>CM019739.1:4412376-4804022 GCA_009761775.1 Ficus carica
CAAGTAAAAGATGAATTATTCCCTATCCTAGCTTCCAAAATGTCCAAGTCCCTAAAATACTTAGATTTGAGAACATTGCCTACTAGAGATGGGGGATTTGTAAGGATCCTCGATCTTTGTTTTGCTAGAAAAGCCTTATTAAAAGTCGAGAGATCCTGAAAACCGAGAAATCAAATTACCTTGCAAGTCATCACAGAGCGCGGAAGGCAATTCAAACACACTCATTGCATAAGTGGAGATAGCCTAGGCAACATAGTTAACAATAATATTAGATACACTAAAAATATTAAAAAATATTATTAAAATATTATTAAAAAAAAAACAGGATAAACAAAGGATTTACTCTAATTAACCTAGTAAATACATCGTAAATGTGTTATTCTAGTATTTATCAGGTAAATTTGGTATTTATTACGTTAAAAAATAGTTATCTTGTTTCTTAAATTTCTTGTAAAAATTTAGCTTTTATAAATATATTATTTATTATATATTCCTTATTTTTATTTTTAGTGCATCTCGTAAATTTGATATTTAACTTGTTTTCATATTCTTAATTTACCATGTAAATATTTTATTTACATCCTTTTAAAATTTACAATATCAAAGATAAATCTTATATTTACACGTGCAATGTATTATTTTAGTATTTATCAGGTAAATTTGGTATTTATTACGTTAAAAAAATAGTTATCTTGTTTCTTAAATTTCTTGTAAATCTAGTATTTATACGGGTAAATATTTAGCTTCTATAAATCTATTATTTATTATATATTCATCTTTTTATTTTTAGTCAATCTCGTAAATTCGATATTTAACTTCTTTTCATATTCTTAATTTATCGTGTTATTTACATTCTTTTTAAAATTTACAATATTAAAGATAAATCTTGTATTTACACGTAAAAATGAATTTACAATGTTTTTGTTAACCAAGCAAATTCTGATATTAATAGATAAATATCGTGTTACCAAATAAATCTTAAGTTTATCATTTTTTTTAAGATTTTTAGTTCATAAATAAATGGTTTCTTGTAAATCCAATATGATCTAATAAATAAATTCATATAATAGTGATAATTACAGTAAATTTGATATTTTCTTTCAAATCTAATGTTTAAATCAACCAAAATCCCTTGATTTTCAAAACCCAAATTGAGTCGTTGCCACCACCAGAGCCAACAGAGAAGATCGGTAAGAGAATAGTAGAGTGAGGTTCATGGTTCGTGTTCACGATGACAGATAATCAGGTGAAAATTTCTTCGCGATCTCATCATATCTCCAGCTTCGCGATCTCACGATCATCGCTAGATCTATAGGAGATAGTGGCTGTCTCTTCACCACAGTCGCGACGTCCATCGACGCGGCATCCTCCAGTCAAACAACAACTTACTAGAGAGAGAAAAAGATCATAGTGAGATTTGTTCGTCGTAAAGTTAAGATTGCGACGGTCCCTCCGCCACTATCACAATGGTCCTCCCGCCACTATCACGACGGTCTTAAAAAATAAATTGCTATATATGCACATAATTTTATTTTTCAAAAACTTTAACAATCAATGGTTTTTTTAAAATTTTTTATTAAAATGAAAACATAGGGGATAATCTTGGGAAGTTTAAAAAAACATAGAGAATATTTTTTCGAATACCAACACAAAACGTGGATTTGACTAAATTGAGGGATGCTTTTTGGAATTTCCCGAAATCTTGTGGCTAGAAATTTGTGATATGAACATAATTGATAAATAGAGATCTCATCATTGAGACTAAAATTTTTACAAGCTTTTTCTGACTTAAATTTTTTAGTCTCACTACTTCTCTGTCACAGAAAGTTTTTTCACTCTTAATCTTTATGTTTGACCAAGTAAATAAAAGGGTTTGAAAACTATAATTTACTTCTTTCTCCTAATAAATAATTACATAACAAAAATATTATTTTTATTCAAAATAAATATATGCATTATCCAAATGTTATAGGGTTATTGGTGTAGTGGTTTGAATTGAGATTTTTAAATTTAAATAATAATTTTTATTAATTTTTTTAAAAAAGATAAAAAAAAAATTACAGTTTTACTTAAGTTGAATAGGAAAGTCAAACTTCCCCTTAGACTGCTATTGGATGAAATTGCACTATGTGATAAGAAGCTAACACGTGGTCTTCCCTACAGGAAGTGCACGCGCTCACTCACCTGTAGGGAGTGTGCAGATTTTGTCAGCAAGGACATGAAGCAATTTTTCCTTTTCTATCAGTCAAATCCTTAGTAATATTAGTAATATTGGTATACTTACTGATTCCAATTACCAACCTCAATTATAAATAAATAAATATTAAAAAAAATGTTAAAAAAAAAAAAGGGGGATCCATTATAGAGTTTTTCAATAGTTTCAGATTCCGTAGCATCCATAGTGAAAATACATGGTGAAAGGCTTGCTTTCGAAAAACCAGCACATCCTTGATCTTCCAGAGATGATCCTAATAATTGGTTGATATGATGCCACTGATCCATAAGTTGTAATCATTTATTGAAAGCCGATTTCGAAAGAAGCTTTAAGTTTGGAGTGGGCACTATTCAACTAATTAATCTAATCGAACCTGTCCAATCTATTCAAAAAAGTATAAATATTCATATCCTATTGGGCAAGATTTGAATGATATTTTTTGTTCATCCAATTGAATTGAATTGGATATTAGATGTTAATTTTGAAAATCCAATTAAATTTCAATATACTTATATAATGTTTCTAAAACCAATTATGTATTTTATAAATAACAATATTTCTTATATTTTTAACAAGTTCCCCTTGGCCTTTCTTTCATATAAATATTTATCATCATTTCGTTTCTCTCAAAAATTGAAACCCTTAAATCTCACGTATTTTCTTCTCTCACATTTTACCAATCATTAATCATCAGTTTCTTTGTGCTGTTGAAGATCCATGGGTCACCGTTCATTATCGAGCTCCAATTTCATGTCATCTTCTCTTCTCTTTATGTCGCCTACTGCCACTTCGTTGAATCCTTCCTCTATCTTGGAAGCTTGGACTTGGGAGATTTTTTGCCTCGTGATTTTGATTTTGCGTTATATATATGCCGAACGAATGATGAATGACTAAACTAATGTCATCTATCATTTTGAATAATTTAATAAATTCTTATAAAATCAAGTATAATCTAATAATCCAATCAAATCCAATGAATTTTAGATTGGATTGGTCCAAATGATAACATATTGTAATGGACTAGATTGGTTGGATTGAAAATTATTCACATTTGGATTGGATTAAAAAAAGTTGATTTTGATCCCATACCCACCCCTATTTTAATTTACGAATGCATCAAACATAAACTTAACTATCCCAGATATATAATATATTGCATAAAAAAATACTAAACACAATATATAATTGGATTTTTTATTCTATCTTCTCTCTATTTTGCTCACCTATCTTCTGTATCTCTTTCGTTCTCTTAGTTTTTCTCCTCCTACCAAACATGGACTACTTAAACCTTGTAAGCATACCAAACAACACAGGGAATAAAAGAAAAATCCTATTTCAATCATTCCTATTTTCCATCCCTAGTATATTTTCTCTCTATTTTTCCCTCACTTTCTTATTAGTAAAACAATGTGTGATTGTCGTGACATAATTATTCATGAATAATAAAGATTGACATCTCTTGTCTAATTTTGATATCTCAATGGTGCACAATATTTTAAAACATCATTGAAAGAAGTTAGCTAAATTTTAAGGTATAAAAAATCAATTATATAGTATTTCAAGCTTTTTAAAATTACGTGACATAATATTATTGGTTAGACACTATTTAGAACATCAAAAATTGGACAGAGGATTTGAATCCACATACTAAACACAATAACAAAAAAGTTCTACTTATAGAATAATCCTCTCCCAATTCTACTTGGAATTGAACCTTAACCGAAGTTTGTTGTTTACTACTACTAGTACGGTTTTCAGATAAAATCGTAGTCAATTTTTAATCCACCTTCTGTAGTCTATTCCGGTTTTGTCGTAGTGTAATTCTCACGTTCTTAGTTTTCTCGTCCTACCTAACATATGGACTAAGAGATCACTTGAATCCTACAAACATACCATGACCTTAAATTACAAGTGGTGGATAGAAATGATAAGTGACCAAGGCAATTAAAGCTTCGGTTTGGGCTCAACCCCACCACAACTTTTTTTGTCCTCTCATTTACTTGTAGTGGTTGAAAGTATGTGCGATGCACATACGTATTTATCTTTATAAGTTGTAAATATTTGAAAATTTAATCTGAAAAAGAAAATTAAAAGAATAAGTAACTTAATGAGACACATTTAAGAATTAGGGAAAAAATTAAGGGAGAATAAATGGAAGGACTAACATGAAAAAATAAAAATAAATAAATAAATAAGACTACTGTGACTACTATGAAATTAAGGACCAATATGAAAAAAGGGCCAAAATTAAAAGAATTAAAAATAAGGACCTAAATATTATAAAATAAAAATTAAAAATTAAAAGAGAGAGAGAGAGAGAGGCATCACTACTACAGAATGTGGATATCACGAAGGTTTTTAAACATCGTGATAACAATTCCACGACGGTTTTCTAACCGTCGTGGAATCCAGGGTCATAGAATCTTTTCAGATTCCACGACGCTTTTTTAACCGTCGTGTAATGGGCAAAAAAATGGCCTAAATGTGAACATTTAAGAACATACCACAATGGTTCTACGCAAAAAATCATCGTGGTAAGGAAACCTACCACGACGGTTTCTTAAGGAAAGAAGACCAAAAAAAAATTAAAAGGACTAAATTAAAAGAAATAAACCAAAATATATATATATATATATATTTAAAAGGAAGAGAAAAAAAAAAAAAAAAAAAAAAAAAAAAAAAAAGGCCAAAAACACTGTGGGACTAAAAACTTCTTAAAAAAACTTTTCCAAAATGAAAAGTTTTGGATGAAGCATTGTGCACTTTCTCACTTATTAGTATGTATATATACGAATATATCAAAATATAAAAAATTACATCAAGTCATCTTAAAAAAATTAAAATCTAATTTATTCCTCCATTTATCCTAAGCATTTGACAATATTTGTGTCATTTCATTTGAGTTGGCCATTCAAATAGGCATTTGGTAAACATATTATTTAAAATGTCATTCAAATGGTGTCAAAGATTTCATTTGACCGTTTTTATAAGAAAAATGAAATGTTGATCACCACTTAAATTTGATTCTATTTGAGCATTATTCGACAAGAATATTTGAGTTTTCTTTAATCAAAAACTTTTTCTTTCTCTCCCATAGTATCAAAATATCATAACTTTTTGTTTCAAATCCAATTGAGACGGTTCTTTTTTCTATATGTTCAGAGCGAAGAGATAAACAAAACTTTATTCATTACTATTAAAATTTGTCATGGATATTGAGATTTTATAATATTTGTTAGAATTATTTCAATGTCTATTTGAACACACATTCAAATACTGATATGTTCTTTTAATATTGCGAACATGATCCAAATATCAATCAAATGACAATTTAAATGATTTTGTTTAAATATTTTCATTCAAATGTTTCCATCTAAAATATTATTGTTTAAATGGCTCTACCAAAAAGATTATATCTCTTAGAATTTGGCTATATGATTATTAAATATCCTAATAAAACTTTCGGCTTCATCACTTAACATCATATAGTAGGACTAGGACATAGTAATATGGTCCCGAGCCCTTGTCTGCAAGGCACGGTCACGAGTCGCAGCAAATACACCAACGCAGGCAGTACTTTTATCACCCTCTCAAGTCAATTTTATAGAACCAAAATAAGAGGTTTAAAATTTTCAAGTATATATATATATATGTATATATATATATGTACTTTGAAAAAGCTGCTTTCTACCAAACGGTGTGTGTGTGTGTATTTATATATATATGCAGGGGACAAATTTCACAAGCTCATGAATTGGCTCGTCTCGATCGATTTCTAACATTGAAGTACCGAAAGTAAATGAAAATGATGCTTCAGACAATGCTGAGTTGTTGCTTTAATTGTACGTGGCATGCACAAGCCATGTGAAACGGCACACCCTAATCTTATAACTTATAAGGACGTCATTGGTTTGAGATTTACGTTACGGAGCTAGCTAGTTGTAAAACTTATCCAAATCAACATCAGGTATTGTCAAAAGGAGGAAAACTTTTACGAAAGAGTTGTGTTAGAGATACCACTTTTAATTCCGACTTTAGAATATCAATCACATGGTAATGAGTTGTCATATTTTCATTGGTAAATACAATTTTTTAATTTTGAAAACTCACCAATAAAAAAATACTAAATAAGTTTGTATTAAAAAGTTGGGATTATTCGAGTTGATATCCCCATCATTTTTCTTTACGAAAATATCTATATGGGTGAAAATTAACGTAAAATATATTACTTTATCTTAACACACTAGATTTTTTAAATGATGATCTTAAAAACTCTAAAACCATTACAAATTATAGACAAGTTTAAATAAAATTATTAATAAATTACTAAATTTCATGGTAAATATGTATGATAAAAAGTGACAATACTACAATTAATTTAGAAGCATGCATTTAATTTTAAAGTAAAATAATTTTGTAAACTTTTGTCAGTTTACATAATAACATTTTATAAAAATTTCTCAGCTACTTTGTGAAAAAGATATTGTAGTACCCCCTTTTCTAACATCGACCGTAGTGTGAAAACTATTGAAATTTCTGTAAAAATATAAGTTAAAATGTCAATTTTTCAGTCCTTTATTGTGAATGATCTTCGGTAAGGACAATGAAACACTACAAATGCGTAAGTAAAAGTTGGGTTGACATTTATGACAAATTATCTCAGAATAATCGTGAAAAATATATATATATATATATAAATAAAAATGTTAATATTTCAATCTTGTATCGGTAACGCAACGATCATCACTAAGGACAATGAGACGCTACAAATTCGTACGTAAAAGTAGGGTTGAAATTCATGACAAAATATGAGATCAAATATGTACATCTCAAAAAGTTGGGAAACACTAGTACTACTACTGGCACATGTGTGAAGCTCTAGTGTAGACGTACAACCGTCGGTCTATCAATAATCACAAGTAAAGATATTAACATCGATATCAACGAAAATATCGATAATTCAATTTTTCAGAAATATTATCGATATTGATGGAAGAAAAAATTACGGAACTTATTAAAATATGCTTTAAAATCTACTCTTAACATTTTAGGATAGCAAAAATATTAAAAGATATATAAATACATAAGTTTTACAAAAAAATAAAAATAAAAAAATAAAAAATTATATCTTATATATCTTAGTAGAAAAAGGATGTTCTACATGGTTCAAATATGGTCGAGATGTCATTTTAATTCAAGAAAAATTGGAGTCAAGACATGTTATTGAAATAAAGTTGAATATATTTGTAAACAAGTTAACATATGTTGGCTTGTTAATCTATTCCCAATTTATTTTCATAAATAAGAAATTATGCAAATGTTGTAAAAAGTCTAGAAGAGCATATTCCCTCAGCTTTTAAGTGTTATCTTTAATTTTGTTTTTATCTCATTTTTAATAAGATTATTATAGCATTCTAGTTACTAGTTGCTCTATCTCACCATCTATTTAAAAAAAAAAAATAGAAGATAATTATAGCATGCTAAAGAAAAATAAATGATAGAAGAAAATTTAAAAATTTTCACACTGTAATTTTCACCAAAAATTTCCGATATTTACACTGAAATTTCCTCGATATTTCCACCAAAATTTCCTCAATATTTCCCGATATTTTGTAAACACTACATTTTACCGATATCAATATTTTTACCGATATCTCCTGATATTTTATGATATTTCATCGATATTTGATGAAAAAGATATTACACCTAAAAGATATTTTGGTACCCCTCAAACACGGAAATTTCGGTAGAAATTTTGGAAATGTCGTGGATATTTGCGATCATGATCACAAGTGGTGTTGTGAGAATTTAAGCCTCAAAGTGCAAGTGCATGCTATCACAAACAAGTAATATAAAGTGAATACAAGTATCATTCCCATGAGGATTAAACATTAATTTTCGTTATTTACTAAAATTGTCTCAATCTAATTATATTTGAACGATCGAAATAAAAAGTGAGAATTAAATTAAAATTGCAAAATTAAGAAATTGAAGAAAGCTATCAAGTAAATTAAAACCAAAAGCCACAAGAAAAATTAAACCAACAAAAGTCACAGAGGAAAAATCAAATAAACAAGGATCTAGAGTTGCAATTTCACCCAATTAATTTATTTTGACTACATTCTACCCTCTAACGATTAATTTTGGTTAATCGAATAGCTAGTCGGATGCACAAAATCACTTAATAGTCTCTTCCGATAACTAGAAAGCATATTAATGTTAATCAAATCCACTAAATTCTTTTGAGGAATCAACCAACATCTATTCATTAAAAACAAGCTTCCACAAGGCTACACATACACTAGGATATATTCATATTCCTATTGCAAATCCATTTTCCAATTTCATTCAAACCCAACAAAATCTCCTAATGAGTGGCCAAATCATTATAAGTAATAAAAACATAATAGAATAAGCAATTACAATTAATCACAACCATCAAGAGAGCAAAATGGGTCAAAAATCCACAAATAAGCTACATTCCAACCCTAGAAATTAAATTTGAACATATCAAAAATTAAAGTGCAAATAAGAATCAGAACCAACACCTGATATCTATAATATCAACAAACTTTAAATTAAAAAATAAAGAGATTAAGGTTGAGAAATAAACAAAAATTGTAGAGTTCTCTTCCTCAAGCTCTTCTTCAATTTTTGAAGCTTTAAGACACTAGGATATACTATTAGAGATTTAATCTCAGCACTCAAATTTTAAAAACTATTATCTCTCACTTTTTTTTTTTTTCCCTTCCTCATGGCTGCTTCCTTCAGCTCTCTGCTTTTCCCTCCTCAAAAAAGACTCATAGCCACCTTCTCGAAACCCTCACAGCCTCCCCTTTTTTTTTGCCCTTTTCTTTTCTATTTCTCCTTTTCTTTCCTTTCAGCTGAGGCACCAGAAAACAACTGGGGTGGGCCCTGCCACTAATGTGGCTGGACACATGGCAGCGTGCGACTGGGTATGGAGTTAGTGCGGTCCACACGTCGACTTTCTACTGGTCAATGGAGTGAGTGCACACGAAAATTTGTGAGTGCCCTCGCAACGGATCAAGCACTGCTCTGTGGGCTCTGCACGTGGATGCCTGGCGAGGTATGGTTGGGACAAACTCACAAGTGCAAGTGAGCTCGATGGGACACGTGGCATGGGATCGCAAACTCTGCTTTAGTGGGACACGTGGCGTTCTCGACGAATTTAATCCTTTTTTTTCGATTATTTGATGACCGTTTTGCCCCCAGTTTGAGTCCAAAATTCCCTTTTTGTTCATTCTCACCTAATTTAGGACAAAAACAATTATTTAGAGGGGTAAATAGATAATAATATATAAAAACTAATATTAATTTAAATAAAATAAATTACACAAATAAAATAAATTAAAATAAACTACTCTAAATTAAAATTAAGTAAAATTAAACTAAATTAACCTAAAATAAATTAAAATGCTCAAGAACATAACTAATTAAATTAAGACTATATAGATTTTTTTTTTTTTTTTTTTTTTTTTTTTACCGTTTCGAATACCTTTCCAAGCTAGCTAGGTTGTGCTTCCATCTACGTTCAAGTGGACTATGCTAGCTGGGAACATATATATCCCCGTATCTCATTTGGCATTTTCCTTCCCAATATTTAAAGATTTTCCAAACTACATCAAGAGCTTAAACAATATTTAAAAGAGAAGTCAAATTAATATACATTACTTTCTTGAATAACTACATAAAAGAACGGAGAATCCAATGATGAAATTCGAACGGAAAAAAACAAAAAAAAAACAAAAAAAACAAAAACAATAAGAAAAGAAAAGAAGAAGAAGAAAATTATATCAGCAGGCTCTTGTTTTAAAGTTTGTTAGCTTTGTCTGCTTTTTCATTTTGATTAGATCCAATATCATCCTACAAGTATTCATTTTATTAATTTAAAAGAAGGATTAGTTACGTAATTATCCTTCTGTTTTCAAAAACTACAAAGGTATATTCTTTGATTTTGAATATTTTATTTCAATTTAATCTTTTGTGTAATTTGTGATTAAAAAATGATAAAACGACATAAAAACCTATAATTAGTTTATTAAAAACATTTAGAAACATTAAAAAAAAAAAAAAACTAAAACTAAAACTAAAACGACACATGAAGTTTCATAAAAAGATCTTTGTTTCATGCATTTTTAGATTTTAGATTATATTTATTTTTTTCCTCAAGAATAATATATTTTTTAGGAATAACTTCAGCTTTTCATCCACAAAATGCATGATTGATGAAATTGAAATGAGTTTTTCAAACTCAAATTAAACCTTTGTAATTTCTAAAAATAGAGGGATAAATTGAGAAATAATTAAAACTAAAAGGTATAACTATGTAATTAGCCATTAAAAAAAACTCCTAAGTTTCACACCTGCAAGAACATATCCTTCCGACACTTTGAACTAAACCCCAGCAGCATATTGAACCTAACATTCATAAACGTGCATTACCGAGCATTGCCGATTGAAATACCCTAAAAGTTCTTAGAGGGATGAATTTGAAATTAGTTGTTAAATTCAAAAGATATATTATAGTTTTCAAAAACAGAAGGATGATCACATAATTAATCCTTTATCTATATATATATATATATATATATATAAGTGTGATGAAGCAAGCAGCTGTGGTGTGACTTTTATTTCCAATTATACCCTTTCTCTTTTGTTTTTTTTACTTGTGTTGTAATCTTTTTCCAGTTATGCCCCTTCTCTTTTTACGTTTTCACTCCTCTTGGTCGTAGGCTCATTTGTAATTTTCATTTTCCAACTTTACTGTTTTTTATCTGTTTTTACTCTGTTATACGCTTCGGTCGGTTCCCCCTTTTTTGCTCAATTGCTCTATAAATATCAAGAGACATGGCGGAAAGGATAAGGGAACAAGCAAACAACTGAATAAGGCGGTTCTTCATCGAGGGGACAGACCTAGCTTTCTAGGTTGCTGGTTCCCTTTTTTCCGTTTCTTCCTCTTCCAAGTTTTTCTCTTCCTCTTCAATTTTTGATTGGCTTTCTCTATTCTAAGATTCAATTTTCGCTTTCCGTTTCTTCCTCTTCTTCTTCCATTTTTCTATCGCTCACTTCATTAATAATTTGCATTCTCCACGCATGTAATTGTTTATGCATATCCCCTCTGTCATTCAATATTCAATCAAGAAAATAGAAATAACCCTTTTACTTCTTTTTTTATTCCTTAAAAATTACTTATGGCAATTTCTCCCAAAAAAAAAAAACCAAAAAAAAAAAAAAAACTGACGTGTAGCATATGCAATATTTTATGTCATAAATTTATCCTTTCTTGAAAATAGTTCTGATAAATATTGTCCAGAACCAAACGTGGCCTGGCACGTATCTCGGTGGCAATGCCTACGTGCCAACTTTAGAACCTCAATAATAATATGGCATTTATAAACAAACTTCTTGTTAGAGAGATTATTGTCTCTCTTCTATTATCATAGAGTAGTAGAAATAATAAAGTCTCGCATTAAAAAAGCACAAGTAAATATAATGGTATAAACTGAAACAAGTGTAAAAATTATTAGTATGCAGTGAGGACTATACTATTACGATGCATCACCATACGCGCGCGAGCGAGGATGATTGGTGTTTAGGGGCCTTATTAGGGTGCACGTACCCATCATCGCAAGGAATCAAGGAGCACTCTCCTTTTGAATGCGGTGCTTTTTTAGATTATATATGAACCGTTGATTTGATCGGGCACGATCTAACGGTCAAATTTGAATGATTTCAAATTTAATTTAAACCGTTAGTTGAATTATTACAGTCTAACGGTTATAATTAAATTCTGATGATCAACAGGTGTGTCTGTTGAAACAGAAACATATCAAATGCTATAAAACTCCAACTTCTTATATCAGTTTCATATCTTATTCTGGAATTTAATAAGATTGGTACTTATTAAATTCGTGAGTTTGTTGTATCTTAGAGGTGATTTGCCACAACATCCGGTAGCAAACTATTCGTAATGGTGGCAAATAAAAATTTAAATAAAGTAATTTTAACACCTCAAATCCTTTAATTTTCTCTCTCTTTCTGTTTCATTTCTTTAAACCCAAACAGTATTTCCACCACCCACTGGGTTCAAAACTTCTTTGCCCTAATTGCGAAGACATTTCCTTTTCAAGCTGAATAGTACAAAGCTAAAATTTGAACCGAGAGGAGGACCAAACAGTTTATCTTACTTTTTCTTATTTTATTTTGAAAGTAACATTTCTTTAGATTTTTAAAAAAGATATGATAAGCATGCATGCAGGTCTGCAGAATATATCTAAACTCTTAAGATACTGATCGTTACTTCTCTTCTTAAAAAGAGAGGCAAGTAAATTATTTTTTTTAAATCTTCTGTATTTTTGCAATTAATTCTATATAATTAAATTTATAAACGTTCAAACTCTGAAAATGATGTTCAATTAATTAGCAAAATACTTATTACAAGTCAAAATTATTCCCCCTTCCTTTTCAAGTAAGGACACGTGTGTTGTTATAATATGTTATACGTATATAACAAATGATTACGGATATTATCTAGATGTTAAATACCACAAACTAATAAAAAGTAAGCTCTACCTATACGTTTCGTGGGATTTACCTTTATCAACAACACCAGTGCCTATAGGCTTTCATTCTTGTAACAATGTGGCATATGTGGAGGCTACTTTCAAGAAAAGACTTGTGACTCAATTTTCTGCTTTCCGACTTTTCTACGAAATACAATAGGTTTTTTAGCTCAATCCTTTCATTAATTAGTTGTTTATTACTCCTTTTGTGGATGACTTTGTATTATTTTGTTTTCTTTACAAATTTTAGTAGAATGAGCAAATGATGAGAGTGCGCAAAAAAAAATACCGACTTAACTGAGATATTTTGACACACCTATTGATTTCAATTTTCACAATTTATTCCAAAAAAAAAAAAAAAAACCACCGGTGCCTATAGCATTAGTGACAAAAAAACGAAAAAATAGAAATAAAAGTAACAAAATTGTTGACATTTAATTAGGCTTACAGTAGATAGCACATACAACTTTTTCAGAATCGCAGCATGACCAGTTAAGAATGAACTGGAAAAAGCTGGAAAAAACGACAAAAATCAAATGAGAAAATAATACAAATAAAGACTCCTGACTTCCAAATTTGATGAGATATATAGAACACAAAATTTCCAACATAAACATATATTTATACGCACACACACACACACACACACACACACACATATATATATATATATTTATAAACCATGAACAGATAAGCCATAAAAGATTAATCCTTCTTGGAATATATACTAGTACTAGAGTTGGAGTGACGTTATTTTAATTAATACATAATTTTGGCAGTCATTTAATTTCCTGAAGCCATTAATTAAATAAATTGGCACACTGGAAATTACAGTGGGAGAAGGCTGCTGAAGAGAAGCTCTTGTGCAATTCCAAGAAGCAAGTCGTCGTCTTCGTGGACGAGGACTCATGACACTCAGGGGTCGTCGCCAGTTCGACGAAATCATCATCATCGTCATCATCTCCTTCAATGATAGCACTTATGAAGATTTCTTCCTCATAAATAGTCTCCAGTGATGTCTCAATTTGGACCCTGGAGAAAGCAAGAACCCTAGCCGGTGCAACCGCAGAGAACGGCGTCAACTCGGACTTGCAAGGAATGTTCGGGTTGATTTTGAGGAGTGCTGGGAGTAATATCACCGGGAGAGCAATTGGTGACACTTGAACTTTGCCCATTTTTCTCTTTTCTTGGATTGGATAAAAGGATATAATAAGAAGAATAGTATGATAGGCATGAAATTTTGAAGAAAACTCAAGCTGGCTGTGAGTGAAAGTTGGTGTGTTAAAGTTAGATTTATATAGAGGTGGTATAAAAATAATGTCCCAGGATTTCCAAACAATGACAAGATTGCCATTTTATGGGTAGAAATATTTTCGGTATCTAATTAGAGAATATTTTCCAGCTCTTTCAAAGTTTGGTCAAATTATTGCTTTCTTTTCAGGCGAAGTTTCCAAGCACTTGTCCGATAAAATAAATTTTAAAAAAATAAATAAATAAAAAAGAATGAAGTTTTCAAGCAATTGCAAATCTAGATATTTTTTACTTCAAAAAAAAATCTAGATATTTTTGTCTTTCTGAATAGAGCTACTGCATTATTCGAATTGATTTTTTTTAAATATTGACTTTCCAATTAATAGATATTTCAAAAGTAATCCTGCCGAACTCTTTAACTAATTTTCTACTCAACTGAAAACTAACCAAGATGACTTATTTAATGTGGTTTCCATGAAACCCTTTCTGAAAGCTCGTGGTTTAATTAGATTCCCATATGTACTAATATATGTTCTATGGTGTAATCACTGTATCAGTGTCGTTATATAAGTTTATCGTAACTTTTTCAACTTTAACTTAAAGTTTGCAATTTTATATTTTAAATATATTAATCATCGTATTTTCTTAATAACTTAAATCTCTATCATAATTTTAACAACTTCAATGTTCAAATTTTACAAATTTCACAGTATATACACAAATTTTTCGTATTCCTAGCGCGTACAATGCATGAATTCCTCTCCCAACTACATATATAAAAGGGAAAAAAAATCATATGTTCTATACCTTTATGGATTTGATAATTTATGCTCTCCGTCAACATATAAAACATTGTGCACGAGAGCGAAAATACAAATCATTTTTCATTAATAACTTAGAGTTGAGGATTCAAACTTGTAGATGAACTCAACAAAATAAAAATGTTACTACTAATCCACGAAAATCGTACGTTTAAGTACTGTTATTAGATCATAAACAAGATTAGAGTGTTGCTTGCTAATTGGTACGCACGTTATACGGTAATGCTTTCATAGTTCATGAGGCAATTAGTCATTTTGCAGGCAGCTTATAATGATGCCTAGTTGGAACTGAACAAAAGTTGGCACACCTTTATGCATTAAATCAAAGTTTTGGTATCTAATTAGAGCATATTTTCAGCTCCAATGAGTATCAGAGAGTAAGAAAAAATACTGGGTTAATTTCACTTTTAGCACCTATAAAAATTTTATTATTAAAAATAGTATTACTTTTTTTTCTCTTCATTACTAGCACTTAAAGTGGGACCCAGCAGCATTTAATGTATATCAAATTACCGGTTTACCCTCATCTCCTTCAGCTCAAATATCTCTCTCCCTCGCATGGTCCAAAAAATTTTATGCACAGACCAATATCTACACTGTTTTAGAGAGAGAAAACTGAAATCTAGAGAGAGAAAGAGTTACCACTCACCGGAATCTTATTTTTTTTTTCACTTTTTCGCCTAGCCCCCCACCCATTTTGAAACCCAAATCTTCATATAATAGAGAGAAACTTCCATTTAAAGAGAGAAACTTCCATCGAAAGTTTTTTTTTTTTAATCTAACATTTTTAGCCATTTTTGAGTAAAGGTCATTCTTATTATGACCATCCGGTCATAATAGTTATGACCTATGTTAAAAAAAAATTTAAAAAAATCTAATATTTTTTGCCATTTTTTAGTATAGGTCATAACAGTTATGACCGGATGGTCATAATGATTATGAACGGGTAGTCATAACAGTGTGGTCATAATGGTTATGACCAGGTGGTCATAATGGTTATGACCGTGTAGTCATAAAAGTGTGGTCATAATGGTTATGACCGGGCGGTCATAATGGTTATGACCGGGTAGTCATAACAGTGTGGTCATAATGGTTATGACCGGGCGGTCATAATGGTTATGACCGGGTAGTCATAACAGTGTGGTCATAATTGTTATGACCGGGCGGTCATAATGGTTATGACCGGGTAGTCATAACAGTGTGGTCATAATGGTTATGACCGGGTAGTCATAACAGTGTGGTCATAATGGTTATGACCGGGCGGTCATAATGATTTTGACCGGGTAGTCATAATAATGTAGTCATAATGGTTATGACCGGGCGGTCATAATGGTTATGACCGGACGGTCATAACCATTATGACTGCACTATTATGACTACCTGGTCATAATCATTATGACCGCCCGGTCATAACCATTATGACCGCCCGATCATAACCATTATGACCACACCGTTATGACTACCCGGTCATAACCATTATGACCACCCGGTCATAACCATTATGACCACACTGTTATGACTACCCGGTCATAACTGTTATGACCTATACTAAAAAATGACAAAAAATATTATATTTTTTAAAATTTTTTTTTAACATAGGTCATAACTATTATGACCGGATGGTCATAATAAGAATGACATTTACTCAAAAATGGTTAAAAATGTTAGATTTAAAAATAAAATAAAAACTTTCGATGGAAGTTTCTCTCTCTAAATGGAAGTTTCGATGGTCATAAAATAAAAAAAAAAACTTTCGATGGTCATAACAGGAATGAGCTTTACTCAAAAATGGCTAAAAATGTTAGATTAAAAAAAAAAAAACTTTCGATGGAAGTTTCTCTCTCTAAATGGAAGTTTCTCTCTATTATATGAAGATTTGGGTTTCAAAATGGGTGGGGGGCTAGGCGAAAAAGTGAAAAAAAAATAAGATTCCGGTGAGTGGTGACTCTTTCTCTCTCTAGATTTCAGTTTTCTCTCTCTAAAACATTGTAGATGTTGGTCTGTGCATAAAAAAATTTTGGGCCATGCGAGGGAGAGAGATATTTGAGCTGAAGGAGATGAGGGTAAACCGGTAATTTGATATACATTAAATGTTGCTCGGCCTCACTTTAAGTGCTAGTAATGAAGGGAAAAAAAAAAAGTAATACTATTTTTAATAATAAAATTTTTACAAGTGTTAAAAGTGAAATTAACTCAAAAAATACTTTAAAACATCAACAATAAAAAACACCACAACGAAAAAAAGTGAGTTTCAAAAGTGGGATTCACTTTTTGATTTATGATAGACATGACTGATGTCTTCTAACATTTGTTCGATGGATAAAGTTTAGGCCATACTATTTCCGTCTTTTTAAGCAATGTTTCCAAGCACTTATCCACCAAAAGAAAGAAAGAAAAAAAAATTTAAAGAAATCGAATATTTTTTGTCTCTATAAATAAAACATAGTGATATTTGTTTTTTTTTTTTTTTTTTCTCCTTTGTTGACTTTTCAATTAATAGATATATTTCAAAATTATTCCTGCCACATTAATCTTAAATGAGTTATTGACCAAAATAGTTCCTGAACTTTTTAGAAGGTGACGATTTGGTCCCCGTTTTTTTTTTTTTCTTTTTTTTTGGGCTGAGATGACCCTAAACTCTCTAAATATTGGCAATCTTAGTCATTTTCATCCAATTATGTTAAATTTCTAACGGAATAAGTCATGTGCAATGGATGTGACCTAATTTCTAAGGGTATTTTAGTAATTAATAATTATTATTTTTAAAAAATAAAAAAATAATAAAAATCATCTCTCTTTTCTCTCTCTTTCTCTTCATTTATCAAAAACCAAATCAATGACCGAGGGGTGCGACCGGCAACCTGCAAGTGTTCGGCGGCCGGGGGGGCTGGATTTGGGACTGCGTTCGGCAAATGGTGGGAGCTATCGATGATGGAGAAGAATGAGGGGGCTGGGTTTTCTTTTTTTGGGGGGGGGGGGGGGGTGCGAACGGCGGGGCGGAGAGAGCAAATGTGTGACAGTCATCAATTTTTAAAAGGAAAAGGGTAAATTGTGCAATCCCACATATCTTGGAAATGGATATATATATATATATGACAGTTCATTAGTAACGACCCTTACCTCTCTTTGGTATGATATTGTCCGCTTTGGACCACGTGCCTACACAGTTTTGCTCTTGAACTCACCCCAAAATAGAGTCCAACACAAAATCACAGTGGCCCAACATGATTTCAAAATTCATATCAATTCAGGAAAGCAATATAAATTCCTGTTAAAATTATGGATCATAGAAACCATGTATACAGATGTCTCATATAAAATTTGGGTCCCTAATGTATCATGAATGTTGAGATAAAATTCGTTTTCTTTTATTGTCTGAAATTTTGAGGACTTGGACAGATTTGTGTAGTGACTTTAAAAAATCCTAAAACACATCTTAAAAGTGTTATATAGTTCTATAAAAATTTGTGGTGATGGATATATGTGTTATTCTTAACTAGTAAAACTTTGGGATTGATTTAATGCTCCTATAATACAGTAAAAATATCGGTATCGCTAGCTGCCCTTTTTAAATTATTTTCTCTGCTTCCTCCTTTAAAAGATTTCTTATGTTAAAATCTAAGTTTATAGATGTAAAAGTGTTTTATCATATTTTCTAACTTTTCACCACGGTTACCTATTTAATTTTATATTTTTACCTATGGTTTCGTTTAAAGTAAATCACAGTTAAAAAAAAAATTACATATTCGGTTTTTATATTTTTGGTGCATGGAGTATTCTTGTTTTTCTAAATAAATATATGCACTCATAATAAACGAACTATTGGAATTTAAGGGCACATAAGTCATGGGCACTTGGAGGACATTATCACTTGCTATAATATTACTTTTGCTTGGAATTCAAGTAGTAATCCTACTTGATTTTACTTCTTATGTTTAAATGTTTTTTTTTTTTTTTTATGAAATTATATGATCATGTAAAATGTCTAAATGTTACATTCCAAGTTCATGAAAGAAATGTTTTAAAAAGAATGGGTGTGTGTTTATACTGAGGGCTAAGTGGGCAAGGGACGCGGGGGACCGGCAAACCCATCACGAATGAATGAAATGACTGATAAAAGGTGGCAAATACCTGATATTGAAAGACCAAGATGGAAAAGCCACAAAGACTGAAAACGATGTACGGTTAATACCTGAGGTTGAAAAACTATGATGGAAAACCAGTATTGATGTTTCTATTATTGGCAAAATTTACTAAACAAGTTCTACAAAACCATGGCCCACTGGTTATCGAAAGTATAGGCATGACACCGAGCGTTCTCAAAGTTTTATAACAAAAAGTTTTAATTAAAGTACGGGATATTTGAAAAGAAATGAGCATTTATTGAATTAATTACAATTATCCTATGCATGCAGTATAGTTTACTCACTAAGCTTTAGCTCACTAAAATATTTTTCTAACATTTTCAAATGATGAGTGAATGGAGATCGGACGGCAGTGAGGCATGACATCTATAAAAAAAATTCCACTTGATTAAATTTCTATGGAAAGGTATTGGTAACATTTACTAACCTAATTAAATATTAGGCTAGTGCTTTACTTATGAACCATCACATAAATTCATTCCCAAGTCATATGTCAAACTACACAGCGTACCATTTTCCTTCCAATGACTGATGACTGTCACAAAAGGGGGGAGCCAACGGCTAGGGCAGTGGGGGTTGAGGGGGCTGGGTTTTCTAATGGTGGGGTGGGGGCACGAACGTCTAGGCGGACAGAGCAAAGGGGGGCAACGGTTGGGCAATTGAGGGTGAGGGAGCTGGGTATTCTGTTGGGGTGGGGGGTGAGGGCGCGAATGGCAAGTTGGAGAGGGCGAACGTGAGGCGAAGAGAGCGAGAGGGGGGAAGTCCAACGACTGGGCGGTGGGGGTGAACGGGTTGGGTTTTCTAAGATATGTCAAGGGAAAGGGAGAGAGGATGCTTTATTCTTTTTCTTTTTCTTTTTCTTTTTAAATGTTATTGGTGCGAATAAAGGTATTTTTGTCTTTTCATGATAAATTGAGCTCATGTGATGGTCACATAACTCATTCCGTTAGAAACTTAACGGAATTGGATGAAAATGACAAAGATTGTCAACATTTGGAGAGTTTAGGGTCATCTTTGCTTAAATTAAAAAAAACATGGACTAAATCGTCACATTCTAAAGAGTTCATGGACCATTTTGACCAATTACTCATCTTAAATTAATTTCTGATTTTGTACTCCTCTGAAACCAAGATGACTAACTGTACATGGTTTTCATGAAACCCATTCTAAAAGCCCTTGGTTTAGATTCCCATATATGAACCAATATATATATGTATCTATGAACACTCCTATCTGGAAGCTAGACAGGAACGATAACTATAACATTCTATTATTCATCTTGTAACTATTATTTGATTTACATGTAATTTTTAATTTAGAATCTTGTAACATAAACTATTTAATATAATTAGTGCAGAAAACAAGTATATAGCACTGAAAAATATAACATTAGAATCAACTAGTTATTACAATAACTCAACAAAAAAAAAAATACAAATGTCGACGAATGCTACACAGAAGAGCTCCCGTATATATGTGTTCTATACCATTATGCATTTGACAATTTATGCTCTGCTTGAACATATGTACATTGTCCGGGCTAAACAATATCACTCTTTAACTTATATTTCACTTGGATCATAAGTTAACTCATAAATTTAAATAGTAATTTTAAACTTTTATAAGGGAAAATATCAGTAAAAAAAAGTTTTGAAAAATAAGGGTTTAAAACGGTATCAAACGGAAGCTTAGATTTCTCGAGGATTCGAATTTGCAGATGTTCTCAACAAAATTAGAATGTTCCTAATCCAGGAAAATCGTACGTTTATGTACTAGTATTAGATAAAAAAAAAAAAAACAAGAATATTATTACGGTATTGCTTGCTAATAGTTACGTACGTATATGGTAATGTTGCCTTTGTTGGAACTGACAAATATAATGTCAGTATAAATCTGGCACACCCTTTGTGCATTAAATGAAAGTTTTGGAGCCATCTTAATTAATATTTTAAATAAATAAATATAAAAAAAAGACAAAATGCAAAATGCAAAATTTTGTTGGTACACTCGATCTTCACATATATCACCGAACAAGGGAATTATTGTGGCTGAGACTTCGATCTAAAATTCGAATGCCAATGACTGTTTTTTTTAGAATCTAATGTGAAATCTTATTTTTAATAGTTTAATATTTGAATTAATATGTTTATAATTATAATTTGTGTATCCTAATCGTTCTGCTTTTCATTTAAGAAATAAGACTGTTAATTAGGACTTTCAACGAATGTTTATTTATCTACAATAATCGTTCTAATAATGTATAATGCATATGTTAATACCAATCACTTTCTTTTCATTTATTGTCATCATAGAATAAATAAATAATATATATATATATATATATATTCTAGTTATAGCTGTACATACGTGGGTTCGAGTTTTGGTCAGGACGGCGGATCGTCGCCTTCATCACTGAATGCGTAGTGATGGATCGTTATTCTTTTTCCTTTTGGAATATTAATATGTCCCAATATTCAAAAGAGATGATCAGAACTATATATCCTTTTTTAAAAAATTTTAAAAAAAATAAAAGGTACTCTTTTGGCTTTAATGTTGAATATTTTGGTGTTATATATATATATATATATTCGTTGAACTCATTTGTTGTACCTAAGGATTGAAAAATCGACATTTTCACTGATATTTTTGTGGAAATTTTCATATTTTGAAAGTACCGACATGGAAACAAGGGTATCATATCTTTTCCAGCATAATATTCACAAAATTTCCATGGAAATTTCCGTAAATATCGAATTCAAGATTTTTTTAAATATATATATATATATATGAATAGATAGTAGAGATTGAGAGACATGTGACATGACCAAAATTTATATAAAATAAAGACTCAAATGTTATATCTTGGTACCGATATTGCTTACACTAATAATATATTGTAAATACTTTTAAACATTCTAAAAGTTCTTTTAATATTAATGTTTTCTAATTACCATATAACAATGAATATAATCCACCTATATTGTGTTGCGTTTCAATGATTTTACTTAATTTGTGAACAGTCAACTTATCAATTACTGTATTATACTTCATTCTTACTATGTAAATGTAAATTTGTCAAATACTTAGAATTTAATTGAGAGTTTCATTTAATTTATGTATTATTAATTATTTTAAAGTTTCATAAAGTTTTATTTAAAATTTTAGTATTTTAAATAAATTTTCATATTTATATCAATTTTTACTAATATCGATATTTCTGTAAAATTTAAATACTGATATTTTTATAAATATCGATATTTTCATCCGTTAGTTGTACCTAGCTTTATGCATTAAATGTACTTTGTTTGCCCCATTTTTCACGGCACACTTATGACATGTATGTGTGGTTGATAGTAACTCTCACATTGGCGGTGGTTGCACTCAGAGTTTGAATGTGACTGGAAAATTCGAATGTGTGTGTGTGTCAGTGTGTGTGTATATATATGCGGAGTGAAAAAAAAAATGGTGATCTTAAAACATTAATCATGGTTGTCTGTAATTATCTTTTTGCATCATGTCATATTGTTATAGCATGCATATAACTCCACTTATTGTTATATGTATATAGTAAGCAATTTCTACTCTAAGGGTTTTTTTTTTTATAGACCATCAGATTTATAAAATATGTATCAATTTTTTATGTGATATTTTTTAGATTTAATATTGGGTAACATATAGGTAGTTTGTAACTATGAGCCGGATTAGATAGGTCGGCCCATGGCCCACTTCTTTATCCCATAGGTTGGCCCGGCCCTATCCATATAGAGATAGAGATCAATTGTTTCATGATTCTTTCTTTCTACCGTCGGTCTTTATTTTTGCAAATTGTCTATTAAAAGAGTGAGATTGTATGTTTGAAATATGTAGATTTTCAAGGCATAATTGGTTGTCTGTATCTGTATGGTATTGTATTGAATTAGGTGTGTGGCATTGTATCGTATTATGTTGTGTTAATATAACACAATAAGGGAGTTTGATGTCATAAAATATTAAGTTGTGTATAATCTAAAACCATATTTGGGGCTTTGCAGTGTTACAATATTAAGGTCAGGCAACAACCCCGACCCGCGATAGGGACGAGCCCGTCACTGATCACAGAAGACGCCGATCTCAGGCCCAGGCTCAAGCTAATCCTAACCTAGCCCAGGCCAAGCCCAAGCCCCAACCGACCCAGGCTAGCCTCGACCCTGAACTTGACCTTAGTCGTTGTATGAAATGATACAATACAGTAACTGAAAATGTTTAATATTAAATAACACAATACTGATTGTAGTAATTTGTTTATAATACAATACAATAATTTTACCGACCATTATATTATTGTAAAATAATATGATAAAATACTCTAATACAGTTCACCAAATATGCCCTTGTTAGTAAACTGTAACAATACTATTGATTCCCTTTAGCTCGCAGGAAAAATTAATAGTTGTTAAAGGCTTAGATCATCTTCAGTATATCAGTCCATGTAACATTATCCTACTTTGTATTATTATATTTTTTGCTATTTGTAATGTTATTTTTATTTTTTGTGATCATTTATTAAGTTTTAAAACTTGTAAAAGTAAACTTTTAATATTTAAAAATTTTGAAAATAAGGTACTTTAATGACTGGATAAAAAAGTCAACAAATCAACTATTAAGAACTTTCGAGAACTTTCCTATCCGGCAATGTAGGATTGCCGGATAGGAGAAATTTCCTAAAAACTTTATTGGAGAATACTTTTTATTTTTTACCCAAATATCACAATTTTATTGACACATCAATTAACACTCAATTGGAGATGCACTTATGATTGAGCGCATCTTACACTACACAAATATTTTTTATTTAAGGGGTTCAAGAATTTAAGAATAGTCGTGGAACCATATTATACATTGAGCAGAGCAGGTGCCCAACTTTCAACCTTTAATTGTGATCCTATGAACATAAATAGGGGTAGGCACAAGATCCAGTCATCTAACCATCCAAAAAGATTTAGATATCCAAACATTATTAAATTGGATATTGGATTTGAATTTTGAAAATCCAATAAATCCAATCCCTAACTTATATTTTGTATAAAAATATTTTATAGTATACATTATATAACATATTATTCAATTTATTTCTTTTTTTTTTATTGGCTGGCTTTTTCTTTTTTGTCTTTCTCTGCTTAACCTCTTTTTTGGGGCCTTAAAAAAAAACCATTACCTTATATTCTCTCTCAGAAAATTCAGAAGAATCAATGTCCTTTTCAAATGAAAACAACAACACCCCACAAAAATACCTCACATTTTTATTAAATTAAAGTTTTTACTTTATGTAGTATTTACTATGTTGGTGATTTGATATAGGTTTTTTTGTATTGATGCACCTTAAATTTATTGTAGAGTTACAATTTACATTCTAAAATTTTAGTTTTGGCTATTTGCACCTGAAACTTATAAGTCTACAGTGATTTGCACCACATTGATATACAATGTTGATTTTTTAATGAAAATTAATACTTCACTTAGTTATAGATTGTTAATTAAAAGCATGAAATTTCCTTTTTAATCATTGTTAACCCACATTTATATTTAGAACAAAGTTAACTCAAACTTTTATATTTTGATAAAACTTAATTAAAGATCTTAAATTCAATAAGTTTTGGTTTAACCTAGATAAAAATGATTATTTATGTTATGAATTAACAACCCATGTACAAATCACATGTCAATTTCCTTTAACATATTAATATTATTGTTAATGGGGTGTAAATTGCTATACATTTGTAAGTTCAAGTTGTAAACAGTCAAAAATAAAAGTTCAGGACGTAAATTGTAACTCTACAATAAGTTTTGGGTGTACCAATACAAAAAAGCCTTTGATATATTGTTATATGATGAATAATGGATGACGGAGAAGTAAATTCATATGTACAAAATTTTATTAGTTTTTCTTAGTAGGTTTTAATAAGTTTTTATGAAAAGATAATTATAATCCAGTCATCCAATCCAATCTAATTGGATGAGTCAAATTATCATCCAAGTCCAATTCAATAGTGTTTGGATATCCAATCTTTTTGGATGGATTAGATCGATTCGGTTCGGTTAGGTTGTTTTGAGAATATTTAATTTTAAGATTTATTTATTTAACACATTTTAGTTTAGTTAATGTATTTAACATAGATTGGGAAGGGTGTTCTTGATATTTTTAAAAAATTTAACCACTTCAAATGATATTTTGCAATTGATTTTACAAATAAATGGGGTGTTTTTCACATTTGTGTAATGAAAAGGAGAAAAGTGATTAAAGTTGTAAATATGAACCTGGTTGAATGGGTCGGCCTATAGGCCCATGGACCAGCCCAGCCTGTTAGACACCCGGGCTGAGCTGGCCTGACTCTAATGTCCACATAGGCACTTTTAAATATTTTTAAAAAAAATTTCAAGTACAATCACTAAATTTTCCAAAAAAAAAAAAAAAAAAAAAAAAGGGTGTTTGGGAAGATGGGATTTAAAAGGAGAGAGACAAATGAGAGATTGAGAGGATTTGGTAAAATGCTTTGTTTCATAAAGGATAACTATATTAACACGGGACTCACCACACAAATCTAGTCACAATGGCAATAATGCCTCATTTTATTAAGGTTTCATTTGTCTATTTATTATCATGAATGAAATTTTTCATTTCAGTTTTTGTCTTTTTCTAATAAATCAATAAAATTTTAACTAGCTTTGAAAAATCAACCAACTTCAACCTAAAAATTTTTATTTCAAACTCGTCCACCAAACCACAAGTTAAGTTACCACTAAATTAAGCATTTTAATTCGGAAAAGTTGGACTAGGGTTTAAGAGATTAATTTTAAAGCCCCTAAAATAATTTACCAATAAAACTAAGGGGGTGTTTGGTAAATGAATTTAGTTTAAGATTTTTAAGTTCAATAGTAATTTTTCAGAAAAGACAAAAAAACTTTTTCATAAAAAATAAAAAACTTTTTCAAAAAAATAAAACTCATGATAAAAAAATACAATTTATTTTAAACTAAACTTAAAACCAAACAACCCCTAAGTTTAATCACTGTAGCCTTGATGATCCTCCAGTAATCTTACTATAAGTAAGTAATTATTGGCCAAGTGGGTCCCACCAACTTTGAAAATCAATGCCACTTCATTTGAAAGGAGTGGACCAGATCTCCTATTTAGATTTTCGAACGTTAGCTTCATTTGGATCCCGGTCCCATCTATTTAACTCCCAGAAAACCTCCTTTAAAAAAAAGTAGCCGTTATTCTCCCTCTCCTCTCTCTCTCTCTCTAATGGCAGCTTCTCTGGAGACACCCTCGCCTACCCACATCCAGGTTTTCTACTAAATTCTCGATTCCTTTCTTTTCTTTTATCTTACTTTCTGGGAATTATATTCTCAGACATTTCTTTGGATATGTAGGAACCGGCGAGCTCCTTAGAGGGGTCTACTCTGTTTAGTCCCTCCTCCGACAAGCGATTCTGGAGCGCTCTCCGAAGCCGCATCGATGCGCTTCTTGAGGACCCGAACTCCAAATTCCCAGCTGGGAAACTTTCCCCGTCTCTTGATCGCTCTCTTATGGTGATTTCAGCTGTTTTCTCTGCTTTCTGATTATTTTTTTTTTTTTTTTTTCATTTTCGGTACTGAAATTGGACCTGATTATTGGATTTTCTGAGATTTTGAGTTATGTGTAATTATTATTTCTTTTTCCTTTCTTTTTTTAATTTTTCTTTCTCTGTAGAATGTTGGAGATTCTGGGCGTGCAACACGGTTGAAGGAAGATGCTTTGCTTTTGATTAGAGGGTTTGACTCGGTTGCTCACACACTCTCTCAGCTCTCTAACAATTTGGATACTGCTCTTCAGGTTTGAGTTTTTTTTTTTTTTTTTTTCCCCTCGAAAAATTAGCTGGATTTCATATAAGTTTCCTAGTTGAAAATTATTTTCAATCAGATGACTAGTATAGGTTAAAAGATATGTTGGCCAGTGACATTCTTTAAAGAACAAAATCTGCCCACAACTTTGTCACTCAAATCAACATGCTGTCACGACACGCTAAACTTGAGAAAAGTGACAATGTTGTTCGATCCATCGATTTATATAAGTTTGAATCTTGGAAGTGTTTTTGTATTTTTAGTAATTGGGAGCCATAAGCCCCATACTTAAAAAAAAAATTCAATAAAAGTTGACACTGGTGACAAAATCCAGCGGGAATGTTTGTAATTTGTCCGACTAATTTAATCAATTGAGTTTCATACGGATATTCATGGTTAAGTGGAAGATTTATTCTGTAGGCTAATTTGAAACTAAACAAGATCTATATTTTCTCTATATATAGGGAGCTAATGATCTAGCTAAGCCGCCCACCTTAACGGAGATATTCCACAGCAGCTTGAAGAAATCGGAGTCAGAGAGTAAAGAAGAGGATCCAGGAAAACAGCAGAATGGAGGAGAGGAGGCCAATAAAGGATTGAAGAGAAAGTATGATCATTGCTCGGAGGATCAAGGAGACGACTCAAAGAATGAGAAACCGCAGGATCCAAAAGATGGGATGCTTAAGAAAGCCAAAAACGTTGGTTTTCTTCTTCTTTTTCCCCCCTCTTCCGTTCAAAGCCTAAACAAGCTAAATGGTTTCTGTTTCCTCATTTTTTTTTTTTCCTCTCGTGCAGCTTGCGGTTTCCATGGCAACAAAAGCAGCTTCACTTGCAAGGGAGTTGAAGTCGATTAAGCCGGATTTATGCTTTATGCAAGAGCGATGCTCACTCTTGGAAGAGGAGAATAGAAGGCTTAGAGATGGATTCTCTAAAGGGATAAGACCAGAGGAAGATGATCTGGTAAAATTGTCACAAATGCTTCTTTTTCTTACCCAATATGCATCAAAAAACCAATCCTATGTTGTAGATGTTAGGGGATATAACATGACATTTTTTGGTTATCGGTATAACATGACATTTACTTTGTGTAAGATCAGTTATTGGTGAAGGAACTTGAGTATTTATCTAAACATATATATGATTAGGCTTGAAAATTATCGATGTTTTGTTAAAAAAATTTTGTCGGGGTGAACAGGTGAGGCTACAATTGGAGGCACTGCTGGCTGAGAAATCGAGATTGGCAAACGAGAATGCGAATCTGATAAGGGAAAACCAATGCCTCAACCAACTTGTGGAGTACCACCAGCTGACCTCCCAAGACGAGTTCTCTGCTGCTTCCTATGAACAAGTCATTCAGGGAATGAGCTTAGACTTCTCGTCTCCGCCGCCACCTATACCAGAAGAGAACGCAACCGATGAGGATCACAACGGTTCTGCTGAATGCTTCAGTACACCGGCTGGTAATCTTTTTAGCTTCTCTGATGCTCTCAACGAGTGTGATAATCACTGAAGGCCGACATTCTTTCAAATGCTGCCTGAGTTTTTTGCTTCTGCAAATTGTTGTTCATTTTGGATTCGGAAATAAAATTTCCCTGTAAATTATCGACGATTAGTAATTTTGAGCAAGCAATCAACATTGTCTAGTATTCGTTCAATTACACTGTCTAGCAAAACTCGACAATCTATGAAGGAAAATCACAATCATATATTATATGATTTTCATTCAATACAAGGCAAATAAGTTTTTTTTTTTTTTTTTTTCGACGTTATACAATAAATACAGGTTTGTATCAGCATTGTTCATTTATTGGTTTAAAATAAAAACAAAAACAACCTTCTCCAATGTTATTGAATGTAAAAATAAAAAAATAATAACAATAATAACAATAATAACTTTAGTCATAACGTCTTGCAACACTTTGTCATAACATTTTTATGTTATTGAATGTCACTTTAGTCACAGCTTTACTCAAATGCATTTAGTCAAAAATTTATGTTACGACTAAAACTTTTAGCCACAAGTTCTTAGCCATTGAAACTTTTTGATGTGACAAGATCAAAAATTTTATGGCTAAAAATTTAGTCACACAAATTGTGATTAAAATGTAGATTAATCACGAGGTTGGCGTCCAAAAAAATATTTGTCACAAAAATATGTTGTGCCAAAATACGAAGCCCATTCAACACAAGCAAATTTGAGGATTATTAAGGTGTGAAGGTAGAAGAGAAACACATACTTTCTTATATAGAGTGGCTGGAGAGAGAAACTTTCCCTTAATATTAGAGGAGCTTGTACGTAACACAATTCCTCTTTTTATTTTTACTTTTTTTTTTTTTCCTTGAACTTTTTTATCCTAAAAAGAAAAGGTTGAGCTCTTTAAAACGTCACATTGGATAAAAGTTTTGGTCCCTAACACTTTTTTTTCTTTTTTTAAGTAACAATTTCAGTTAGATACGATCTTAATTGAACAGATAAAGCCATAGAACCAAAGCAACACCATCCTACAACCTTAGGTGCAGTTTGGTTCTTGAATCAAATGTATTTGGTTGGATTTCAGTACATTTTCTATTAATTTTTCAGGATCGGATTGGGTTCAACCCTACCAAAAATAACTTTCTTATATTTCTTACTAAAAAATACTACGTCTTTGCTTTTGCTTTCAAAGGAAAAGGAGTGAAGGTGAAGGTGAAGGTGCACTGCATGAAGCGGAGATTGAAAAGGAGTAGACGATGGGAGATCGTAACGGTATATTCATCATTCGCTTGCAGGTGTAAGGCATTCGATCAACTTCGGAGGCTGCTTAGATTAGAGGAGATAAAGGATTATGGCTTGAATCAAAAGGATGAGAGTGTTGCTGAGCTTAGTGTATGTGTCTTCCAATGGTAGGCAAACTTGAACGGATTCGGGTGGTGGAGCTCCGTCCTGAGGTCCTCCACCTGACGTCTCGATCGTGTAAAGATCTTGCCATATTTTGACAGAGATATGGGACTCAAGAATCAGTGTTTTAGAAGGTTTTGAGAGAAGAGATGGAGGGAAATGAGATTTAAGTAAAGAGAGTTAATCATTGGTTCACTCATTAGACACAAGGTAAATCGGTGGTTTACTAGATTCTTTTCTTTTTCTTTTTTATTTTTAAGAAAAGAGGGTTATCGAGATAGAGATTAGCATACCTAGATAATCTTGGGAAGTGGATATTTCCCCACATAATATATACATCTCTCACAAAATGGATTGTCCAACCCTAACTAATGGCGACCCGAATCTAAACATTTAACGAAGAGGATGCGCGTCGTACCAATCCACCTAAATAACTTAATTCTTTTCATTTGGTTCTACTTAGAAAACGAAATTACAGATGGAAAAAAAGAGTCAGCCATAGGTTTACTTATTAGATATATAAAGTAAATCGCTAGTTTACTATTTAGAGCAACGCGTTGGAAGAGTCACGTCGAATGGTTCAACACTTGAGCGAGATGGAGAGAGAATTAGTGAAGGATGAAGGGAGAACAGTTAACCAATGTTTATTACCGATCCTAACTCCTAAGAGTACAACGGTTATTTTACTTTCTAGGGATACTTCAATACTTGTACAAAAGTGATGTTCATACAAGAAAAAAGTTACAAAACTAATAACCTCTCATGAGAAGTTGTATACGCACGCAGCAATATTCTAAAGAAAATGGAGGGTAGCATTTAAAATATATGTATATGTGTGTGTATATATATAGATCCTCATCTATACCCCTGAACTTTAGGGTCATTTCCATTTTGTCCTCTTAACTTTAAAAACTCCTACTTTATTTTATATGACTTATTTTATTAGAATTTTGATTAAAACATACGGAATAATATGAGAATTAGTCTTACTAAATCTCTTTTATTCGAAAATCTATTAAAAACAAATGAAAAAAATAACCTTAAAAAATTCCCTTTCATCAAAAGAAGAAAGAAAAAGAAATACGCAAAAAAAAAAAAAATATATATATATATATATATGTTTTAATGTATATGGTCAGTCATCATTCAACCAGGAGGGAAAAAAATGCCAAAATAGAATAAAGCTTGTAAAATTGAATGAATAAGATAATTTTAAAACCATTCCTTGTGCTCTGTGTGTGTGTGTGTGTTTTTTTTTTTTTTTTTTTTTTAATATTCTTTATATTTTCGAGAATAGAATGGTATCCATATTTGTAAATTCTAACATAGAAAATAAGGGGAGAATTTCACATACCCCTAGAGTACCTAAAGTACACACATATGAATATGTTCCCAAATATGCATATCAAAACCTTATTAGAGTACAAAATAAGTATTCGCTCATCTTCTAATAGCTTAAATGTACAAAATGAATTTATAATAAGATCATCTTCTTTTTTTTTTTTTTTTTTTTTGGGACAATCAAAGATTATTGTCAAAGTAAATAATGTTATATTTGTTACCAAAAAAATTTGAAAATAGTGTACTTATCCTATTTTGTGTTATAATGGATAATATTATTTGTAATGTTATATATATACCTGTTGACATTATTATTAAGCTTTGAAACTACTAAAATTAAACTTTAATTTTTTTTCTGGGAGTAAACTTTAGTATTTTAATACTTTGAAAATTGTCATATTGTAATGATCAAATAAAAAGGTCAAGGTATCAACCTATAGTAATTATTGAAATTTAGTATGTATTACATTTGGTAGTTAATTGCGACCAAATATATTGTGATTGCTAAATTTCATTAAAAATAGCATTAAATTAGAGATTGATTTTCTTCAAAATATTAAAATTTGACTTCAACATATGATTTAACGTTATACTGAAAATATTCTAACATAATATGTAAGCAAGAAATTTCAAGCTAGTTCAAATTCTTGTAATTATAATTTCGTAACTTTTTCAACTTAAATTTTTGGCACATCGATAATCTAATAAACTGATCAACCAAAGCTTACTTTATGCATAAATATATTGTTATTTTGAAATGATAAAGAATAGTTTTTTTTAATATATATATATATATATATTAATAAATTTAATGTTAATATGATAAAGAATATAGCTACGTGGACTGTTTGCCTATCATAATATATACACAAGATGAATGGCTGTGCCACGCGCGAGGACTTGATCAAAAAGGTTTTAATTGTCGTTTGCAATTTTTGATTATTCTTGTTATTTTGAAATGATAAAGAATAGTTTTATAATAGAAATATTTAAAGTTATGAATATAGTTACGCGGACATATTGTTTGCCTATCATAATGTATACACAAGATGAATGGCTGTGCCACGCGCGAGGACTAGGTCCAAAAAGGTTTTTATTGTCGTTTCCTATTTTTCATTTTCCCATGTCCATCATATAAAGAGCTTTGTCTACACTCTATGGTCTATAAACATCATTCGAAGATTCTCAGTATACATCTTCTTCATGCTCTAGATAGAAGACATGTCTGGATAAACACGTTTGAACTTTCTAACTTTTTGTGCTACCATAGAATAGAAAGTTAAGAGGAGAATTTATACAATGGTGGCTTTTTTATATTTTTGGTTCAATTTCAATTATTTAATCTCCACTCTTGATTTTGGTGAAATGTCGGTCTAATTTTTTTATGTACCTCGTACATGGCCCCCAATTTTGTGTGAAATTTCCTAATACACCTTTGTAGTAACTAAACAACTAAATAAAAGAAAGAAGAATAATTAACCCTCCAAAACAAAAAAAAGATTTTTATTGTTAATTCCACATCGACATCAAATTTAAGGTCTACTCTTAACTTTAAATTCTCCTACTCTCAAATTTAAAAACAAATGAAAAATATTAATCTAATGTTAAAAAATTGTTCTAAAGCATCATAGTATTATAATACTTTTGTATTATTTGCGTAATCTCTTTCATTTTTATGTGATTCTTGTTAAATCTAACATTAGAAAACGCGTCTTGCCCTTAATTGTAAAAAGGTCTATCCAAAAAAAAAAAAATTCTCAAAAAAATCCATAGCCATGTTCTCCTTAAGGAAATGCCATCATCAATATCCAATATATCAATCAAAATTCAAAAGGGTAAAATTAGAGTGGATTTACAAGATAGTAAAACGTCCAGACACAGACAAGTTTGCCCTTTTTAGTCAATCTTTATCCATTAAGTCAAGTGTTGTGTGGTACCCTTTTCTAGTTTTGTTTTCATCATCTCTCTGCCGGTTACTTTAGGGCTCTCTCGACATATTGCTTTCACATTTTCTTATCCGCACATATGTGGAAATAAGAGTAGCAGAAAGATTATACAACAAATTTAGGCCCCAAAAATTACAGAACAAACCCCCACAAAAAAATCTTTGAGTGGAGTTAAAAAAAAAAAAAAAAACTTTTCAATTAACATAAGATAACAAGTATAACTTTTATCGTATCAAATTAGATAAGATTTGAAAATTTAACAACATCTTTAAAAATATGACGATTAAAAATATGTATTTTTTTTCGTACCATATTAGAGAATTCTCAAAAATTTACTTTTGTCAATTCTTGTGTACAAATGAAAAGGCACTTAAGATTGCCCAACAAATAGGGCACATAAAATTAGAAGGGGAATGTGGGTGGACCAGAAATTATATAGACATATATATTCCGTTGAGGTAACTGTTCAATGCCATGGTCGAAAGGCAAGTGTTTGGACGAAAAGAAAGGAAAAGGAAAAATAAAATAAAATAATATAAGATACAACTAAAAAAAAAATTTTGGTGACCCTTGGTGGGAATGAACAGACAAAGTCATAATGTGATGATTGAACGATTATTATTTATTAATGAATTGTAGACCACTTAAAAGTCTACTACTTCATTCATATTACTTTAAATTAAAAATTAGATTGAAATTTTCTACCAAAATGATGTTTTCTAATCCCAAATTTTTAGAAAAAGGTTTTTTTTTCTTTTTTTAAAGTCATAATGGACTGGTTTGATAGTCAGGACCCACATAATTAACAATTATAACGTGACATGATCCATATCCGTATGAGTGATTGCACTGTAAAATGATCCTATATGAAATATTATGTGGTCCCAAAGAACATTGCCATGTGCTTATGATTTTCATGTTCGAAATATTGACATGGTTGAACCATGAAAGAAATAACGGATTAGTCCTTCCACTACACTTATTATTTTTTCTTTTAAACAAAGAAAAAAGTAAGAAATATTCATGTAATGAGAAATTTGTGAACGTATAGAATAATATAATAAAAAAGTAAAGATTTTAAATACCATAATCCTATTTTAAGTAGGTGATAACATTGCTGTTCATATTTATGATTTTCATGAAGTAATGGCAGGTGAATAAATTAAGCAATCAATATGATATTGTTTCAGTGTCAACAAATTCATCTCATATGTATGGTTTTCGGATTTGATTGTGAAAAAATTTCATATTTAGTTTGATTGATTCTTTACACTTTAAATTCTTTATGCCAAAAATAATTTACCCTTATTCCTACAACGCATAGTCAGCGAATAATGATAATAAAGATGATGATGCACTTTATGTATTTCATTATTAAAAAATTTATTAAAAAAATCCGTGCACTTTATGTATCCAATCTTTGAGCAAACTCCATCAAGTGCATTTCTTTTCATGCAAGGAAAATAGTGTATTTAATGCAGTATTATAATCATGTGCCGTGCAAGGCTCCAAATAAAATTGAAAATGCATTTATGAAGGACAGCAAGCAGTTAAGTGTTTTTTTTTTTTTTTTTTTTTCCAGAAAATAACTAATATCAAGATGTAACAGAACATTTCAATTAGATTGACACCTGCATTATAACATGTCCCGCACTAGGCCTCCCACTCGAAATTATTGAAAAATTAAAGAAAGAATAGACAAAAACAAAGTGTATGAGAAAGTCCTTGATAATCATGAATTCATTATCTAAAAAAAAAAAAATTAACAATAACAAGATCACCCTAATCAATCTCTTAGTGAAAGCGATCAACTCATGTGATTGGTTGAACCATGTGATCTTATGTCCAATCCAATACTCCAAAAATCTTGCAAATTTATCACCACTAATTTTGTTATCTAAATAATGAGAATTTAATATGGCACGGTATTGACACTACGGCCCTATAGTCAAAAGACAATTTTCATTCATTAAATCACGTGAATATCATATAAATTATAAATTGTCAATAAGTTAACAGAATTCGAAAAAAATATGACAGTTAAAAACTATATTATACTGAAGATTGTTTCTTTTTTCATACCTAGTAAGAATTTTTCCTCCAAATTGTTCGGTTTTTTTTTTTTTTTTTTTTTTTTTTTGATTATTTTCTATGCTCCTAAACTTTGGAGTCATTCTTACTTTGTTTCTTAGAACTTAAAAACTCTCATTTTACTCGGATGAATTATGATTTAGTCCTGTTGACCCTCTCTATTTGCATTTCCGGTAAAAACAGATGGAAAAGAGAGGAGTTTAGTGCAGTAATGCATTTCCGGGAAAATTTTGAAACCTATTTTCCCGGAAAAAGCAGGACTGTCTAGAAAAAGACCACCAATAACATGACAATCAAAATCAAACCAAAATGCAAGTGAAACGTGGCATGCCAAGTGAGTGGTCCCAAATGAGCTTCAAAAAAGTGAAAATTTGGAAGAGAGCTTTCCAAACAAAAGCCAAATCTTTGGAGATAATCTCATTTGCCATCCAAACCTTGACACATTGCCCAAAACCCCTTTCAGGTTTATCTCTAATAAGTGTCTTGGAAACGTCATATTTTCCTTGCCATTAATACCAAAAGCTAGAGGACGGCACTAAATGCTAAAATTGAGATTAAGACTAGTACTAGTACTTCCCAAAATTTTAAGCCTCAGTCAATGCAAAGAAAGAAACTTTTAGCCCTATAAATTCCCATACATGGATTAAGTTTATGCTCATCCACAACCAAAGAAAAAAAAAAAAAAACACTCATAGACCTCATTATTTCTTCTGAAGCTCCGAAAATGGCAAATGCACGGATAGCAAGGTTCATTACCGAGGTTGCGCCGCCACAGTTTGTGAGCGTCATGAGGCATAGGACATCGAAGGTGTTGGACACCATCAAGGAAGAAGAGAGAGATGTTTGTGCAAGTGATTCTCCCATCACTTCACCACCAAAGGCCATGCCATCAGCTCATGCTTATTCTTCGTCTTCTACTACTACTGCCATTGGTAGTTGTGTTAATTCCAGGTACTTTCTCAAGGAGGTGCAGAGATCTTTTTCCATCCTCAATCACTGAAAGACCTTTTTGAAGAGGGATCAAGCAAATAAAACCAGATGCCGTGAGGTCCTTCTCCGCTATTAAGGCTGCAGGCATTTTAGCTTCCCGTTTGAAAATGTCGTGACAGATTTATATTGTATTGTACTGTATCGTATTGTATTATATTGGTTGTACAATTAACCTATCACGATGAGCAGAAAACCTTTCTTATCTAGTTTCGTCTGTTTGTTCAACGACTAATCTAGTAGTACAATATTTATTAATCACCAAGAGCTTGTGCCACTGTAAATGAAGTATCTGTCTCTCTTTCTTTTCTTTTTTTTTTCTTTTAACTTTTTTCCCGTCTGAGATAAGCAGCATTACTGTCTGAAACTCAGGAATGGAACTCTGTAATTGAGGATGGAATAAGAAATTTATGTTTTTGGAATTCCAAATGTTGTACATATAACTAAGTTATCGTCATCGAACCCAGATCAGTTGATGATTTGCTAGTTTTTCTATTATCTCGGTATACCGGAAGGCATAGTTGAATCAAGTCTCAAAATTATGGTTAGATTTCAAGCACGGCGAAAGAAACGAAAGACGGGCATAAGATAATAGATAATCTGACATTAAATAAATGAACTGTTTACAAACTGTAACGGACGAAAAAAACAGTGTTCTGATGATTTCTCCGAGTATTCTTGCTAATTTCTATTTGATTTGGTAATCTTCATCATGGAGACCGGATACAACCGAAGATCCAAAAAGTACACTTTCTTCCATTTTATCTTGCAACTCTCATCCACGCCGATCAAATTCTAACCGCACAAGGTTAAATTCTCAGCATCTGCAGATTAATTTCCACGTACTAAAAGATGGAAAATGTCAAATAACCGGAACAATTTCTGTCGGTTCAAGCTATTCTTTCGAAGGGTGAGTTCCACTTCTCTTCCCCACTCTAGACGACTTGAAACCGATTTTCCGCTTCTGGAATGCTTCCATCTCAACCGTCTCTTTCAATTTCTCAAGTGCTGTTACAGTGAAAAGAACAAACAGTTTAAACTGCTGGTTAAAAAAGATCTATTCCAGTTACCACTTGATGAACAAACAAAGAAATTCCGAAGATGAAGTCTTTGGGTTTTTCAATTATTCCTATCCAAGATTTTATGTTATCCACAGACCAAAAAAAAAGAGAGAAATTACCAGATGTGTAAATCGAATGCATTGATTCAACAGAACTTGAAGGAACAGAATAAGCAGGACAAGTGTTATTATCCGCTTTCTGTAACAGCTTCTTGAAATGCTTGGCCTAACACGCAAACAAAATAGTGTCAGAAAAAAATAAAAGACGCCATTAGCCATCAAAGTGATCATTTGTTAGAAAAACTACAAACAGTGTTCATCTTTTCTTCAAGAAGAAAATTTTCCTTCGTTTAATTATTTCTGTTGACAAAGAGCAGTACTAATTCCCAGCACGAAAAAACGTGGTCCAGATGTGAATTCCAGATATCTTTTGAGATTGTTCATTATACCCCGTGGTAGAGCTAGAAAATCTTTTCAGTGGGGGCACTATGAAAAAAGATAGAAAGATTTTCTTTTTTTTTTTTTTTTTTTAATAAGGACATGGTTATATATTTTAATTATTGAGTGAGGGCACACTAATAACTTTTCATATAAATTTCAGGCTTAACAAAAATTTTAGAAAAATGTTGCGGATAAAAATGAATTTTAAAATCCGAGTGGGAGCGGGAGCACATGCCCCCACTCATTTATACATGGCTCAGAAATTACGGTATGGTGATTGGAACCCATTAGGTAGAACTCATCCTTACAAAACTGGCTTGCAAGGGGAGGGGACCTAAGAGCATAGAAATCCACTATTTATCTTAAAATTTTTCCATGTGGGACAATTGGTATCTAACACATGGTAAACAAGAAAATTGTTGTTAACTTGGAATCAAACACTTCTCATCCAGTAAGTGAGCAAATAGAACCACCTAGGCCCAATTCCCAAAATCCAAACTGCTATAACTTCAAATATTTCACTTTAGACAGACCTCAAGCCCAAAGCATAGTGAAATTTAAACTGCAGGTATGGATGAACAATACCAATGCATGGCTCTAATTAGCATATGAGATCATCCGAATTTCTCAAAAGATACCAAATTCTTTGATGTACATAGAAAACCAGAGATTGAATTGTCAAAATGTTGAACTAGTATACTATACGGGAAAAGCAACCGGCCTACTTGGTACTCACACTGGGCCAGCAACTTGCTACCTTAACAACTGAAACATCTAGGATATATAGTATTCATAGAAAAAGGTTTTCAAAATAAATTAACACGTTCCCAAGTAGTCTCATAGAAATACAGCAATATTGAAGTCAGATAAGAATCAATAAGACAACATATACCTCATCTTTACTCAGCAAAGTGAAGCACCGTCCAGCCTGACCTGCTCTTGCAGTCCGACCAGCCCGATGAATGTATGTTTTTATATACACGGGCATATCATAATTGATAACATTTTTCACCCCTTCAACATCCATTCCACGAGTCATTGCATCAGACGAAACAAGTACTTGTATCTCCCCCTCCCGGAATCCTTTTAATGTCATACTGCAGCACAAAATCTCATCTTCACAATCTTTTACATAATAATTGTTGTTATTATCAGCATCGTTATACCCACGTCACATGTGGCATGTGCCACCTATTTGCTCAGTTATTCGAACAAAGGGAACAAACAATACACAGTTCACCATGGATGTTTCGAATCAAGCAAAACGAGGTATTACCTTCTAACAGACTGGCGTTGAAGGCCAGAATACTCCTTGATTTTGAATGGAAGATCATCGAAAAAGTTCAGTAACGTGCATAGACGATGAGTTGACTCCACTGATGATGTGAAAACAATGCACTTCTCTCCTTCTAATTTTTGCAGAAGAGCAACCAAATATAAAGGTTTGAGTTTTGTTTCACACATCTGCAAATAATAAATGGAACACTTTAGAACTACCAGAGAAAATAACCATCTCTTTGGGTATCCGTTAAAAATATATCGAAATAGATTTCTCAACTTTATCACTTCATTTGTTCAGAAAACTAGTGTAAATCACTGTATAGAAGTTAGCTACCACAAAAAGAAACCGCCATGGTAACGTAGACCAACAACCAACAAGATTGCAACATTTGCTTCGGCATGCATTTAGAAAGAAGTTTTAGACATATTTCAACAACATCAATTTTAGGTTCAGTTTCTCTGATCGTCAGTGAATAAGTCAAAACTTCCATGGTAACTGATAATAAGTTTCAATGAATTTGCTAATAAATGAATAATGCAGCAATTTTTCTAAGTGGATAAAGCAGTTTTATTTCTAGTCTTTTTGTAGACCTAGACTATCTGCAGTTTCATCCCACGCAACAAGGATTCTTTGTTCATGATGAGAAGTAGGATCAAATGCAGAACACGAGCTCATTTTTAGTAGTTTTCATAAATTTGTAAGGAACACGAACAATGTTTAAAATGGTTAGAAATAACCAAAAGAAATACGGCATACCAGTTTGTATGATTCTAGTTTCTCTGGAAATTGATAACGCCTTTTCCCAGTTGTCAAGAACAAAGGATGATGTAGATCAAGCTGAGAAAGCTTACTTGGATCCTGAGTCAGAGTAGCGGAGAGAACTATCTTTACAAGCCTTGGGTAAGGTTTACCTTTAAACCCCCTCTCAACACCACTGAACGAAATTGAGGAACACTTAGAAACAGAAAAATAAACAAAGTTGACATTAAACCAAAATCCAGAGAAATTAAGGGCCCGTTTGGGGTAACATCTGGATATGGTGTTTTGGAGGCTGAGTTGGAAATGTGTGTTTGGGGGGAAAACTTTTGAAAAAGTTATGTGATAAAAAAAATAGTGCAAAAATTTGAAATGTGCTCGGAAAAAAAATTTGCAAAATGGATCTTGTCTTGTTCATCTTGTCGTTACAAGCATTTTGACAAAAAATCATCTCATTCTAATTTGAAATGAGAAAGTTACGGACTTCTAAAGTTTGAGTTTTTTTTAAATGGAAGAGAGAGAGTTTGATGTAGAGTTGGAAATTTGAAATCCAAAGCACTTAAAGAAAATCGAACAGAGAAGCGATAAATATATCCCTACATCTAGATATTTTCATATTTTTCAATGTTGATATCAAGCTAAAACATCCTAACACCATATGCAGTTGAAAATAAAATTGTAAACCATTCTTGTGTCAGGCTACAAAAAATGGAAATAAAAAAATGCAGTTCCAGAAGACAAAAAAGAAAAGAAAAACCTCATTAAAGAACACTATTGGACATGAACTCACGATCTCCTTATGGTTTTTAACGAACCAAGCGAAGAAGGTAGAAAAGTCTGAGCACGAGGAAAGAAACCTTCATCATTGAATCTAGTCAAGTGGAGTACGGTAGGCAGCCAAGATTGATATGCTTCCCTCAGTAGCCGATCTGTTTCATCAACAACCTGCCAAATGCATAATCAATAACTCATAAAATGCTTCGAAATAACTTGCCTTGCAAATAATAAGTTTCTATGTTTCAATAACGGAATTCTCCATAACTGTCATCGCACAACCACCAGTGCTCAAGGAGAAAAAAGAACAAAAAAAAAATCCTGGCATCAGCATTGGGCAGTTGATTAAATATTAGATTTGCAAAGAAAAGGAATCAAGGATTTCTAAACAAATAATAATAATAACAGAAACAAAGAGTTCCACTAAATTCAGTAAAAACCAAAAATTGCAGCATACTGCTTACAAGGTAGCAAGATGCTCAAGTGTAAAACCCTTGGTTGAATTAATATGGTCCATCAGCCTTCCCGGGTTGCCACCAATATGTCCACTGAACTTTGAAGCCCAAGTGAAAAGCCGTCCGGATCGTAACAAACGCCCGCCTCAAGCTTAGGTCTCTTGACTAGTTGAGAAATTTCGTCAGCAATGGAAGATTGACCAACTGCCAGACCAACAGATAATCCCACTGCAGGTGCAATCGCAGAAAAAACCTCTTTGACCTGAACCAGAACAACAAAAGCAGGGACCTTTCAATGGTGGGCACAGTTCCAAACTATATATAGGAAGCAAGTATAGTGAACCTGATTTCAGGAATACTCAAAAAAAAAAAAAAAGGAAGCTGAGATCTTTCTCCTTGTTTTTCTTTTTCGGTTACTAAAAGAAGTATAAATTCAACATTCTTAAATGAAATTAGAATAAGTAAGAAGGCATCAAACCTGCAAGGCTAAATCACGAGTGGGCAACACAACTAAAGCACGCAGACACTTAACAGCACGAGTTGACAGTGCTTGCACTATCGGCAAAGCATAAGCTAAAGTCCTTTCCACTACCCGTCGGAGAATTAACCACAGGTCACGCTCAAAAGAACCAGGCCCAATTGTCTCTTGCCAAACTGCAACTTGAACCGGAAGAGCGAAAGAGAAGCCCATGTTCTGCAAAGACATCTTCAACCTAATCGCCAAAAAGAAACCCAAAAAAAAAAAAACTCTTTTACTGAACCAAAAAATTTCAACCAAAACAACAAAATACCAAGCCAAGATAAACTGAAAACACATACTTTCTCTATGGCTATCTATTTTAACTCAGAACACAAATGTACTTATAATTCACTGCTTTAGCAATCAGCCAACAAAAATTTTGCTTCATGTGCAAGTTACATACACTTAAATGGGCTTGGTATGACATCCTAAATGCTAGCTTAAGGGGAAAGAGTGCCTAATTCACATATAAACATCATAAAAGCTCAATTAGCGATGTCGGACAAATTTATAATCTAACATATATAGATGTATATATTCACACACAATATACATATAGATAAATCGTATGTGTGATCAGAAATCACATAATTGGGACCAAAAAGAATGAAAAATTTCAAGAAAAACCGAAAAAAAAAAAAATATATATATAATATATATATTAACCAAACAGAGCTGAAAATTCTCTAAAAAGTAACAAAGAAGCAAAGAAAGATAATTCTGGGATATGGGTAAATGATAAAAGTAAGAAAACAAACCTGGGGTCGAGGCAAGGGACGAGAGAGAGAGGGCATTCCTCGAAGAGGCTGACATCTACAGGGCTTCGCATCCATGGAAGTACTGCCACTTTCTTTTGCTTCTCTTTTTGCTCTTCCATTTCCCTTTCTCAATCCAAAAATAATATGTATATGTATATATATATATATTGCTCCGAAAATTCCTCCACCGGAGATTAAACCCTGCTGCCAATGTCTACCACTAGGGTTTTAGGACGAGGAAACGAAGTGGAAAATTAGACACTAAAATCCGATAAATAATTTTATGGCCGCTTCAGAATATCAATGTTCAAAATTTCCAGTTTTGCCCCTGCCGTCGTCGCCTTCGCCGGCGGGAGAACGGCTCGTCGTGGCGCAGCTAAGGCAGGGGGGAGGCATAGAGAGTTTTATAGGCTCTTTGGTTTAGGGGTTTAGGATTTAGGGTTTTAGGTTTGGGTGTGTGTGTGTGTGGTGTGTGTGTGTGTGTGTGTGTGTGTAATAGGGTTTTAGATTTGGGTTATTTATCTATGTCATGTATTTTGTATTTTTACATAAATAATAGATATAATTGTACATGTGTCTTTTGAATTTTTTAAATTAGATAATTTAGTCTTTAAATTTTTTTAATTGACAATTAACCTTTTAAATTTATAATTTTTGACAATTTAATCTTTTTGCTCAAATTCGTAAAAATTGAACAATTTTTAAAACATAACTTGCACACTATAGTTCAAGAATAGCATTGTTGATCATTTTTGCTTAACTTAATACAATTTCATTTGAAAATTTTAACCTTAATTCAATTAATCTCAAACTTAAATCTAAATTTTAAAAGAAATTTGTATTGAAATTAAGCAAAAATGATCAACATTGTCCCTTTTATGCTATAATATGTAACTATTGTGCAAAAAAAATGTCTTAATTTTAATAAATTGAAGTAAAAATGCCTGAATTGTCAAAACTTAGTAGTTCAAAAGGTTGATTGTCAAGAAAAAAGGTTTAGGGACTAAATTGTCAAATTTAAAAAGTTCAGGGGACATTCATGCAAATAAGTCTAAATAATATAATGTATATTAATGTATTGTACTTTTTACCATCAAATTAACAATAAACAAATTTAAATCTAGTGATTAACACTTAATTTTGATTTAAAAAAATTAAACAGTTTAAGTTAGAACAAATTATATATTTCCTTCAAACTTTAGACCTTATCACAAAATGTCCCATAAACTTCCAATTTGTAATTCTTTTCCTCTGTGAACTTTGGAAAAGTTTACGAATTTTCTTCCTCAATTAATTTTTTGACAAAAAAAAAAAAAACACATAACCACTCGTTTGAAGTATGAGTTGTGGATATTAAATGTGAAACACTTAGAATTAAATTAACAGAATAAATATTTATGGTTGATTGTCATTTTTTTTCCTATCTCTCTTATAGGTAACTTCGTAATTCACATTTAATAAAGGTAGCGGGTGTCAGAAGTGCTGTAAATGTGTGTCATTTTATAATTATATACTTAATGCCCCCCAATTGATACTTCTAACAAGTGTTATATGCATTTTTTTGTCAAAAATTTAATTGAGGAGGAAAATTCGTAAATTTTTTTAAAGTTCAGGGGAAAAGAATGTTATAGATTAAAGTTTGAGGGGTATTTAGTGACAATGCCTAAAGTTTGGGGGAGAAAATGTAATTTGTTCTATAAGTTATTTATCTTTCTTATACTTTATATTTGCTTTTGTTCATAAACTATAATTTGCATATTTAAAATCCTGCATTTTTACTATAAGATTATACTTATTTTGACCCCAAAATGTCTGATACATTTTCTTTACCTTTGTGGGTTTAGGACTTGAAAAAATTCCCACTCGTAGGTAATAGCCCTTACAACCTTTCAATGAACAAAGAACTAATTGAAAAATATTTGTTATATCATATTATCTTAGTCGTTAATTTGTGAACTTTAAGATGGGGGATAAATAGAATTCGAAAATAGAGCAAAATAAGGAATTCCCTAAAATACAATGATCATTATCTTCATCCTTTTTATTCAATATTTTAATGATTACTACTATTAAAACTCAACTAATTGGTTACATCATGTTACTTAAGATTACTACTATTAAAACTCAATTATTAATTGGTTACATCACGTTACTTATCCTATTATACATAAAGTAAACCCTCAATTATACTCCAATCCAAAAGGTAGCTACGTGTCCAATTACTAAAAGAAAATAATAATAATAATAATAATAAAAATAATAAATAATAAATAATAAATAATAAAGAAGACAAGAACAAGAACAAGAGAGAGAGAGAGAGCTACGCATTAGTGTACAGTAGATTTTTGCTACTTGTGTCAACATGGGACTAACAAGCTAATGTACTTTATTAATTGGAATATAATTTTATAAATTATAATCGGTATTCGGTGGTAATAACATGGGACTAAGAAGCTAATGTACTTTATTATTTGGAATATATGGGACTAACAAGCTAATGTACTTTATTAATTGGAATATAATTTTATAAATTATAATCGGTATTCGGTAGTAATAACATGGGACTAAGTAGCTAATGTACTTTATTATTTGGAATATATATAAATAATAATTGGTGGTAATAAGACAAAAACAATGTCAATCTCTAGAGCATAATCTAATAATATCCGAGAAAACTACTCATTTGAATAATGACATTATTGTCACATAGGATCTTAAAATTTAGGTATTTTCACTTCAAAGTTGTGTTAGCAATAAAGTAGTAGTACTTATGTTCAATAATTTATTAAAATTAATAATAAAATAATAAACTACTTATGTTGAATATGTTTGAATCGCCATCTTCAACGGCTGTCATTTAACTTTAATAAGACGTGCATTTGGATGTTAGTGAAACACTCAAATGTAATTAATTAAAAGCTGTGTAAGATGTTCGAGCTCGCCAAGGCCAAGGGTGCCGTTCAGAGCCAACACATCCCAAAGAGCTTTTAAGTCTCTCTTGAGGTGAGATAGAGATCATTGGCGAGCATACGACAATTAAAGCAGGTGCCCAGTTAACGTTAAATGGCATCTCCGTACTAGCAATACTAGGCGTCCAGGAAAGTGGTATCAGAATGAGATCCCTGTTTCTTTGTTGATGTGGGTGATCATCTTCTGTGTTTTTGCCTTCGGACAGTTCTTCATGAAGTGGTTTTTGCTACCACAGATGAAGCACTTGGTTGATTGCTAGTAAAAAATCCGTACATCACTCAATTTTCTACATATACACTACTTAAATGCTATTCTTAATAAAAACTATGCAAACACAATTCTACATTTGAATACAAAAATTTGGTTTAAATTGAATATTCAAATACAAGCTATGAATTAAACCAGCACTTATAAAGGCTATCAGCAAATTCATTGAAAATAATAATAATAAAAAATAAAAAAAGGGCTGCGATTTGAAAACAAAAGATAACCACGTAAAATGGAAGAAACCATGGACGTATCAACTTGTTTGGTGTACCAGTTCAATTGAATTTGAATCATTTTTTTTTTCTTAAAAGTCAACCTCAGTTTTATTATTCACAGTTACTATTATAATTTTTTAACTCAAACATGTCCATAAAATTAATATACAAGTCCAAATTGAATGATTTTTTTGAATTGCATAGAATTTTGAAGCAAACGAAATAAACTCCATATTGATTCTTTTTCTGAACACATTTCTAGTTTTTATATTTTTTAACTCTAACAATTCAAACGTCTCACCAAACGCACAATTCAATTCCAATTCAAAAAACTTAATTCCATCCCGTGTACCAAACGCATGTGTAGCTGTATTATATTCACATACATAAGCTTTAGAATTAATTAGTTTTAACGATCATGTGTTTCAAATATCCTTATAAAAGAATTAACAGTCTATTTCTATTTTACACTATTTTTTCATTAGCAAAAAAAAATTTACACTAATTTTTTATTTAGTTAAATAAAACAATCTTCTAATTAGTTATTAAAATAACAATTATTATTTTTTCGTATACAAAAGATACTAAGTTTTGAAAGATTATTTGCAAATATTTACAATATGTCTAAATTTTGTATATTGAGTGACTATGAATTTGGGGTAAAAGGCATGGAAATATGACAATTGAGTCTGCGAAATTGTTACAGAGTAACACAAAAACGTATTATGATTTTTTTTTAATAGAAATAAACAAATATGTTTAGACCATCTTCAATGCATTTGATTATATCAATATCAATGCTAACCTGTATTTGTTACAAAAAAGAGTGAAAATAATAGTATCCTACTTTATGCACTTTGTAATGCTAATTCTAATGTCATTTCTATTTTTTATCATTTTTGTTATATTTTGGAACTTGTAGAAGTGAACTTTTAGTATTTAAATAATTTAATATATCATATTATAATTTTTACATTGAAAAACAAAGACACCAATAAATAATAAGTAAAAGTTAAATTTTCCATCGGTGCTATAACATGTGGCAAATTGGAGAGCACTTTATACATACAAAATACCATCGACATATCAATTTAACATGGTGCATTAGAGATGCTCTTTCTCAAAGATTATCTTAAAAACATCCCAAACTTTAAACGAAATTTTTATTTATGTTCCAACGTTTAAAACATATAAAACTAACTATGTTCAATTTTTTTTTTTTTTTAATAATAACTATGATCAATTTTGGTATAGCTAAATTAGTCCTTTCATTACACTTACGTTAAAATTTGAACATGATATAGATTCCTATACGTAATTTAAGTGAGGGTAAAACAAACATTTTAATGACTTTTAACGCCTAATTAAATGACTAATATTGTCATACTAAAATAATTGGGTCACTTTTAAGATATTATAAACGTTATAGACTAAAATGAGATTTAATATAAAGTTCTAAAACCTTTTTAAGATTAAAACTTCTCCTTACAAAATTTTGAAATTATTACCTATTATCAACTATAAAACATTAGAGTTAAAAAAAAAAAACTATAAAACATTAAATAATATATATCATTTTATAGTTTTGTTATCGCTATTCTATTACCTATAAACCTAGAGTACTTATGTATGGGGAGGAGTTTGACTAATTATGTGATTTTAGCCTTTAAAAAGAAAGAAAGAAAGAAAGAATCTTGCTAGTTGAAATTTTGGTTAATATAAGAAGTTGAAATTTTCGTTGTTTTTTTTTTTTTTTTTTTTTTAATATTATGTAGCTGATAGTTGATCCACTAGTTTAAGGGTCCATCTTACTACAATAAAAATCACTCTTAACGGCTAAAATATTAGTTGCAGAAAGTGCAAATTTAGTCGTGGAAAAAATTTTTGTGACTAAAAAAAATTTAGTCGCGTCTTCATCACTGAAAGTCGGTCGTAGAAAGTCTTTAGCGACTAAAAATTTCAGCCACTAAAAAGTGGGGTTTTAACGACTAAATGTTAGTCAGTAAAGGGTTTTTAGAAAGTCACTGAAACATTACAATTTAGTCCCTTAATATAATACAAGAATTCATATAATAACTAATTATTTAGTCACTGAATGTATTTTATTTTCTTAAATTATAAAATTAATAAATATTTTCTTTTAAATTTCAATTTATATATTTTTAAATTATTTGTACCAAAAAATAAATTAAAAAATATATAAAATTGAAATTAACAAATTTTCTTTGAAATTTTAAATTATATTTAATTTTTTTGGTAAAATAATTTTAAAAAATCTGAAATATTTTTATTTTACTTTTCAAATTATAATTAACTAGTTTTAATCCTTTTCTTCTTATTAGCGTTTTATTTTATTGAATATGGTTTAAGATTGTGTTGTATGTAACAAAAGTTCTATGACAATTTGAAGAGATATATGTGTATAAGATCATGACACCAATATTGAGAACAATTTCAGAAGCGATGGGAAGTAGTGGAACAAAAATTTCTTCATAAACTCAGAATTTAGGAATCTTAGGTGCATAACAAAGATTTTGGCTTTGAGTTTGCCTGGAAAGAAGAAACCCAAAAAATCAAGATACATGCTTCATGCTTTGTAGTTTTTTAAACGATGAAACAAAGTCGGGTAACACGATAGACATCTTTTCAATAGCGAATTGATTCAACCACCTCCTTTTTTTTTGTCACTACAAAATAAATTTCGAAACTGCAAAGTCTAAGAATTAATCATGTAAAGTAAAGTACCAACAAAGCCAAATTATTTTTTATCTTGGTTAGATGGATATACTTACTCTAAACTTTTGTTTTTTTTTTAATCAATGGCTTGAAGAGATTGAATTCTGAAGAGCATTCTGGTTGGATCCACAAGCTCTGACATGAGAGAAAATGAGAGATAAAGAGTTATGGTTGTGAGATGAGAGAGAGGTGAAGAAATACTTGAGAGAGAAAGATAGAAAGTGTTGAGGAAAAAACTGGAAGAAAATGACAGATGGAGAGGAACGGTTTTGAGATGAAAGTGAGGTGAACAAATACTTCAGATAGAAAGGTGTAAAGTGTTTTGAGTGTCCAATGTGCGGACCTCTGGGGCGTGGGAAATCTGTCACTCTGGGAGCTTTTTTCCCTTGAGGCCTACAAAATAATTTTTTTTTTGTTTGACTTCTTTTCAGCTCTTGGTTTCCTCCCCTTTTTTAGCATCTTACTCCATTTTAGCAAACTCCCGATTGTTTGTTCTCTACCTGATCTTCGTTTTTTTTTTCCTGCCTAACAGAATTTTTTTTTTTTTTTGTGTGGATTTTTTAAACTTTAAACTCCTTTTTCTATATCTTTTTTTTCCTCATTTTAGAAAAAGCTCAATTATTTGTTATCTACTGAATCTTTTTTTTTTTCCTGCCTAACCGAATCGTTTTTTTTTTTTTTTGGATGTTTTTACTTTAAACTCCTTTTTGTAAAAAAAAATATTAATAAGATTTCAGCCACTATTCTCTTTTGGTAATGTTTTTATATTTTTTTTTCTTTTCTATTTTTGTTATTGTCTTTGTGTTTACATCTCTATATCTTTACGGAATTATGTACTATTTATTTAATGTCTCGTAATAATGAATGTAAATTAAAAGATATAAAAATAGAGTCTGATATTAATATTTATAATTCATATCGAAACTATTCTAATATTACAAATATTTTGAAAATATTCTAGGTTGAAAGGAAACTTTTTTTACAGATTAAGCAAACAATAGATTCAATGACTAAACTCTAATCATAATTTTTTAACCACTAAAAGGTTTTTAGTAAAATGTTTTTGTGACTAAAGCTTAGTCACAAAAAAGTAGATTTAGAGAGAAAAAGAGTATGATCGTTCAAGGTATAATTTGTTATAATATTTTGTGACTAATTTTTAGTCGCCAAAAGTCAGTAATCTTGACCAACTAAGTTTTGGTTGTAAAATGTTACTTTCAACAACTTAATTATTTAAGTGGTAAAAGTTGGTATTCCCTCCATTTTTAACATTTGGCATCAAAACTTTTTGTGACTAAATGTGTGTTTACTCACTAAATCTATCTTTTTACGACGAAATAGTTAGTCGGCAATTGACTTGGTGTCGAAAACAGTGTATTTTTGGATCAAATATTTTTGTGACCAACTTATAATCGTAAAATGGAATATTTAGTAACTACTATTAGACACAAAAAATTAGTCGCTGAAAGTGCAATTTCTTGTACACCCATGTTCTGTTTATATTTACCAATGAAACATTTTGATTATTTTATTTGTTCTTTAACTTGTTAGTTTTGTATTACCAAGAAAATTAATTATTATATTTACATTGATACCTTTTATCCAACTATACATCTATGATTATGCCATTACAACAACATTTTTAGGGGGAAAAAAATTTTCCGTCTCAAATTCAAGGTGATGATAATTTTTTTAATCATAGAAATAAGCTTTTATATTCATAAGTCATTGAAAAACTCGAACATTTAAATAAAATTTTTGACATGTTAGACCATAATAATTGCACCTCAAGGGGGTTTTTTTTGGTGAACATACATGTCAAAAGTTATATGTCATCTATATTATAATTTTAATTAAGTATACTATAAGGAAAATATAAAAATAACACTTGATACATTATACTAGGTAAACCTATGTTGTTTGTGTTGAAATAATCCTTTTTTTTTTTTTTTTTTTTTAATCACAACCCCTCAACGACTTATTGAATTTTATCTCAACTCTTTTGCATGTCAAAATCGATTTTACTAGTACATCTTGAACTAGTCAGAATTCAACAATTTGAAGTACTCCAAAACTCCTATTTTGATACAGGAAATCCTAAATTTGAAAACTGAATTTAATTGTAGTAAAAGCTTACGGACGTTGATTAATGGATGGAAATGTCCCCGGATTTTTACACAAATGCCCCAAAAATTTTCTTTGGTTTGCAAGTTAGATCTTAAGCTTTCAAATTTTGACATTTGGGACCGTAATAGCCTACCTTTAATTAATGTTCATTGTCGGTTAGATTACATTTACGAAGGATTACTAAATTTGGGATCCTAAATGTCAAAAATTAAAATGGAGAGAAAGAGCCATATTGCATATTCAGAGACTTTAATAAAAAATTAGAGCATGCTTTTAAAGACTAGTATTAAATAGTATATCCATATTAATTATTCACCAAAATATTAAAATTATACCTAAAACTACTCCCCTCTCTTCTCTCTCTTACTATGGCTCTCTCTCCTTAACATCGTCGTGCCATTGAGAGTGTATTATTATTTATTTCATAAATATGCTATTTGTTATAAAATCCTAGTATCGATTTATTAAAAAATTCAAAGATTTATCTGTAAAAATATACTATAATTTATCATTTTTAAAAACCTATTATAATTTTTAAAAACCTTTTATATATCTAATATTTAATCTAATCTAATCTAATAACAACATATATAAAAGAGTGAATATTCACTCTCTGTATGACTTACATGGTGTATACAAGTTTTTTTTCTTTCTTTTCTTTTTTTTTTTTGGCCTTCTCTCACTTTTGTCCTTTTCCCTCTTTTTTTTTCTTTTTCTTTTTCTTTTGTATTTTGTTTATCTTCTGACAATTTGACCCCTTTAAATATTTTCCTAAACCTATTATATATTTAATTTATTTTAATATGTTTACTCTTCTTACATTTTTCCCCTATAATCTTTTTCGTTAAAACTATTATACATTTATTTTAAATGTATTATCAAATACTCTACTATCTTTTACGTACTATGTAATTAGATTTCTGTCCAAATAAGCTTTCATCTAAATATTTTCCTTACATCGTTGGAACACTGTTTTATTAAACATCACTTTTATAACTACTTTTTTTTTTTTCTATTTTTCTTTAAATTTATTTCTTTACGAACTTGCCTTATTTCTAGAACATTACCCTTCTTTCTTTTATTTTATCTCCTCATAAATATTTTTTCAAATATATCCTCATATTATCCTTCTATTTTTTATTGCTTGGTTTATTTTCTTTAAATCTTATATTTTAATTATCTTATTGAACTACTTTTTTATTTTAGATTTTTTATGTAAAATATATTTTTTTCTCGAATACAACTTTATTTATGTATTTTTTGACTTTGTCAAAATATTAAACAATTTAACACACACTTGCTACGCACGTGTTTTTTATTACATGTATATGAAAAAAGTGGGATATCAGAAGCTTTTTCAGTTTGACACAGATTCATTTGAAACGAAAATGACACTCCTCCTAATGAAACTACACTACATGAAACGTTTATAAGAGTTGAATAGATCCAGAGTAATTTTAAAAAAGATTCTAAGAACAATATAATTCCAATGTAATTATCACAATATTTATCTTTAAATTCTACAAATTACGTAATAATTATTATAATTATATTAGTTTTATTTATAAAATATCCTTTCATTTTTTGGTAGAATTTTTTTTTTAGCTATATCTCTCAATGGGAAGTGACTCAATTAATGCAATTCGAGTGGTGGATAGTTTTAATTCTTTAGCTGCAGAAGATTCAGTGTCTGTTTGAGGTAGCATCTGAATATGATGTTTTAAACAGTTGAGTTAGAATATATATTTGGAAGAAAATTTTTTTGATAAAGTTCTGTGATATAAAATACAGTACAAAAATTTGAAATATATTTTAAAAAATATACAAAATAAATCTTGTTATTATGAGCATTTTAACGTAAAAATCATGTTTTTCTAATTTAAAATAAAAAATTATGAATTTTTAAAATTTAAAATTTTTATATCATAAAAAAAATTTAATATAAAATATCAAATTTAGAATTCAGAACATATAATACCATCTCCAGATATACCGCTAGTACGCTTTCAATCTTTAGTGACGTTCAGAAAGCAAGTGATGGTACGTGTTGTTATATCTAGTGAGAATAATTATGTAGAGTAAGTAATGTCTTTATCGGATGACCACTGATTTTGGATTTGTTGGAAGATTTTTCTGTTGCATTCAATCTATTGAAAGTGCTGATGGTGGCTAATGGAAACCAATAATACAACCCTTTCCCACTGATTAAGAATAAAATAGTAACACTAATAATTTCAATTGATAAGATTATGATACTTATCTAAATTTTTAGTACCTGCCTTTTGAGTCTTTGACACATATAAGTATGCATCTTCATTCCTTATATATATATATATATATATATATATATACACACACACACGGCTTCTACTGTTGTTCACAAGAAAATTGAAAGATGATCCTTATTTTTTAACTTGGACCATTGATGTTCTATTAGATGGACATGATTATTTGAGGGGTAAGGATATGAATCAGTTACTTATCTTGTAAAGAACCAGCTAATCCCCTTATTAATAATAGAGAAAGAAAACGACCAATCGTTTTGGGCTTCCTTTCTCAAACAAAAAAAATTAATTCATGTATACTAATGTTATTATAACATATATTATTGTTATGTTGTGGTCTGAAAATATATGATTGTGGACATTCAACTTAAGAATTGGATCAAATCATTTTCTATATACCACATTAAAAAAATTTCTACATATTATAATTACAGCCTCTAATATTACATCTGTTCTTGAATATTTCTAATATAGATACTATCCATCTGTATTTCAATTATTTGACAATACTTGTACCATTTTATTTGGATAGGCTATTTAAATGGACGTTTAGTAACGTAACATTTAGAATGTCATTTAAATACTGCCAAACAGTCCTTTCGATCATTTGAAAAAGGAGAAATTAAAAATTCTTTTCTCCTTAAATTTGTTTTTATTTTTATTTTTATATTTAACAGTAACATTTGGGTTCTTTTTAATCAAAAATTTTTTTTTTCTATTTTTTGAATTTAAGTTTTCAAGATGTCATAACTTTTTCATTTCAAATTTGATTTGTGATTATTCTTTTTTTATGCGTTCAAAGTAAAGAGATGAACAAAATCATATTTGTATCTTATTAAAATTTATCATAGACAATTATAGTTTATAATATTTGTTAGAATTATTTTCAATATATATCCAAAGACACATTTAAATACTATGTTGATATGTTTCTTTTCATGTCACATAGTTATATTTAAAAGTCGATATTAGAATTTATTACCACCGAACCATCCAGATTGTATAACATTTGCACATAAATATTTAAATTGTGATTCAAAACGTTAAATACAATACATTTAAACCAAAATATTTAATTTATATAATTATCAAATCCAAATACACAGTTGAATGAGACATTCAAATAAAATTGAAGAAAATGATTGTCCCAAACAGATTGATGTGAACTGAATCATGTTCTTCCCTTTTTTTTTTTTTTTTTTTTTTTAAAGTGAATCATGTTCTTCCTAGTAATATTATTTGTTTTTTTAATTTTTAATTTTTAATTTTTTTGAAAGATAAGGAACACCAACTCCGCAAACACAGGCGATCCCACCTGGGAAGCAACTGCCAGGTGTCGGAAGTCAAAGCCCACCAAAGACACTGGACTTTTCTCGTATAAGAAGACACCAAATTGGCGTACTCACCGTCCCCAAAACTTTTTTAATCTCCACTTCCCCCCTTTTGAAACTTCCAGCAAAATCCCGCCGTTGAATCTCCTCTTCTCCCCTCAATTAGCAAACCCATCTCCCAGATCTACGCTCCTCAATCCATTTTCACGATTTAGTGTAACCAAAAACCGAATCGAATCGAATCGAGTCGGACTGAACCGAACTTGTTTTTGTCTTCCATTTGCGAATGTGAATTTGTTTTTTTTTGCTTTTTTTGGTTGTTTTTGATTTTTCATCGTTTGATCTGCACCCGAATCGATGGGATTCTTCTTGTACGACCCAATTGCGAAGAAATCTCGTTCCTCGTTTTTCGTCTTCGTCGTCAGCTTCGCGAAGGCGTGTCTCGGTTCTGAGAGAAGAAACCTCGGATTCGGATTCGAAAAGGGGATTCTTTTGGGGGGTTTTGTGTATTGATCTCCGGGTTTTTTTCGAAATCGAGGTGAAGATGAGGGTGGCAAAGTCCCAGGTATGGCAACCTTGTAAAAAGAAGAGGTTTTGATAGTCAAGGGAAGGTTCTAAAGAGAGGAAGGAATCGAAGGAAGGAGGAAGGAGTTGCAGAGATAGAGAGAGAAGGAGAAAGAAGACGAAGAATGTCGGCGTCCGTCCAGCTCGAGGTCGGGAGGCAACAATGGCGGCAGCGGAGGAGGCAGCAGCAGGACGCGCGTTGGGAGGTACGAGCTAGGTCGGACTCTCGGAGAGGGAAATTTCGCGAAGGTCAAGTTCGCTCGCAACGTCGAGACCCGCGATAACGTCGCGATCAAAATCCTCGACAAGGAGAAGCTTCTTAAGCACAAGATGATCGGCCATGGTTTTTTTTTTTTTTTTTCGATTTTTTAGTTTTCTATGTGTTTATTTTGATATTTATAGTGATTGGATGGTTAGATTTTGGGGGGAATTTGTTTCTGGAGTGAGTCTGGTTAGTGTTTTTTTGGCTGTTTGGGTCGTCGAGAAGTGTAAGAAAATCGAGGACACTGACTCGGTCGTTGTTTTTTTCTTTTCTTTATTGTATATGAATGGAGAAAAAAAGTCACTTTGAAACGCTGGAATGTATAGGAAAACGTTTTCTATGCTAGTCCTCTGGGCTAATTAGAAAATTATAGATTCGCTGTAGAAATTCCGCATTTAGTAGCAAATTGTTAGATGATGGGTTTATGATACCAATATATATATATATATATATATTTTAACTGGTGATATCAAGATTGTCTGGTAGCTGAGAAAGTATGAAAGATTCTAGGAAATGACTTGTTATTTGTATTAAATATTCGGAATCTGGATGAAGTCAACTTATGAATAATAATTCGAAGAAATTATATATTTTCGAATTCTTTTTTTCCGAGTCCGGACAAAGACTGTACAAAACGTTATTCATGCCAATTACAATTGGGTTAGAAGTTACTCCATTATAGATTTATCTGAACATGCTTGTGGAAAAGGTGATCTTCTTAGCATTCGACAATCAGCTGTTTGTTAACCGAGAAAGTAATCGAAGAATTGAGGACGTTAATTTTTTTGCCCTCTCTCAATTAAAAGGAAAAAAGAAAAGAAAAAAAAAAAAAAAAAAAAAAAGAATAGAGTCAGTTTGGAACAGTAATGTGCAGAAGAACTTTTGTCATTGTTTTGTATTATGATACTGTACAAAATCCGGAGGACTATATACATTCTTCTTTATTATTGAGACTAGCAGTAGAATTTCGTTTTATAGATTCACCGAAGAGTTCAACAAGTATAACAATACTGATATGGAATACAGAATCATCAAATTATATATTAGCCGCATGCTAATCATTGGATGCAGCAAACCTGTCATACTAACATTATTATGTTCTCCTTCCACAGATCAAACGTGAAATATCAACGATGAAGCTAATTAGGCATCCAAACGTCATCCGCATGTATGAGGTTAGGCCAACAACCACAGTACATGAACTTAGAAACTTAAATGTTGGTTTGAGTTCCAGACATGCTTCTTATAGTTATGTCAATGGAGTTATACGGAATAGCTGGTTGGAGAACACAATGATGCGGGGGAAGTGTGATAGCGGGAGTTTTGGTGTGGTGCCAATGTTAGTAGTAGATTTGAGAAACTAGGGATAACTCTTTCAGTTTCTATTCTAGTTTATTTTTATATAGCAATCGTTCTTCTTTTCTATTTGGTACATAGCTTTTATTTTCAATATGCGTGCAACAAATAACATCACATCAGAAAGAAATCTTAAGGTACAACGTATGAAATGCTAATGTTCTTCCCATTGATTTGGATTTCATTTATAATTTAATTAATCTGTATTGTTTTCATTTTTTTTTTGTTTTGTTGATATTTTTAGCGAATTCCTCAACATTCTTGATGTAGGTAATGGCTAGCAAGACAAAGATATACATTGTTATGGAGTTGTTACCGGAGGAGAGCTGTTCGAAAAAATTGTAAGATTGTGATTTCTCTAGTTCTTTCTGTGTATCTCTGTAACTAACAATGGGCAATCGAAAACTATTCACCCTTAAGTCCCCAAATTATCTAAATACAGTGCTCTTTTTCTTGAGCCAGGCAAGTAAGGGAAAATTTAAAGAGGATGAAAGCAAGAAAGTACTTTCAGCATCTCATAGTGCCGTGGATTATTGTCACAGCCGAGGTGTTTTCATAGAGACCTGAAGGTGTAGTTTTTTATTTTCACTTTTGTCATTCCATTCATGTGAATATATTGATTATTTGACGGCAAGCAGACAATAACTGGTCTATTAATTACATCGAGATGTCACTATTGTTGTAAATCCCAGCCAGAGAATTTGCTGCTGGCTGCTGGTGGCACGCTTAGTTTCAGATTTTGGACTGAGTGCACTTCCTCAGCAAGTTCGGAGTGAGTAAGATCAATTTATGGTTGGGTGATAAAGTATTTTATTGGTAATCCCATCAAAATTCAAGAGCGGTAATGCAAGGATTAGTATTCAATTTCTAATTTTAAAAGTACGTCGTGATCTCGAATCATAATCTTATTACTTTACTTAGGGAAGATGGATACTTCACACTACATGTGGAACACCAAATTATGTTGCTCCTGAGGGTATACTAACTTTTCATGCAAAATACTAGTTATTCTGTTGTAATAGCTCTTCGTTTCTTATCAGCACTTTTTGCTCACCTAGGTGATCAACAACAAAGGGTACGATGGAGCAAAGGCGGATTTATGGTCATGTGGCGTGATTCTTTTGTCTTAATAGGCGGTTTTTGCCTTTTGAAGAATCTAACCTTCATGGCATTGTATAAAAAGGTGACTTTCTTTCGACATACTACACAACATATGTATGTATATTATATGTACAACACTTTTAAGGTTTAAAATCATTAACTTTGCACAATTATGCTCTATTAGGCTTTATTATATATTTATCAACATGACACTTAAACCTTGCTGTATTGTGTTTTCTGCGATTACAGATAGTTCAAGGCTGAGTTCACGTTTCCACCATGGTTCTCCTCAGTGCAAAAAAACTAATCAAAGAATCTTGGATCCGAACCCCTTAACGGTATTTGTCTGATGGATTTCTCTCTTGCATTTTAAATCATCCTGATGATATATATAAGTCTTTAGGATTATAATCCTTTATGTGTGTCTAGTGTGTCCATTACATCATTATTTCTAACCTAGACATATATATTGCACGAAACAGAGATATTACGGCGGCTGAGATTATTGAGAATGAGTGGTTTAAAAAAGATATAAGCCACCAAGATTCGAACAAGCTGATGTTTAGCCTGATGATGTTGGATGCGATCGTCAATGAATCAGGGGTAATATCTCGATGGGATTGTGAATCCTAATTATTTGTTGTGAAATTTTATATTCTGAATTTGCACTCAGAAGGTTCCGATGGTCGTAGGATTCTGGAAACCTTGTCGGGGAGAGGCGAGAAGTTAGGCCTGTGGCACCTGTTTACTATGAATGCCTTTGAGCTAATCTCTACATCTCAGGGCCTGAACCTTAGCTCCATCTTTGATAAAGCAAATGGTAAACGTTGGATTGCTTTCGCTCTTTGTAACGTGGTTGTGCCACAAAACAGACTTACTTGAGACCCGATCCTTACTGCAGTTCTGGATGGAAACTCCTCATAAATATGTGCAGACAGACTGATGATCCTAATAATCCTGATCACGGAATGTTTCTTTGTTGTTTTAAAATGGAAATCACAAGAATTGTGAAGCAATAAAAGGAAAAGACAATATTAATTTCAAATGTCACTGTTTGAGACTCGGGAGGAGTTCACTTTTCCTGTATACAAGCCATAGCACCCTCTTTGCTTATGAAATTTTGTTGCTAACAGGGGCTTTGTTAAACGGGAGACGAGATTCACATCCAAATGTTCTGGCCAATGAGATAATCTCGAAAATTGAAGAAGCTGCAGGGCCTCTTGGGTTTGATGTAAAAGAAAAATAACTTCAAGGTTTGATGACTCTCTTTTTCTCCTCGTTGTTTTTTCTCGCCATCTAACCTTGAGTTACACATTGTATCTTTGTCCTTATTGGTTACCTATTGAAGTATTTCTTTTCCTTCATGAAATTTAAGGTATTGACTTGCCTGTCTCTTTTCTAATTTCAGATGAAGCTTAAGGGTGGGACAAGTGGACGTAAAGGACATTTATCTGTTGCAACAGAGGTACGACTTATTTGTTCATTAATTTATTTCAATCCTTTCCTAGAGTTTTAGGGAAGATTTCAGTTGAACAACGCCTCTCAAAATTGGTCTTAAGTTCTTTTCTTTCACGTAGATTTTTGAGGTGGCCCCTTCACTCTATATGGTTGAAGTCCGAAAGTCTGGTGGAGATACTCTAGAATTTCACAAGGTAATGCAATATCAATGTCTCATGGCACTAAGAATATGATTTTTCATCTTCACAGTAGTAATACAGGTATTAGCATTTTTGCCCCTGAAGTTGCAGTGTTTCATTTGAGTTTACAAGTGCCTAGCCCTCCCTACTAAACCTTGTTACAAGATATTTGCTTTCAGAATTTTAGTACAACTATATTACGACGAAACTAAGTAATCAATTATTTAACTCCTGTCCCAGCTAGCCATAGGATTTGAGATTTAGCTCTTAGAGAGTGCAGTCAGGACTGGACCTAGCACTATCCGTTTGTGATTGTATAAGATCGAAGAAACCTGCATATGAATACATTTAATTGATCATAAGCAATAAGACAGGACAGGGCGACCCAAAATATGTTGCTTATTGCTTATTGCTTATTGGCGGTAGCGGCTAGTTCAGCCATGCTTTGGTCAGTTACCACAATGGTAGAAATTTCAAGAAGAAAACAATAACAATAGCCGTATACAGTTTTATAGTGGGCAACAAATATCTGTTTGTTGTAGCATTGCTGACCTGTTTTTTAATATGTTTCCCTCCCTTAAATTTGCAGTTCTACAAGAACCTCTCTACTGGCTGAAAGATATTGTCTGGAAGACGGATCAAATCGGGAAGTAATTAATGGTTAGTACTCCTGCCATTTGTCCCCATTCGTAACGCCTTCGGAGAGTCGACTTTATTTTTCCCTTTTTTTCGTAGCAAGTACATGTTAAAGGGAATCAGGTTTAGCTAGCTACATGATGAACAAATACACTTTCGGTACATATGCGTATACTTTGTCATATGACTAAATCTTTCTATGGAATTAAAAAAAAAAAAAAAAAATCTAAGAAGCTAATTTAAAGATGATTAGAAAAATGTTTGAGAAATCGGAATGCAGCGAAATGATGCTTGTTACAACCGTGAAAAATTGTTAGCTTGCAAGTTATTTTGACACTAATTTTTTCCTTGCAGGTGCTCGTGCTGTGTCACCTAAATGATCGGCAGCCTTGTGATTTGTTTTGTTTTTGTTTTGTTTTTTTTTGGGTGTTCTGATTTCTCTCTCTCTCTCTTTCTAAAAATACTTCAGATGTGAAATATTGCCGGAATAATTGTGGCTAGCATTGTATTGTGTCATTGGAAACTTACTAAACTTGTGCTGTTCTCATAAAAACTATTCTCTTAGTCGATTTTTCAATCCCACATTCGTGTGATGAAAATTGCTATTTCTGTTGATCATATAACAAAGCTCAAATGTCGCAAGTTTTGAGTCTTGAACGAGGTGTAGACCAATTTATTTTAAACGGAACCTAGTTTCTAGCAATGGAAAGTTTTGACCACTGAAGTTAAATACTCGGAAGATTTCAGATGGTATGAGTTTAAAAGAATAATTTCAACCCGACGTCTCAAAGGAGAGCCATGAGTGAATTGTTCTTATCAGATTATCTCATTTATGTTCCGTTGCTTTTTGTTTAGTGAGTTCTAAACTTCTACTTTATCTCTTAGACTTTGAATAAGTCTTACTTAATTGCTCCGATATGGTATCCCCTATTTCTTATCCAAACAGATCAGGGTTGTAGGGAATTTGGTGTGTTATTATTATTATTTAAATCTTAGTAATAAGGATCCCTTGATAAATAAGTATGAATTCAAATTAAAACACTGAAATTTCTAAATAAAGTTTTAGGAGATTCTTAAATAGTTGATAAATTAAATAAAACTCTTAATTAAAATATTAAGTATAATGATAAATTTACATGATAAAAAAAGTTATCATAGAGATACGTGTTCACCTAGTTAAGTAAACTATTGAAAGTTAATCTAATATGGGTTATATTATATTCATAGTTATTCGTGAATAAAAAATATCAGTATCCATTTAGCTTTTTAGAATGTTGAGGAATTTACATTATCGTATTAGTTTAAACAATATGAATTTAAGACATGGCATTTGAGTATTTTTCTATATAATTTCAAGCATGTCATGTTTATGTCTCTCAATCTCTACAAAAATTCCTATTCATGTGTAGAAAAATGTGATTTCCAAGATATTTTTGAAGGAACTCATCAACAACTTTGACTATATGTTGATACCCGAAAATTTGGACTTGAAAGAAGAACTCATCAGTAAAGTAACCTGTAAATGCATCAGATAATTCATGTTCGCGTTTCTCGACTGTAAAGCACTATTGTATCTCCTCGTTGGGATACAAGTTCAACTTTGGGATAAAGAGGTTTGGGAGATGGGGCTGAACCTCAACAAACATCTCGCATTTTTCCTCCATCGAATAACACAAATGAGCCTCCTTGAGTCTCCAATCAATTATCATTTTCTTGAATCTCTCTATTTCTTAAAATCTTCCAAGTCACCATTGCTACTAACAATAGATTTTATATATAAATCAAATAAAAACTCTCATAACTATGTTTTGACCGCCCACGTTCAAACAAATCTAAACGAATAGGTGTTTGGTGGAATAATTTGAGTTGAGATTTTTAAGTTTCAATAATAAATTTTTTTTGAATTTTCAGAAAGAACAGAAAAAAACTTTTTAGGAAAAAGACAAAATTTTTTTGGGAAAAAGACAAAAAAGTTTGAGTTAGATGTTGAACCATTTATGCCAACTCCCTGAAAACCTCGTTATTTTTCAAGAGTAATACCTTTGGGTAGAAAAAAGTGACCGGACCTTGACATAATATTACGATATGAGAAAAGAACCCAACCAGAGATTAAGAGGATGGCGTTTTGGAAAGTAAATAAAAGTAAACCTTAAGAAGAAGAAGGGGCGGCATTTTAGAAAGAAAAATAAAGATAACCCTAAAATAAGATATAGGGATTTTGAAAATGAGAAGTTCAAATAAGGATAAGAAAAGTTACATTATGTTCTTATCAACAGATCTCAACCGCTGAAATATGCATTCAAAAGGATACATTATGTGGTCAAGGATAAAAATATCAATTTTTTTTTGAAAACGTCGGTATCTGGATTTTACGGAAATATCAACAGAAGTATCAATACCAATAGAATTTGACGTAAAATACATAAAATTTTTCTAATATACTAAATTTCTAAATAAAACTGTAAGGGAGTATTTTTTGAAGTTTATAATAATACATAAATAAATGAAACTCTTAATTAAAATACTAAGTATATGATTATCATATTACAATAAATGATATACAAACGTTTACTAACTAAGTAAAACAACTAAAATTTATTCTAATATGGGTACATTATCTCCATAGTTTCATACATGAATAAGAAAATATCAAAATCAAAGGAGCTTCTAGATAATTGAGGGTATTTACAATACCTTTTAGTTTAAATAATATCCAAAAATAAACAGGGACATTTTCATATTATTTTATATATAATTTGACAGAATATGTTTATTCTATCAATCTCAACCACATACGATGATTTTGTAAATTGAAATTTACAAGAATAGATAATGTAAACAGAAGCTCGAATGGTCATGGTTAGAGAACTTGTGTTTGTTCAGTCATTACTCATTACGACACTATGAAAAATTCTACTAGATGCTTGTCATCTGGATCAATGTTTAAAATTACGCAATCGGGTATTAAGGCGTTTTTTGGTTTGCGAGTTAAGACGTAAGCCTCATGCAGTTTAAGGGCTAAGCTCAAATGAAACAATAACATAAGTCAAAAAAATATGAAAAATCTATAGTAGGTAGAAATGATACATAACATCACAAAAAATCTTAAATAAAACAAGTTTCAAAAGAAACAAGTTTAAAAGAAACAAGTTTAACAACAAGTCTAAAAGAAAGATATCATAAAATAAACTAGTTACGACTTCTAACTCAAAAGTAATCCCCATGTCCATCGTCTTGAACATAATCATCATGATAGTTGATGGTTCTCCGTCTTCCTCATCCTCACTTGAATTAATATTTATTGAGTCTTCATCATCGTCCTCAATCTCTATCAAGAGGAACAAAGGGAACGAAAAGAATGAGATGAGCGTAGCCAACGATGGAGGATGAATGCAGTAGCCACCAATGGAGGAAGAGGATGACGAAAGAGGAGCAGCCAAAACTATGGTTTCTAAGGATTATCGAACACATCTAGGGTTTCTTAAGCCCTAAATATGGGCTAATATGGGTTTTTTTTATTTTTATTTTTTTGAAAAATCAAATTTTAGGACCTTAGGCCTTTGGACTGGAAAAAACTTCAAAAAAATTTAGGCTACCTCCTCTATTATTGTGCAATAATGTGCGTCATGAGTACGCCTCAATTCAGAGAGGCGTACGCAATTTATTGTGCACTTGAGGCTTAGGTCTCATTACTATTTTTTTTCGCAATTGACTAAGGCATGCCTCATTACGTGCCTCAAATTGCACAATTGTAAATCCTGTATGGGACTATAGTATTATTATTTTATATTTCTATTACATCAATAATTTACAATGGGTCTCAATTTTTAACTTGAGCCTGATATTAAGCTTGGCCTAAAAAATCGTTGACAATGTTAATTTTTTTTTAGAATTAAACCAGATTGCATGATTTTTAATACCTTTAGAAACAATAGGATTATGATTTTTTTTTTTACAAAAAGCTTAAAATTTGTTGTATAAAAAACTTCTCAAGCGGATTGTAACGACCCGCCTAGCACAGGCCGTTACCATACATACTTACGTATATTTCATATATAACTCCATCGACATAAACAGCGGAAATATATATATTTTTTTTTGCAGTGTGACTCGCACACGAGAGCGTACATAAAATATAACAATAATAGGCATAGTTGTTTAGCATATCTCATCTTAATAAATGTAAATAAATAAATTCAAAACGCATAGCGGTTCTACATTTCCCACGGTTCATAGTCCGCCAAGCCTCGCCTCTCCATCTTGCATCATCAATTACTGGCAGGTTGCTTACCTACAGCATAAACGTAAGACAGTGAGCTTTCGCTCAGCAAGTACAACTATCCTATACCGCGACACAACACAAAACAATATATCTAACTAACATAAATTAAGCATAGCATAGCATTACTTAACTTAACTTAGCGTAACTTATCTACATATGCATGAGTCAATTATGCTTTCTTATTCTTTCTTATTGTACATAACTTGCTTACTTAACTTAACTTAACATATGGGCCCTATAGTGTTCGTACCGGGCGCGCAACTATGAATTGGTTGGGGTGGCCAATCTTTTCCAACTCAATCCATAGTCCAACCCGACCTTACGCGGGTCGGTACGACACAGGTAACTTACTTGTTTTCATGTCATTCTTTATCTTATACTTGATTTCATTCTTATTATTGGTGAACATACTTCGTGATGTTTCACACAACTAAATCATAGCATGTTTTAATCTTAACATGTTTCTAATTTCATGACATATATTAACATAGCATTTACACATAAACATAACATTTACACATAAAACATAGCATTTACACATAAAACATAGCATAACACTTTTCTTAACACCTAATATAAAACATGTAATTAACATGGCATATAAATAACACAGCAAGTAACACTACAGAACATACAATAAAGCACATTTAAAGCATACTTAGGCAAGTATCAAATCAAAGCCTATGCTGTAGGCGGTGGTTGTACTTACCTTGTTTAAAACTGCTGTGTCCAGTTATAGCTCAAGCTTGCTGGGACACCGTTGCGTATCGTATTCTGTTATCGACAAAAAGAGTAAGGATTAGAACTGTTGGTAAACCAACATTCTTATATAACCGTAGTTATATTTCCTTACTTTGCGTTACGTGAACCTACTTGGTTACTTTAAGTAACCCTAAGGTTTAAATCTATCCTACTCGGATTATTATTCTGACTTTAAATCCCAAAAATTCATTTGTGTTTTCTTTTTAGAAAACCTTATGTTTTTGGCATAAAATCCCTTTTAATTTAATTTTAAAAATTTAGAAAATCATAAGGTAAAATTGTAAAAATCATCGACTATTAAAAACTGCCTTTGGAACAGTTTTATAATGCCAATTAATCATTTAAAACACAAAAACACACACATTTTCTGAACCATTTCTAAAATTTTGTACAGAAATCTCCCCATTTCTGTACCATCTTTGAAAATCAATTTCATTTAAAAATCTAAGCCGATTTTGGAAAAATTGTCTTCACGAAAGTTTTAGCTATCACAGAACCCTACAACTTCCGTGTTTTAACGTAAAATCCAGTTTGGACCAACCTGTCCAAAATCTGTGTTGAACTAACTCTGGTCGTGTATGGTCCTGGGCAGGTCAGGCTCGGTTTTTGCAGAAAACAAGGCCATTGGAGCCTTATTTTGAAAAACTGCTCACGTATCCCCTAGGAAAAACCCTAATCTACAACTTTCGTGTTTTGAGTTTCTCCTAATTCGGCCTCTAAGGGCCTCAAAAATTTGCTTTTCCCGAGACTGGGCAAACCCTACCGAGAAGCCATTTTTCGGTTTCGATTTCGCTTACGTCCTATTACGTTCACCCTACCTCAACCGAACACGTCGGGAGCCTAATTCAAACATGCAGGGACGTTTCTAACGTTCAACATTCAACAAACACATTAACATGAACATTTTGCACAAATATACAAAAACCTAAACAAAACAACAATACCTAGCATGCATATTAACAACCACCAACATAACCCTAAATTTTCAAGCACAAACCCTAATTTCTAAGCTAGGGCAGCAAGAGAAACCAATGAGCTTATGCTCAATACAACCAAGGCTTTAATACATTTAAATTTCTCCAATTGAAATTTAAACTAAAAGCTTGGAATCAAGGGTTTGGTACCTTGTTTTGGATCAAGAATTTGACTTGGTTGATCTTCCCTTTGCTCCTCCCTTAGCTGCCGGTTTTTCTTGCCAAATTGGTCCAACTTTGCAGCCTCCTTTGCCTTGAAAATCAGCCACCACAGCTCCCAAAAACTGGCCAAAACAGCTCCCAAAAACTGGCCAAAACCTTGGCTTGTTCCCTTGCTCTTTTCCTCCCTATTTTCGGCCTTCTTGGCTAGGATAAGTACCAAATTTTTTTGAGCTCTTGTTGGATGCTCAAAGTAGAGACTAAACCCTAAAAACCCTAATCCCCCTTGGTTCCACAAAATTTTTCCTCTCTTCCTCCTTAACTCACAAAACCGACCCTAGGAAGCAAAATGGGTATCCAACTTTCCAAAGTTTTCTTTCCTTGCTTTCCTTCCACCAAAAGCCGATCCTCCCACTCTATTTCCTCTTCAATCTTGGCTGCAAATCTTCCTCTCTTTCACACTCAAAAACCGGTTTTGGTTCAAGCAAGAAATTGGCAAGAGTTTGGTTATGTTTTGTGAATTTTTTCTTGATTTTCCTCACCCCTATTTATAGAGGTTGAACTTCTTAAAATTGCACAATGTGGTCCCTAAAAAAAATCAGATTTTGCAAGGGGAGGGGGTGAGGTGGTCGGCTTTGCTTGGGTGGAACCAAAGGAAGGTTCTAAAAATTACTTTCTAACTAACTAATTTTTAATATGATAATAAACATAAAGTTAGTGAGGTAAGCCTCACTAAGGTTTGTTTGCCACCAATCCTCTTTAAATAATCCATTTTTCAATTACCACAGGTAATTCCAATACTGGATTCACTTATACGCAGTATTAGTTAATTGAACCGCAGTCCAAAATTCACCTGTTTATAAATTGGACTGCATAAAAACTTTTTCTTAACTTGGAACCACTCGGCCCAAAATATTCTAATTATTGTGCTTGACTTTCTATGGTGGTTTTGAATCCTAAACATATCATTTTAATCATAAAAAAAATAGCTTTATGCAGTACAATATTATACTGCGAACTATTAAGTCATACAGCCTTTTTCTTAACTTTTTCGGGTCAATCTTTGGCTTTCTCGTCCGCCATTGACTTTCTTGTCAACCGCTGACTTTCCCGCCAAATTTTGACTCCCGTGGTCAACAGTTGACTTTTGGTCAACCGTCGGCGTTTTCGGTCAAACTTTGACCAACATGCGAATTTTGGTGATTTCGCTCCTTTTCGCCTAAAAGGTCATTTACTTGACTAAGCAATCATTTTTGAGTCTTAGAATATCATAAAACTCACAAAAACGAAATAAAACCCTTAACCGGGCTTTTTCATGCGTATCTTTAAAAATTGTACAAATTTCTTAAAATAAAAGAAATCGTGTAAATACAGAAATACTTGGTATTACACGGATTGTCCGACATCCTTTCAAAATAGTAACAATAGAAGGACAATCACTTACAAATAATATCTACACATTAACGGTCGTAATGTTCATAACAACAGACTAACAACAAACCCTCGCTAACAGAAGGGGTAACAGTTGTTGAAAATCAAGATATCTAAAACTTAAAGATAAATATCAAAATTCATATGGATAAATATATAATATTAAATCATTAAAAAAATTTTGTTTTCCAACTTTTTAGCATGTAATTTCAGTAACAAAACTTGGATGTCTTTTGAAGTTTGGCAAAAAAGTTAGGGTGGATGGTGGTGAGAAATCCTGTAATACAGATTTGAAATTCTCCCCTCGCATCCTTTTGTGTAATGTACACATACTTTGTTTTACTGTAAACGACAATTTGCGTAAATATACATTTATCTTTTCAGCATATTAGCAAGAACAATTTATTATTAGCGGAAATCTTTTCCATTAATTTGCTTCAAAAAAGTGTCTAAGTATTTTCCATTATTTCATTATCATCATTTTTTTTTTCCGCTTTGGTTGTTTCATTTCACCATAGTTGATGTAAATATAAAACTAAGTATCAAACACAAATTTGCACCATTCCTTGAGTGATTCTATCATTGTTGCTTGTGTAAAAAATGTTTTCAAATAAACTAACAAACCTTGAATTAATCATAATTGCATGGTTTTTTACCGTTTCTCGTTTGAGCCAAATAATACGCTTTAAGTTATTATTGTCAGAATGAGTAACTTTAACAAATAGCGATTCCGCCATGTGGCTCATGTATTGTGATAACATGTTCAATTTTTGTTTGACAATCACACAAGAAACATCATCAGTTTTTAGTTGAAGAAACTTTTGGTGTTCTAGTAAACCATTGAATTACACCAAATTGTTGCCAATTTATGTATTCCATTAACATGCATATTGCCCTAGATATCACTACAGCAGATGTTTGTTCATCGTGTCACTTAGTATTTCTTAAAAATCGTTGGTTAAGTTAATCAATCTTTTATTAACAATTATAACACGAAACTGCTTTTAGCCGTTAATGTCTTGATATCTAGTAAGAAACTGCAAAGTAAACAACTCATTTTTTTGTGGACAATGTGATGAAATATCAACATGGATTGTTAAGCAAGTTATGTCATCTATGTCACACATTTTTCATGTGTTCTTCCGCATCTAATGATTTCTTTAACCTATTAATTTATCTAAAAATAAGATACATTTAAACAAATTCAAAAATGTCAATATAAAAAAGATAACATTAGAACAAGAATTAGTTATTTGTTCCTTCTTATGAAAAGATTCTTAAGAGAATATATAAATCGATCACTACAACATGTAGTTTAATGATAAGATCACATGTTGTTTGTGACATTTATTAGCAACATTTGCAATTAATGTTATAAATATTAAGACATTTGCTAGCGTTGAAAAGTAAGATTTTTTTATTTATTTATAAATTTATCACAAATTTATGACAGTTAAAATAATATCGTTAAAAATAAAAACAGTTAAACAAATTCAAAAAAAAAATGTCAATATAAAGATAAACTTTATAAATTTTTGATAAGAAATAAATTTTATGATTTAAAGTTTTAAAATATTTACAAGAAACATCATCAGTTTTTAGCTTAAAAAACATTTGTGCTCTGGTAAACTATTAAATTACACCAAATTGTTACTAATTTATCTGTTTCATTCGCATGTATATTGCTCTAGCTATTACTACTATAGTTGTTTGTTCATCAAGTCACCTAGTATTTCTTTAAAACTGTAAGTTGTTTCAACCAATCTTTTTTTAACAATTATAACACGAGACTGCCTATGATCACTCATATGTTGATATACAGAAAGATACTGCAAAGTAAACCACTCATTTTTTCTTGGATGATATGATGAATATCAAAAAGGATCGTTAAGCATGTAATTTCATTTATGCTACACATTTTTTGTGCTTTATCATAATAATTATTAATGTTAATGATTTCCTTAATTTTTTATCTCCTATAGGTATTTGATTGTGAAGATAACATAAAACATAAATTAGTTGTTTGTTTCTTTTTATATAAAGGATATTAAGATAATCCATAAATTGATCACTACAATGCGGAGTGATAACGATAAGACCACCTGTCGTTTGTGACATTTATTAGCGACATTTTCAATTAATGTCACAAATATTAAGACATTAGCAAATGTTGAAAAGTGAAATATTTTTTTAATAAATTTGTCACAAATTTATGACAGTTAAAATAATATCACTAAAAATAAGATACATTTAAACAAATTCAAAAAAGTCAATAAAAAGATAAACTTATAAATTTTTGACAAGACATAAATTTTATAATTTAAAATTTTAAAATATTTACAAGAAACATCATCAGTTTTTAGCTGAAAAAACCTTTGTGCTCTATTAAACTATTGAATTACACCAAATTGTTACCAATTCATCTATTCCATTCACATGTATATTGCTCTAGCTATTACTATTACAGTTGTTTTTCATTGAGTCACCTTAGTATTTCTTGAAAACCATAAGTTGTTTTAAATTAATATTTTTTTAACAATTGTAATACAAGATCGCCTTTGATAACTAATTTGTTGATATCTAGTAAGAAATTGTAAAATAAACCACTCATTTTTTCTTTGATGATATGATGAATATAAAAAAGATCGTTAAACATGTCATTTCATTTATGCTACACATTTTTCATATGCTCTATCGCAATTATTTATCTATGTTAATTATTTCATTAATCTTTTATCTCCTCTAGGCATTTTATTGTGAAGATAACATTAGAACATAAATTAGTTGTTCATTCTTTCTTATGAAATGATTCTTAAGAGAATCTATAAATTGATAACTACAATGCAGAGTGATAACGATAAGACCACCTGTCGTTTGTGACATTTTTAGTGACATTTGCAATTATTGTCACAAATATTAAGACATTTGCTAACAAATGTTGAAATGTGAGGTTTTTTTTTTTTATTAATTTGTCACAAATTTATGACTAGTTAAAATAATATCGCTAAATATAAGATACATGTAAACAAATTCAAAAAATTTTATTAATATAAAGATAAACTTTATAAATTTTTGACAAGAAATAAATTTTATAATTTAAAGTTTTAAAATATTTACAAGAAACATCATCAGTTTTTAGCTGAAAAAATTTGTGATCTAGTAAACTATAAATTACACCAAATTGTTACCAATTCATTTGTTTCATTCGCATGTATATTGCACTAGCTATTACTATTGCAATTGTTTGTTGATCGAGTCACCTTAGTACTTCTTGAAAACTGTAAGTTGTTTCAACCAATCTTTTTTTTAGCAATTGTAATACGAGACCACCTTTGGTTACTAATGTGTCGATATCTAATAATAAACTGTAAAGTAAACCACTCATTTTTTCTTAGATGATATGATGAATATAAAAAATGATCGTTAAGCATGTCATTTCATTATCCTACACAGTTTTCATGTGCCCTATCGCAATTATTTATTTATGTTAATGATTTCCTTAATCTTTTCTTTTCTAGGCATTTGATTGTGAAGATAACATTAGAACATTAATTAGTTGTTTGTTCTTTCGTATGAAAATGATTCTTAAGAGAATCTATAAATTGACCACTGCAATGCTAGGGGTGGCAATTCGTGTCACGTGTTGGGTTCATGTCATGTTAGAGCCGTGTCGATTTTTTTTTCCTAACACGTACACAACCCGTGACACGAAAATTTCATCAAACCGTAACACGAACACGAACACGACATGGATCCGTAACGGGTTGACACGACACGAACCGAATTTGACACGCGACTCAAAATTGACCCGTGATACGAACTGAACCCGTGACAAAAATTTGACACAAATTGAACTCGCAACTCGAATTGGACCCAAATTGAACCCACAACTTAAATTTGACACAAGAACTAATTCATTTTAATCAAATTATATCCCAAATTCATAAAAAATTAAAAATAAAACTACATGAATAATAATTTACCTTCAATAATTACAAGTTTTAAGGTTTATTTTCAAATCCACAATCATAAAATTAAACTTTCAACTCGAGTGTAAAGTTCATAATCATAGTTAGGCAAAGTCCTATAGCAAACATCTTAATAAAATTCACAAATCCAAACACAAACATTAAAAAGTCTAAATTCAAACAACATAATACCAACAAAATACTGAGTTCTAATAGACAAATATAACTAAATAAATAGCTATACTAACATAAACAAAAAACGAACACAACAAGTACAACCCAGGCACATCTAGAGTTAGTATCTTGATCAACTATTTTCTCTTCATCAATGTTGAGATCCACAACATTTTGAATAAGCTCATCCATATCTTGGTCAACTATTTTAATTCACAACTACATGAGAAAGATTGAAAAAGAATTTATGATTATGAGATAAATTTAACAATGCTAAGTAATAATAGAGAACTTGGGAAAATTTACCTTCAGTCCCAAACAACCAATCTCTTGAGCATATAATTGTCTCAATAGTGTCATACTTAAGAGAGCTACGAAACTGGTCAAGTACAGTACATCAATACTAAATGCAGCTTATGAAGCAAATGTTAATACATGAATGCTCAAAATATCACGAGCAATTGCAGCAAGTATGGGGTAGCGACATTAATTTGTCTTCCAATAGAAAAGGATTATCACTCCTCATCCTGGGCTCATCCAAAAAAAAATTCCAACTCCGATTTGCTATTTGCACTAGAAAAAGAATCAGATGAGACATCATCAAATTCCTATACAACAAACAACAAGCATTAGTTTATAAAAATCACTAGTTTGTAAAAAAAAAATATATTACTATCTTGAAAATATCAGATTCATCCACATCCATTGTTTGCAGTGCTCTACTCTTGTCCTTTTCTTACTAGAGGGTGGAGTGACATTTGAACCTTCAGCAAGCTTCAACTTGTATTAATCAAAAAGGGCTTCCAACTTCGAATGCAATGAGAACAACTTAGAAGAGTTTTTCTCATAAGCTTTGTCATAGCAGAAAGCAACAAACTTCAGCTTATACAGAGAATCCAATACAAGTGCTAAAGCTAGAATGTGGTTGAATTATGATCAATATTTATGAAATTTGCTCCACATATCCAAGGGCATACACTTCAAGTACTCATATCCAAATTCCATAGTAACTTTTAAGGTGATATAACAATCAAAAATTACTGGAACGTACAAATTGGCTGTGGGACATTTGGTGTCAGAAAATAAAAGTGTTATTTTATAAAACCCTTTCAGAAATTTTGAAATTTTATGAACTCTTTCCCACTCCTCGGTTGAAAGATAATGCTTATAATTCGAATCACTCAACTCCAAGTGTTGAAAAGCACGTTGGTAAAATATGGCATTTTCAAGTATGAGGTAATTTGATTCCGCCGAGTAATCACATCTTAGGACAAGCCTCTCTTTACTACCATTAAAGACTAACTTAACACATTTTAAAACTTTTGCTTCTTTTGTTGTGACCCTTTAACGTATTTGGCGCTATCCCGAATCTTACCAGCTGCCTTATCAATACTTTTAGGACCATTTTGCACAATTATATTAAGTATACGGGCACAACATTTCAAATGAAAGAATTCACCATGGTAAGGCAACAAACCACGCAAGTTCAATTAAAGTTGTTATACGTCCACGGAGACATCATTAGAAGCAGCATTGTCTAAAGTGATACTGAAAATCTTTTCCTCAATTCCTCAATGTGAACAAAGAAAATATATTATCAGATAGTGCTATCTATGTGTGTGGAGGTGGCATAAAGCAAAAATTTAGTATCCTTTTATGCAACTTCCAATTGTTATCAATATAATGAGCAGTCAAGCACAAATATCCATCAGTAGTCAAAGAAGTCCACATATCAGATGTCAAAACTTATTCTACTAAGACATGCTTGTAACATAATTTTTCACTTTGACTTTCTCCCTTTGATACAACTTAAGGAGGGTCAGTTTAGCGCAGTATTTCTTAACATTAATTTCACACCAGGCAACAAATATTAGAGCATTGCCCTTAAGCTCTTGTATCAACAAATTGGATTGGCAAATCATGCAAAATGATGCATAGTAGTATATCAATTCATGTCATTTTTAGAATCAAATTGACAATAGCTAAAAAGACAACGAACCAATATCACGAGTAATAAGCAGTTGACCAATGTCTCTAGTTTTAATCTTGGACAAGTTATAATATGCTTTAACATATTACATGTCATGTACTTGCTAGAGGCATGATATTGTTGTACACATTCTTGCAAGCACTCTTCAACTTCTTATCTGGACCAAAAGGAAGAACGTTGAAAAAATCTGAAACTTTCGACTTCAAACCTTTCTTTTTTAATGGTTTATTGAGATCACTACACTAAAGTCCGATCACATCGTCGCCAATCTCAATGTCTATATGAACTGCATTCTCTAAATCAATATTCTACTTTGCGCCTCAAGATCAACATGGTCCATCTATAAATTTAAAAAGAAAAACATAAGAATATAATAAGATAAAAATAAATATTTTGAATTAAAATCCTTCAAATCTAATTCCCCAAATCTATGTTTAACTATGTCAAATACATATCATATTAAAGATGCAGCTTCATCATCCTTTTTTTTTTTTTAACTAGGTCACTTTAAGCTATCTCTAAACTTTTATCTCTGATTATAATTAGATCAAATTGTTCATGATTAGCTTAAATAAGATTGTAGGATGGCACAACAAAGTAAGCAAAGACTAAAAGTCTCTTTAACAAAAAGCTGACAGTTTAAAGTATCTTTAAAAGACTACTGTGGAAATTTATTTTATAGTTCTTTGACCTAGGATATGCAGATATCGGCGTTAGTAGTTAGCTACAAGACAAGTTGTAAATACGTACATAGTAAATACGTACATATTAGTAGTCTCTTAAAGTCAATACAAAAATGAAATATTATGTACGTATTTTCATAGTAAATACGTACATAATAATAGTCCTCTTAAAGGCTTAAAGCTAAAAGAAAATAGTTTAACTATTCCAATAATTTCTTTTGAATTACCATGTGCCCCTATTTACCATGAAATAATCCTTTTGACTGTTCAATTTTCTTTTATTATTATTATTAATATTATTTTAATCTGGGATTACTCTCAAGAATTTTGTCTTATATAGTTTAATTAAATAAACTAAACATAGCCTCTTAACCGATAGAATTTTCAAAAATGTTTAGACTGCCCTAAAAAAACATGAGGATACTGTTGATATTTACATGATAAAAAGAGACAAATTTTGATATTTTAAAAGAACACGACAAATATTCTTAAACTTCACACGAGAGATGTTAAGGTATATGTGTTTTACATCTATATACATATGCTTAAGAAACTAATGAAGTTAAGAACTGAATGCTTACCTTCAAGACCTTCACTTTCGGCAAATATATGGAGGAGAAGAAGATGCCAATGATACCTGAAGATCGAAGGAGGAGAAGAAGAAGAAGATCATGAACATACCACGGACTCACGGATGCACGGAGAATCGGAGATGAAAATGAAGAGGAGACGCATAATCGGAGATAAAGACGAAGAATTGAAGAAAGGAGAGGTAGAATTCGGAGATCCACCAAAGGGGAGAATGGGATATGAGAGAAAGGGTTAGGCTGGCGGTGGACTTTGGAGGAGGCAGATTAAGTATAACTAAAGAGTAAAGTAAATGGGCTTCAGGGTTTTTTTTTTTCAAAAAGCAGTAGAAAAAAATACGGGTCTAACACGAGTCTAACATGGGGCGGGGTTCGTGTCGGGACCCGAATTGATACTAAATTGACCCGCATGAAAGATACGGGTCGTGTTCGAGTTAGACGAGTCCAACCCGAATTGACCCTTTTTTTCCCATGTCCAATTCAGGTCATCTAAATTTGACCCGACTCTTTTTTTTTTACCCGAATCCACGAAATTTGTATTATTATTTCGAATCATGTTGTCGTGTCGCGACCCGTATTGCTAGCCCTATGCATTGCGGAGTGATAATAATAAGAATACCTGTCTTTTGTGACATTTATTAGCGGCATTTCTAATTAATGTCACAAATATTAAGACATTTGCTAGCAAATGTTGAAAAATGAAAAATTTTTTTTATTATAAATTGTCACAAATTTATGACAGTTAAATAATATCTCTAAAAATAAGATACATTTAAACAAGTTAAAAAAAAAAAAAGCCAATATAAAGATAAATTTTATATATTTTTGGCAAGAAATAAATTTTATGATTTAAGTTTCAAAATATTTGTTTTGATTAGTTGTTTTTAGACTTTTTTTCTTATTTGATATTTGATATTTAATTTTTTATTTGTCATTTTTAAAATACATGACAAATTTAATAAATAAACATATGTATATAGAAACGAAAAAATGAAGATAGTTCATGTTTAATTGTTTTTTAGTATGTTAAATAAATAAAATTATTGTATGAAAAAACATACTGTTATTTTTAGCATATGAGAATGTCAGATTTCACACTATGATTCTAATATTTTTTGTGCAAAAAAATGTAAAAGATTATACAAAAAAAAGGTGCTTCTTAAAACTGTTTTTTTTTTTAAACATTCCTATTTGATAATCTATTTACTTAGATATAATTTTTACGTATTTAATATGCCATTATACAAATCAAAAGATGACTAACATTAATGAGTGGCATAAACACGAGGGTCAAAATTAGTTTTTTTTTTTTAAGGAATCAAAAAATTTGTATTATAAATGTGCTAGTAACAAACAAAATAAAATGACTCTTTAAAACCAACAATAGAGATATTTAAAATAATTATTCAAAAACTATCTTCTAACCTAATTCCTTTAAAGATAATTATATCAAAAATAATAAATTTTCTTACTAATTAGTTATATAGGGTGAGTATTTGATCGAACCAATTTTTTTTAGCATTTATAATCTACTCAATTAAAAAAAAAACTTGTAAATCAAACCAACCGCTTTCTATCATCTATTCAAATCCAGACTAAAATCCATTGGATTAGATTGAATTGTTTTTACACCTTCATAGGAACTGAAAATACCTTAATAATTGGTTATCTAGGTTGGGTTTCTCACTTTGACCTATTATAATTTCTTACTGCTTTACCCCATGATTTAAAAAAAATTGTATTGTTGAAAATATTTTTATTTTTTATTTTATTTATATTTGGACATGATAAATTTTAGATACTAGTTTTGTTTTCTTCCTTTTTATTAGAGAACTACAGAATTACATGCATGATTTAATTAATGTAATTGGATTTTGATCTTGCGTTTCGTTTATTGATCGAAGATGAAAATTTTTAATTAAAATTGATTAATTTTTTAAAAATAGTTATAATTTTAATTGATTTAAAAAAAAAAATTGTCGTGGAGTTTAAATGGGAAACTAAATATGAAGAAATTTTATTCCACTGCTTTTATCCATTGGGCCATTGTGTCTAGGAAGCCCAAGAATCATAATAGTATTGAAGAAAACCCATCAGAAACCCTAGCCCTTCCTCTTTATTCATCTTCTTCGTTCTCCCTCTCCGACAGCCGACAGCCGAGAGAACCCAAAAAAAAAAAAAAAAAAAAAAAAAAAAAAAAACCAGAGAGAGAGAGAGAGAGGTAGAGATCTCTTCTGGCATGCCATGAATCGGCGACTCCGACCAAAGGTCACAAACCTTGCTTCGTCTCTGTAATCTATCTAATTATTTCCTTTTCAGCCTTACCCAATTATCAATTGAAGCCCCTATGATCCCCCAGAACGTTCTCTTTGTTGGGATCTTTTGTCGTTTTGGTTAAGGATTTTGGTCACTTTTGTCATTTAAAGGTGAATCCCTCTTCTTTTTATTTTTTTGGCTGAGTTTCTGTTCTCATTTCTATTGTTTCGAAAGAGCTGTGGTAATTTCTATTGTTATTTGATGGGTTAGCATTGCAACGTGAATTTGGTTTCTTTCTATATTGGAGTACAAGGTATTTCTTCAATTGATATATTTTCTCGATTATATATGAATTGGAAGTTGTCTCTCTTATTGTTAATTAAAATTATCGGCTCTAGTTGAATCTTTTTTTGTGTTTTTTTGATTTTGAACTGAGATTGTGGAATTTTGATTTGGTTTATGTTTTCTTATTTTGTTTATCCTTGATTCTGTTTTTACGTTTTCGAAGTGGCCTTTCTTGACCTTTAATTTGTCGTTTTGGGGTTAGTTTTTTAATTTCTTAGTTGAATCAAAACTTGTCTAGGATTGAGTTTGCTGTGGTGATTGGGAAAACAAGAGCTTCATTCTATGCTGGACTCGAGGTAGGGATTCCATTACATAGTCTCTTGAGATTTTTCTATTAAATAACTTGTAATCTGAAAGAAAGATAAATGCTATACTATTTGTTATACTTATGTGTATCTCGCCTACCAAAGCAACCCAAGGCACGTCCTGGAAAACGATATGGGACCCGCATGGGTTAGTTTCTAAGCCCGAGAGTGTAATGGTGAGAAATAAGTTGTTTTGGTGGAGAGATAAAAAGGGTTCCGTCCTTGGGTACAGTACCCTAAAAGGTTGAACAATGGGGAAGGCGACGGCGCTTTCGGGGTGCGAGTCCCTAAGGTACCGTGCAGTAGTCACACTCAGTGGTGAGGACCCGGGACCTTGTCCCCTCACCCGACATTCTTATGGTCCGATCAACCTTGAGATGCCAAGCACGCCCCTTCAGGGGCTTTCATGGACGACCGAGTGTTATTTTGTTTGATTATTCTGTGGATGTTGATTTCTAGTTTTACTATATATATTTTTGCTAAATATTTGAAAAACGGATTTTGATGAGCATCCATATGATTCAGATACATTTCTTTCTTACTGCATTTTGTTGAAAAGAAACTAACCATGCAGGAAATTTTGATTATGGTAACTAAGAAAAACGAAAGGCAAGTAATGGTCTTTCCTACTGGGCATTGTATGCTCATCCCCTATATTCTTCTTTCCGGGTTGTTTGGTCCAATCCTATCCGATAGACGCATGTGGTGTCGGGTCTGTTTGCACCAGTTTTTTGAAGTTGGATGTCAATAGTTGGATTACTGTTCTATTTTGTTATTTTTGATGTTTATTTAAACTCTTAGTCTAGTGATGTATAATTATTTGTGGATGTTGCTTAGAATGACACTATCCCAATGCTAATCTCATTTTTTTATTTGTTTTACTTTCAATTTTACAAATGATTTCATTTTTTGTAGCTGCGCAGCAAAGCAATTTTTTTTTGTTTGGTTTTGGTCGTTTTATTTTACTTCAGCTTGATTTCTCTTCACCTGATATTTTCTCAGTTTCTTTACTATCAAAAGACTCCCTGAACAATTGTTGTTTTTCTTATTTTTATCTTAAATTTCCTTTATTAAACTAACCCCCACTTAGGGGCGTTACATATCAATTGCTCTTCAATTCATTCTAGATTATCCTCATTATGATGTTGGCAACAAGAAAACAGTTCTTTCTTTCTCTAGTTTCTTGTGAAAAATCTTTGTTTTTCTCTAGTTGCTTGTGAAAATCTTTTGTCTTTTTGCTTCTTTTCAGTTCTGCTGGGGGCATCATCTCCTGCTGTTCCAACAAATGTTGGCAGTATAGATGGTTCAATCATGGGCAGGGGTCCAAGGCAGCTTCTCTTTCATGTGTTGGTTCACAACCACCACGAACTTCCTTGAGCACAAGTGCTGGTGGTTGTGCCTTTGGATCTTCAAGATCTTCTTGTAGACCTTGGGATAGAGGGGATCTATTGAGGCGCTTGGCTACTTTTTGAGCCTTCAAATTGGTTGGAAAGCCTAGGTTTGAATCTGAGCTTGTTATGTACAAAATGCTTGTATTTTTGTTATCAGCTGCAATGCACTATAAGGTATCCAAACAATGCATTAATTTGTTTTTCTTTTGATCAATGATAAACTTTCTGAAATATTCTTATCTTTAGACAATCATTCATGTTGCATATATTTAATTGAACTTTTTCATCTCAATTTTTGCTTTTTCTGAAAGGTCAACAAAAATTATAACTAGCTTTTGAAAAGTCATCCAATTCCAACTTAAAAATTTCATCTCCATCCAGCGAACCAAATGCAAGCTTACTTTATCTTTATCAGTATAATGATTTGTTTTCATATAAGGAACTACATCTTGCATAGGCTTGAAATTATGATATTATTTTGGAAGTTGAAGTACCCCTTACAAGTTACAAGGAGTAATAATAGTACATTCACTTTTACTTCTTTTAGATTGTAGAGTATGTGTACTTTTACATGTATAGTTTTTTAAGAGGAATTGGAATGCATAGATATGGGATTCTTAAACTATGTGGTTATGCAATGACTAGACCATATTCAATTAAGGGATCAATTTCAATGAGAATCATTCCAAGTTAATTGCAAGGGATTCTAACTACTTTGTATCTGTCAAATCCATTGAAGAAGGAAAGCATGCCCATTGATAGAATCTCATTGTTGATTCATAAAGACTGCTAGCATTTTGAAATTTCCATGAAGTTGATTTTTTTTTGTAGTAAACTTTTTTAGACTTTAGAGGGGAGCACAGTCTTAGCTGAAGAAGGACAACGTGGAGATGTTGCAAAATGAGACTTAGTTGGATCTATATACACTAGTAGTGCAACTCTTACATTTCCTCTTCCTCATAAACAATTTGAAGCAATTTCAGAGCATTCTTATTATTATGGTTTTTATTTTTTCATTCTGACTTTTTGTAGGTAATCAGTCCGTTGGCTTGTGCTCAGAAGGTTGGGTAAATGTTGAGGCTGATAAGATTGCATGTGAATCGTGCGGTGTGGACCTCCGTTTTACTTTGTTGCAATCTTGGACTCCTTCTGAAGGTAAGCTATTGGCAGAGTGTTCTTAGGTCATTTTCCTTTCCTTTTCGTTTCCTTAATAAAAAAAATATTGAAACAAATAAATGAATGAAAGTTTGAGAGACTACTGATAGATGCTTGAATGGAAATTATTCGTAGTGTTGCTTTGCAGGGCAACTCCACTTGCTAAGGTATTTTTGAATTAACTTTTTTGAGACTTGACATTGATGGATGGCTAACTAAAGCGAAAATGTAGTAGAGTATTCAAGAGAGGGGAAATAGGGCAGGAGGAGGAAGGAGAAATAGAGAGAGGATTGCATCATAATTCTGTTATTATATGTATTTGATTATAGATAGATTGCAAGTTTGGGATCAAACTACACACTAACTGCTATTTTAGTATTTACACCCAAGGGACAATTCAGCTTCTAAATGAGCTCCGAATCTTGAACATTAAATTATTTATTGCATGTTGCCTGCAAGGTAAGCTTATTATGCTAAAAATTTGATCATGAAGATGAAGATATGTACTTATTTGTCGGACAACGTTATTTTTTGGCCGTTACTTGGATCACTGATAAAATATTTACACACACATTTGCAATAATATGGAATTGAAGTCCACAGAACTTGCACTCTAGTCTCCCTTGTAGCAATATTTATTGTTATAAGCTAAAGAGTTCCTTACCTAGTTCCAAAAAGTTTTCACGTTGATCACTACAAGTATTCTATTATTTACAAACTTTTTTTTCTTGTTATTTTGACTGGTAAAGTTCAAAATGCTGGTGAAGCCTTTGCGAAGAAGCCTGGATTCTGGGCACAAGGCCACATGTCCTTGGAGAGGAAAATATCTGTCCTGATAGCCTGGTGCAATTCCCTCCTACACCTCAGTCTGCCCTAATCGGAGGTTATAAGGATAGATGTGATGGACTTCTGCAATTTCAGTCTCTTCCAAGGGTATATGCATCTGCAATTGAGCAGATGCGAGTTTCTCGGGGACCACAGATTGATCGCTTCCTCACCCAGTCCCAGACTTCTATGGCAGGAGAAGTAGACTTTAAACCTGAAATTATTCCAGAACTGGAAGGCTCTCGGGATGGGGCCACCAGTTTATATTCTTCCGTGAGTTATTGAGTATTATTTGAATGCTAGTAATTCTCCAATGATTCCTTCAAAAAGCCAATTAAAGATAGGATGTCTAAACAGTATTTTACTGTGTCAATTGTTCATATGCATATGTTTTAATATTTTTCTTTATCTTCTGGTAGGCACAGAAGCTTATAAGCATCTGTGGGTGGGAACCAAGATGGCAAATGGATGTTCAAGACTGTGAGGAGCACTCTGCTCAATCAGCGAGAAATGGCAATTCTCTTGGACCTAGCCATGCCCAGGTCCATCCTTTGCAAGACCATGGACCAGACAAGAAAGCTCTTTCTGCTTCAGCTAAAAAAGACACTGGAAAGAGTAAAGTGTTGGCAAAGGAGTCTAGATGTGAGTTCAGGTCACCCTTACTAGATTGCACCTTGTGCGGAGCTACAGTAAGAATTATGGATTTCTTAACTGTCCCTCGACCTGCTCGTTTTTCTTCGAGCAATATTGACATTCCTGACACTAGTAGAAAAATGGCATTGACTCGTGGAGTAAGTGCAGCCAGTGGAATCAGTGGTTGGGTTGCTGCTGATGATGCAGATAAAGAACAGACTGAAGATCGTGATGAAGTAGCAACAACAAATGATGGAAAGTCATTGCCTAATGCAGATGTTGATTTGAATCTTACGATGGCAGGGGGGTTACCTTTTAATCAGTTTGGAAGAAGAGCATTGTCTGAAAATATCAATGAGGGAGACATGGGAAGGGATCTAATGATCGGGCAACCTGCAGGGAGTGAGGTTGGTGATCGTGCAGCTTCATATGAGTCACGAGGTCCTAGTTCTCGTAAACGAAGTTTGGAGATAGGTGGTAGCTCAGATGATAGACAACACCTAAGGGTGCAGCAGGCAGATAGTGTTGAAGGAACTGTCATTGATCGTGATGGCGATGAAGTCACAGACGGTAGACAATATTCAGTGGGGCCTTCAAAACGTGCTCGTGACTTGGATATCTTTGATACATATTGTTCACCATATCAGAGAGATTCTGGTGCTGGTCCTAGCCATTCGATGGGTATTGACATCTATGCAGATGGCAGTAGAGCTGCCTCATATCGTCAAAGAAGTGACCAACATGTAGGAATCCAAGCAACTAGGGATTCAACACGAGCATCATCAGTCATTGCAATGGATACGGTCAATCATAGTGCAAATGAGAACTCTATGGAAAGCGTCGAAAATTACCCTGGAGATATTGACGACTTCAGTTCCCATCTTCAAGTACATATGGCAATCTGGACAATAATGAGACATCAGAATTGAACTACAGCAATCTAGCTCAGCCAAGCTTTGGTATCCGAGCGGTTGCTGTTGTTATTCGTGAGGAAATTGGTGTTAGCAGTACAAAATGATGGGGAGGAAATTTTCAATGCAGAAACCATCACTGCACAAGCCCGTGATGGGATTAGTTTTGGAATAAGCGGGGGAAGTGTGGGCATGTGCGCCAGTCATGAAGCTGAAATTCATGGGGCTGATGTTTCTGTTCATAGAGCAGAGAGTGTAGTTGGTGATGTGGAACCCAGAGTTGAAGATGCCGACATTCAGGGCCAGACAGGTGAATCTGCTCCAGATCCTGGCCTAATGGATGAGATCGTCCCTGAAGAAGTCAATAGGGAAGATCCTCGTGGTGATAGCCAGGAGATGTTTCAATCTCTGGGGAGGGCTGATAGTGGTTCAAAGGTTGATGGTTCTGCTAAGGCCGAATCTGTGGAAAGTGGTGAAAAGATCAGTAGGAGCAGCAAGTTCGCCTTGGAGACTTCTGTGCACCCATCTCTTTCATGCAACGCTAATGTAGATTCTGGTTATGATACAACAAAACAAGAGGTCACAAAGGGCGGGAAGTCTTCATCTACAAATAATCGTTTATACCAAGAGGCAGATAACATAGTAGCAAATGGGATAGGTAAATTTTTTATTTTTTTTTGCCTTACTACATGACCTTAGTAACTACTAAGGTCATTCTTTCTTCACGTTCCTTTTTTATTTTTGTATGTTGTATTCGTGCATCCCTGTTTCTCTCTTTCCTAAGAACTTTGTATTGTCTGTCCGCATTTTGTTCGCCACATAACCATCTTGTTTTCATTTTAGTTTTCCATATTTTCTGATCTGCATGGCTTATGGGCCTCATCAGCGTTATATTAGGGTTCTAACTATCTCTGCCTATATTCAAACTGACTAGATACAAAAAGTTAAAGTGCACTGAATTGGAATTACCGATTCAATAATATCTCTTAAACCTATTGTTCAGTACTGTGGAACTTGTGTATTATCATGCTTACTTTGTCTCATTAATAAGTCATTCTGACCCATTCTGTTTCCTGCTATCATTATCGATATTGTATTCGTAAGTTTAAAGTTTCATGTAATTACTCTTTCTTCTCCTTTCTTTTTTTTTTTTTTTTTAATTTAAATTTAAACAGATGCGATTACTCTCTGTTTTTATTCTTATTTTGTTTTTGTTTTTATTCTTATCGTTATTTTTATTTCATTTGATTAAAAGAACCTCCTAAAGGGGAGAGCAATTATGAAGAAGCTGCAGAATTTGATCCAATTGCTCATCACAATCAATTCTGCCCCTGGGTGAATGGAAATGTAGCTGCTGCTGGCAGCAGCAGCAGTGGTTCTGGAACCAGTGCTGATGCCATTGCACTTTGTGGGTGGCAACTGACTTTAGATGCTCTGGATGCCCTGCGGTCCTTGGGGCCTGTTGCAATTCAGACGGTGCAGTCCGAATCAGCAGCATCGTTGTACAAGGTTTTTCTTCTTTATATGTTTTACTTTTTGGTGCTTTTACTGTTTCCTGTCATACTCAAGTGATGGGTTTTTTGGGAACACGTGCCTTTGGTTTCTCTGCTTGTTACTTCTAAGGCATCTCATGCAATTTTTGTGTTTATTTCTTGCTTGGATGTGAAATGCAATTGAAAGCAACTGAACGTCATGATCACTGCTGATAAATGGATGGATGTGCAAAGTATCTTGTGCTTAGGCGGTCGCAATTCCAAATTGCTATTGTTGACTGCAATTCCCAATTCTCCATTATTCTGTTCCTTTTGGATGCTTTTTTGTTTTGTTGATCTAGACATCTGTAGGAGATTAATACCCTGGACACCATTGATGCCTAGGTCCTTCAAAAGATTGTTGTTTGAAAATGACAAGTATGTTCTTGGTTTTCATCTTTGAATAACAAAGTCATCATATCCGCATCGAATGTAGTTATGATTTTTCCCTAAATGTGTTCTCCAAGAAATCCAAGAAATCTCATATAAATGAGCTTATTCATGCTGTAAATTTAAGCAGTGCTCACTGGTTGTTCCATGTTTATTTATTTAGGTTAAAAGTCTACGAAAATAGTTGAGATAGTATTCATTTTAGTTTTGTCCACTTTGGTATTATGAGTTTCTGTCCTAGCATGCAAATGCAGGAATTAATCTTATTTCTATTGTTTACGTTCCATATTTTATATTCTTGTTTCAAAAATATAGATTGCATGCATGCCATAATATTGTGCTGAAGATTTGCACTATCTGCAACTCACTTTCCCTTCCTCCGAAACATAGATTTAACATTATTTTCTAGTTTGTATTATTTGCATTAAGATTTTATTTTTCATGCAGGATGATCACCAAAATCCAGGTCAAAAGCTCCGTCGCCACCATTCAATGAGCAGAAGCCATGGGCAACATTGACCGTTGATCTGAATATAACGCTATTCCAGTTACTGGTAAGTGCGTCCTTTTACCACTGTGAATGGGTGTTAACTGGAACCTATTGTTGGTGTTTTTTTTTTTTTTTTGGCTTAAAGGAACCCATTGTTGGTGTTCTTTTATAAGTCTCTTCATCTGAATGAAGCACTTTATTGCTTTAGGAAAGATGAAATGATTTTCTTTGATTAGGGAAAATGATCTGATTCTTCCTCTTGTGTGCCAACTCGAGTATAATTTATTGAAGCCATTTTGATAAACGTGCATGGGTTGCGTAGTTCGTTGTGCAGAACTGTATGTTTGGTTTATATGTATTATGTAATATTTAGTCGATGCGCACATGTGCCTGTATAGGGATAATGACAAAACCTTACCCGTGCTTAATTGAAAAATGTTGAGATTTTCCCATGCTTTTCTAAATAGACAAAATCTGCCCCGTGTTTTTCCCATCACCACACCAAATGTTGGAATTTGTTAAAATTAACTGTGCAAAAAGACTATTATGCCTGTGTAAAAGTCACTGTGTTTTGACTTTTAAGGACAACAACTAAGATGAGTAATAGTAAAGTAACTTTGCAAAACAATCGACGTAAAAAAATACTTGAAAGACAGAATAGTTGAAGAAAAGGTTCCATATCATTGCTCTAGTCGGATCTATAGTTTCTGAGTTAATTTCATTTTTGTAGCATTTTTTCTGATACACAGATAACTCTGGACCGAAATAAATCGTGATTTGATGAAAAATTTATTCTCTCAGTTTTCTTAATGAAGTTGTAGATCCTTTCTCAGGCGTTTAGTGGCATGTATTCGCCAGCACAAAGTAAAAGCTTTGAATATGAAAGGGGAAAAAAAATGTGAACCTGAGCCTGTTGACGTTATTGTATATATGTTTTCTGTTGCTGAGTTTTGACTGCACAGCAGAACTGTCTTTACATTTCAAATACCTGCTTCTCTCCAGAAGCACTATCAAACCGTCAGATTGGGTGAATCGGTCTTTCTTTCGTATGGTTTGTATTTTGTTCTTGATCATTGCGGCTTATTGATCATTTTTTCCTTCCCAATGGCTGTGCTATTCTTTGTAGGGTAAGGATCCAATCTTGGGATGAAATTCAATTTCAGTTCGGCTAGCTGGGAAAGTTCTCTCAGTTTTCTCGAGTCTTCGTCTCTATATGGTAAGATATGATTTAATATGCTGTAACATATCGTAGATGCTCCATGCAGATAAACCTTCAGATCTGCTGTATCTGTTCTTTTTTCATGAACTCTTATGCTCACTATAATCTAGTCATGCGGCGATGTGACGGACTTTGAACATCTGACAAAGCACAGTTGAACAATCCTGTATTGTTATTATTATTATTATAATTTGTATTATTTTTGGGTTCAAAATTTTGTTATGGATTGCGAATAAAATGATGAAAATAAGATCTTCAAAGTGTTGTTTTTCTGTTTCTTCAAGTTATGATATTGTTTATGGTTGCCTAGCATCACTTCGGATATTTGCAATTTGGTCTCTCTCTCTCCTCGCTCTCTCTCTCTAAATTCATGTCATCTTTTATACTAGTTTTATTTGAAGTCTAAGTAGAAGTGCCTTTTTTGAAAACCATTTTTTTTTTTTTTGGCTTCAATGATAAGCTCCTTTAGAGACTATCAATTTTTTTGATAGGTCATCTAAACACTTCTAATTACAGTTTTTGAACTCAGGAAGTCAAAAGTAATTTTTAGGAAACTCTCCCAAACAGGCCTCATAATCAATCAAGCAGAAGAGGGGGAAGTTCAATCCTACTACAGTTGGAAAGAATAGTTGCTCTAGTTTTGAACTCGTGATGCTTCTGCATGCCATGCTATTACTTTTCTGATTAAAATACATGCTATGCCATTAGATCTTCTGGTAATGAAACTTTTGTCTTATTTATTTGTTTATTTTTTTATTCTTATATTAGAATACATTAGAATTAGCAGTTGATTCTCTTTCCTACAAGTGTAGAAAAAAGATCCAATTGAATTCTAGTCCCATAATGGTTCAATCAACTCATTACATTACTATACAAGTGTGTTTTAGGCAGCCAATGTCCCTTAGGTAGGTTAGTAGGACGTTCATTTTTCCTCGTTGAATGTTTAGGTTCAACGTTGAATGTTTGGGTTCGAGTCGTTATCACCGTGTTGATCGGGATATATAGATAATTTATTTTGTGAGGGATTTATATATCACGTGGGGAGTTTATAAATTATGTTTGGGGGTTGGGGGGGGGGGGGGGGGGGGGGGGGTATTTATCTTTATAACCTCCTTTTTCTTTATTAAAAAAAAAAAAAAAAAAAAGGGGGGTGTGTTTTAAGCATGTCCCCCAAAACAAGTAAATATTTTCCCTAAACTTGAACTACTTTTTGTGGCCAGAAATGACTTTGGGAATATAACAAAGCATCTCTTATTTTACCCAATCAAATCTACAAAAATCCGATCATGGCCAATCATATCCAAGCACATTGTCCACGTGTGCACTTCAAAACATACTCAAATACCAAATAACAGAAAATAAAAATAAAAAATTAAAATTAAAATTTATAGAAACACTCCATTTCGCTCCAATTCTCCAACTTCCCCCAACGAAAACAGCAACAACAACAACAACTACTACTCTTCGAATGCAAATCCAAATCCAAATGCAAATGCAATCTTCTCTCTGCTTCTCTTCTTCCCCAAAACCCCCACAACCACCGTCATCACCATCATCATTTTCTCTCCCAAATTCCCAGCTCCCAAACAATCCCACACCAAACCCAAAGCCCAAGAGCCTTCTCCAGACCCATCCACTCTACACCCCAGCGACCTCCAACCTCTCCCACCAGATCAAAGAGAAAATCCTCTGCCTGGAGATCTTCGGCGTCGACTCCGGCAAAGCCCTCTCCCAAAACCCCTCCCTCCACTCCACTCCTCTCCACTCCCTCAACTCCGTCATCTCCTTCCTCCGCTCCAAAGGCATCCACCACTCCGACCTCCCCAAGATCTTCGGCATGTGCCCCACCATCCTCACCTCCGACGTCGCCGCCGATCTAATCCCCGTCTTCTCCTTCCTCTCCGACGACCTCCAAGTCCCCGATCACCGCGTCCGCCGCGTCGTCAACAAGAACCCCCGCCTCCTCGCCTCCAGCGCCCGCGACCAGCTCCGGCCGGCGCTGTTCTACCTCCGCCGCCTTGGGTTCACGGATCTGGAGGCGCTGGCGTATCGGGACTCGATCTTGCTGGTGTCGAGCGTGGAGAGGACGCTGATTCCGAAGCTGAGGTTCCTGGAGAGTTTGGGGCTGCAGAGGGCGGAGGCGGTGGGGATGGTGCTGAGATGTCCGGCGCTGTTCACGTTCAGCGTGGAGAACAATTTCAAGCCGAAGTTTGAGTATTTGGTCGGAGAGATGAAGAGGAAGGTGGAGGAGGTGAGGGAGTTCCCGCAGTACTTCGCGTTCAGCCTGGAGAAGAGGATAAAGCCGAGGCACATGGAGGTCGTCCGGCGAGGGATGGAGATGGGACTGCCATTGATGCTCAAGACCACTGATGTTGAGTTTAGGGAGCTCTTAAGCCAAGGTAGTGGATGAGATCCTTTTTTTTTTTTTTTTTTTAATATATATAAATTTTAATTTTTATCGTTGTATAATTACATTTTTATTGGGTGGCAATATTGTGTGTGATTATGTAAATGTAAATCACAATATTGAAAATTTGTTATTTTCTTTACTTTTTGATTACATTTTCTTATTCTGGTGATTTTTTTTTTTTGGGTAATTTGAGGTGAGGAGATTCCGACACTATACTTTTGATTGAGTTAGGTATGAGATTACTGTTAAATTATATATGTAATTACCTTTTTGATGATGTTGGTGAGGGGATCATTAGATAGTTACATTTTAATATGTGAAATATTATGTTAAAATATGGGAATGTAAATGAATCACAAGGATGAAAATGTACAAAGGTTTTTTTATTTGTTTATAAATTTAAAGGTGGGAAATTTAAATTTTAATATTTTAATAAAATCTGTCGTTATATTCAATCATTTTACTTAATTCGTATTGTAATTCATGCATGTTCATCATATATTATAGTACTTTGATTGGTGATTTTATTTAATCTGTCAACTGTTAATTATTTTTAAGGTTTCTTAAAATTTCATCAAAAAAATCTGTGTCAAGATAAGTTTTTTGCATATTAATATTTATGCAATTTTCATTGCTTTATACATATATTGGTAGATATTTTCGTATGCCATATTTTTCTTACGGATGATAACATATTTATCGTTGTTTGTACCTGAAATTTTGAAATGAGGAAAAAGGAAAAGGAGATTAGATTTGTTATCACTTGAATGTTCATTTTTGTGACATTTTTCATGACCATATTATACGTGCTGAAATTACTAAAGAACGGCCCTTTTTTTTTTTTTTTTACTGATGGTCTTTTAGCCTACAATCTAATCTTTCTAACCAACGATAATTACAATTAGTATACTAAGGGTTCGTTTGGTTCGTTAGTTTGAGTTGTGTTTTGAAGTTGAAATAGTAAATTTTGTTGACTTTTCAGAAAAGACAAAAAACTTTTTGGGAAAAAGACAAAGACTTTTGAGGAAAAAGACAAAATTTGAGTTGAAAAGTTAAGTTTGAGAGAGTGAACCAAACGAACCTTAAAGTTTTATGCCCACAAATGTTGTAAGTGTCATTGGCTTGTACTTACCAAAAAAAAAAAAAAAAAAAAACGTGTCCTTTTAACTTTCTTTCTTTCTTTTTTTATTTCTTTCTTTCTTTTTTTTTTTTTTTTTCCCCTTTGTGTGGAAAAAATAGGTCTGTCAGTGTGTGTATTTTTCCCTAAATAAAAGTACTTATATTTTTTGGCAAATAATTACAGTACTCATTATGATGTGTGTATATATATGTGCATGTCATTTCAAAATATCCAGCCTAAAAAATGTGTTTATATTAACAAAAAATAAAAAATAAAAAATAAAAAACTGTGTTTAAGTTGATCTTTTTATACTTTTCTTTTTTCTTATTTTCCTTTTCCCCCGAAATGAATAAGGTAGATGAGCTCACGACAAGATCCATTAGTGAAAAGATTCAGGGATCTTTCACTTTTTATTTTATTATTTTATTTTAAAGAAAGGGATCTTGGAGACTGAACTAAAAATGTTCAATCTAATACTTAGAGTGGTGCTTTACTATTAAGGTACTACCACATTTATAAACTTGAAATTATTAGTAATTTCATTTCTAGATTGTAGATTACCATTACTTGATAATAACTAGTTTCCTTTTTAATATTAATTTAATCTTTGTTATTATTGATTATAGGTTAAAACTCGCGCATATAAATGGGCATAAAAGTAACTAAAATTGTATAATAGGGTATAAAACTATAGTTAAGTTCTATTGTAAATCGAGAGATTTTCATCCTATTCTATATGTTTTGTATTTTTTTTTTTTTTGTTGACAAGATTTAAAATTAAAAACTTGCAATGATAATAAAAATATATTGCCATGAAATACTCATAAAAGCAAATCATTATCATTATGATTATTAGAATAACTCCATTTTAGTGTCAAATTAGTGTGCAATGCCAAGTTTTAGCTTTTAAATAGGAAAATCACTCTCTAAGGCAATGTTATTTACGTGATAAGTTCAACATATAAAATACTCAATACCGACTATAGCATGAAGTATGACAAATGTGATTTTGACATTTGGTTGAGATTGGATGATGTAATTACCTTTTCATTTAACACATAATGCAACAAAGATGCTTAGTTTTGGCATTAGGTTAGTTTATGTATCGATGTTTAAATTTAATCATTAGTAACATTGTTGTTTTCAAATTATATAATAATTAAGTTTTATTTTTACAAATTTTGTAACTTAAAATTTATGATATAAAATAGACATGACATTTAAAGCTATATTATATATTAAAGCAAAAGTAGAATGAGATATAAAATATGTTATTTTCATAATTTTTTTGTGTTATATTTGACATTGAAATTAACTAAAAAAATTCCGTAAAAAAGAAATTAACTAAAAAAATAAACTCTTAATAAAACTTGACCATAATCATTGGTTTAAAAATTTGGGAAGTAAAAAAAAAAATACTTTCTTTACTTGTTTGTATTGTTTTGTTTAGTTGTTTTTTGTTATTAGTATGTATGACAATAACTGAATGATCAATATTATACATTGGACTAAAAGTAGAACGAGATATAAAATATGTTATTTTCATATTTTTTTGTGTTATATTTGACATTAAATTTACATTACTTTATAAAGAAATATACTCTTAACAAAACTTGACCATAATCATTGGTTTAAAAATTCGGGAAGTAAAAATTTACTTTCTTTACTTGTTTGTATTGTTTTGTTCACTTATTTTTTGTTATTATTATCTATGACAATAACCGAATGATTTTCTTTTTCTTTTTTTAAACGAGCCTTTGAAACAAGAAGAAAAATATTGAATAACTCTATTATTGTTCAAAACCTACTAATGTTGTTTGAATTGATGTACATGATCCTTTAAAAAAAAAAAACAATGAAAAATACGTGTTTTATCCTATAAAGTTCTGGGCACATCTATATAGAATTAAAACCCTCTCTAAATAAATTGAAGCACTCAAACAATAAATATTATTTGATCATATTGAAAATAGGGATCATTCTTCTTTTCCTTTTTTTATTTTTTTGAAAATTCTTGTTGATGCCAGAAATGGTTCCGGCAACAACACCCAATGAGATCGGATATCTCGACTAATACTCGCCGGTTACTCCGCCGTCGGATCACCTGCAAAAAGGAAGCACCTCGGAATGATGGGGACACCGGTGTGGTGTCTGCCGCGGGCACTCCGATGCTTAAGTCAGTGAGGGTACTGATGCAAGGGGAGAGGCAGAGTTTTGGCAAGGCAAGAATGACCATACCTGGAAGTGAGGGTTTTTCCTCTATTTATAGGTGTTCTTAGTGGGCCTGGGTGCTCGGGGCGACCCGGTTGAGCTGGCTGCCTAGGGCACAGGGTGGATAGGTAGGCCTGCAGGGGCTACCAGCCCAATGGATGGGTGCCACGTGGCCCTAGGCGTTGCGCAGTGAGCAGCAGGACGCAACGGGCGTCACCGGCAAGGGGGCAACAGTGCCTGTCAGAGTGGGGACAGAAGGGTGGTTGTCTCTGACGGTAGATCCTGCTAGGGCAGGTGGTAGTTGTTGGTGATGTGATGTGCTGCGGGATGGTCTCCGTAGCTGACAGGTGCAGAAGCAAGGCTGGCTTTACTACCCGGATCCAGGTGCTCAGAGCACCACACCGTCCGAGTACGTACCTGTTCCGACGAGGACGCGCGAGGTGATCGGCCCAAGGACATATTCTCGGAGAACGTCCGACTTTAAGACTTGCCGAGTACATTCAGAGACAGTATTCTGTGGTCGGAGAATATATCGAGACCAACATAAGCCCCCCAGCATCTCTGGGCTGACGTGGCCGGGGATGCTATTGTAGTCGTCTGGTCGGTATATGCACGGCAATGCTTCTAGTAGTCGGGACGTGGTCGGCGTATTGGGCAACAAACAGCTTCCGGAGAAGCGCGCCCTCGTGCCACGTGTCGCTGGTGTACTGTGCGTTGTGCCACGTGGCACACACACCGGGCGGGAAGACAAAGCGGCACTTTGAATTTTGAAATTTTGAACTTCGAGCTCGAATTGGAAGTTGGCGGGAAGTCCAATCGCCGCCTCGACAACCGCGCCCAGATTTCACGCTCGACTCTTGCCTATAAATAGCGAAGGCCTGTCCGCATTTTCTAACGTTGCCTGCGAGAATTCAAGTTTTGCCGAGAGCTGCCGAAGACTGCCGAGGACTATCAAGCGAAGGATCCAGAAGACCAGCGCCGACAACTTCCGAGAAGGTAATAATTTCATTTTGTAATCATGAGTGATATATCTGACTCCGAGAACGCCGGTTTGTCCGAGAGTGTGGATGCCGTTTCGACCTCGAGTATTAGCTCATCGTCGTCCGGAGAAGCAACGGGTCCTGGGGAACGTACACCTGACCACCTGTCAGGACTCTCGGACGTTCCGTCCGGGAGCGAGCATGCCACCGCGACCAGCCGAGGACAGGAGGGCGCTTCTCGACTGGCAGAGATTCTTCAAGTGGGTCCGAGTACCGCCCCTGACCGCCGATTTATCGAAGACTTGGGCAGGGCAGCCCAGACGCGACCGGCCTCAGTCCCTGGCCCCGCGGCCGAGGGGGGGAACGCTGCGGAGAGGACTGCCAGCCAGGCCAGCACATCTGGTCGGAGCGGCGATGTGGCGTCCGACAGCACCGACCCGTCTGGGGAGGATATCCACGCCCGCGAACGGCCTCGTACCCGGGGGTCGCGCGTCAACGACATGAGGGTGTACCGTAGGGCAGACGCGGAGATGGTTGGACTCGCGGGGGATCGTCCAGTGTACACGGCAGATTATTACACTTCTGCCGTTACACCGAGGTATCTGGCTGCGCTACGCCGAGAATTCAGCATCCCGGACGACGTTGACCTCGTGGTGCCCGGACCAAACGACCTCCCATCTCGTCCGCCTTCCGGCCACATTGCTTTGTCGGCCGAGTACTTCCGGGCCGGTTTACGCCTCCCATTTCATCCATTCTTGAGGCGAGCTCTGACAAGCTTTAACGTCTCCCCCGCCCAGTTAAACGCCAACGCCTACCGCATTCTGATCGGTTGCTACGTTCTCTGGGCGGCGAAGTTCTCGGAAACGCTCCCGCTCTTCGCGTTCCAGAACCTCTACCGGATGAAGACGGCTCCTTCGTCCAAGGGGGTTCTACTACTTCCAAGGCTTCAAGGGGACGTTCATCACGGGGTGCCCGGACTCGGACAAGCAGTTCAAGCACATGTGGTTCTACGCAGGTGGTCGGTGGCTGCACGGGGATCTCTCCTACTTCGAACTTCCCGCGTCGGAGAGAGTCCCCGTAGCGTTCCGGAGAGGCTACGTGTGGACCCGAGCGCCGCACGCCCCTGCACAAACATTATCAAAGATTGAGGTGCTCCGGGAGCTATCCGAACCTGAGCGGAGTCAGCACAAGTTGCTCTCGGAGGGCAGCTTGAAGGAGTATTGGGTCGGCTCCTCATCGACGTCCGGGCGTCTTGACGACCAGCCGAGGACTGCCCCGCCTGGGGTTACAATCGCATCTATGCCGGAGCCAGCAGCCCGATACCATTCTCGGACAAGCGGCCCAGTCGCGTTGGCGGACATTCGATCCGGGGTTCCCCGGGGGGTTCCCGAGGTCACGGGCCATGGGTCTTCGTCGGGCGACCCGACCTCTAGAGCCTGGGGTCCTCGGGTCGCCGACGAAGACTTGGATCTGGTGATCCGGGAACTCTGCCCGGCCCGAGGCCTTCGGATCGAAGGTCGCTATTAACTTGTGTTTTGTATTTCGCAGGCTGTGGTCCGGGTACTAACTCACTTGTGTTTTGCAGAACCAATGGCCGATCGTCGCGGAACAAAACGCCCGAGCAATGAAGAGAGGATCGCCCGCCTCCAAAAGAACGCGAGGCTCGGAAAGGGCAAGGGCAAGGAGGGTGCAGTATCCGCAAACCGCTCCGGCTAAGACTTCTGCACCCCCAGTGTCGCAGTCCAGCCGACCACCGAGCCGCCCAGAATCGCGTGCGGACCGGCCGAGAGAGGAGCGGCCAAGGGAAGATCGGCCTCGGGAGGAACGGCCGCGGGAGGACCGCCAGCCGAGCCGCCATGAGGTTCGCTCGGGTCGCCCCCGAGAGGACCGACCAGCGGTTCCTCCACCCGCGCCACGCAGCGGCCGGGACGAGGCGGGTACGGAGTCCTCGGTACGCCGGGTGTATATTACGAAGTTCTCCGACCAACTCAGCACTGAGGTTGCCGAGTCCTCCAAACGCTCCGACCACGTGGCCGCCATCGACGACTCAACGGCCAAGCTGATCGAGGTGGGCATTGCTACGCAATTTTCCTTTTCTCTTTCCATTTTTTATTTTTTATTTTCTTTTTATTTTTATTATTTTCTTTTCTTTTCTGGTCGGCAGGCCGTCTGCATCCTCTTCTCTGGGAGCGTGGCAGCGAAAGCGCACTTCAACCATATGGCGGACGAAGTTAAATCTGCCGAGGCCGACGCTCGTGCAGCTCGGAGGTCCGAGACGGACGCGAAGACCGCCTTGGGCGTTGCTGAGGAAGCCAGACGGACGGCTGAGGCGCGCGCACAGGCCGCGGAGGAGGAGCTCAGACGCGTCGAGGATTTGGCTAAGAAGGCCGAGCGAGACAGGGAGGAAGCCGAGACCTCGCTGCTGGAGGTGGAGGCTGCGAAGAAGAAAGCCGAGCAGGAGCTCGCTTCTGCCCGCGCCGAGCACCAACGGTACCTCGAGGTTGCATTTCCAGCCGCACTCGCCAATGCCCGGGCCGAAGCGGTAGAAGAGTTCCTCCACTCCGAGGACTTCGAGGCCCGCCTTGTCTCCGAGTACCAGGAAGGTATGCGGGACATGAAGGCCGGTTTTATTTCGGCCAACCCCACCTTGGTCGACGTGAACTGGTCTTTTGTGCCCGAGGAGTCGGAGGAACCCGCTGTCGAAGGGGAAGCGGAAGAGGGCGAGGTGACGGGCGCTGCTCCTGCCCCAGAAAATTTGGTGGTCATCGACGACCCGGATCAGCCTGATGCACCTGCTCAGCCCGAGGCGCCGGATCAGCCTGCTGCCGCAGAGCAACCCGCTATTGGCCAGCCGACCTCTCCCGGACTCGACGTGTCGATTAGTGATTTGTTCCCGGACCAACTAGACTGAGGGTCCTTTTTGTGTTTTTTTGTTTTTGTATTTTTGGGTTTGGGGGTGCCCAACTTGTACCCCCCTCCGAATTTTGGAAATTAATAGACATATTTTTGTTTTGTTTTTTCTGTTTTTTCTTCTGGTATGCTCTCCCCCCTAGTTGGTTTGGGTGTTTCTCATCCAACTCCAACTGTGATCCTGGTCGGGCACGTTAATTTCTGGCCGGTGCCCGGTCACAATACCTCTTTTCCGAGAACCATAGGGGTTAGGTGCCTGCAAGGGCAGGTGGGTCCTGGTCGGGCACGTCCAATTCTGGTCGGTGCCCGGTAATAAGACCTATGGTTCGAGAACCTTATAAGATGGGTGCCTGCATGGGCAGGTGGGTCCTGGTCGGGTACGTCCAATTCTGGTCGGTGCCCGGTCATAAGACCTGTGGTCCGAGAACCTTATAAGATGGGTGCCTGCATGGGCAGGTGGGTCCTGGTCGGGTACGTCCAATTCTGGTCGGTGCCCGGTCATAAGACCTGTGGTCCGAGAACCTTATAAGATGGAAAAGATAACAAAAGTTGGAAAAAATGCCGTTGTATAAATCAACCCGGCTTTTACATTGCGTTAACAAAAAATAAACAAATAATTGAAAATTTATTGGTAGAAACGCTTCAGGTGGTCGGCGTTCCACGGGAGCCCTAAGTTTCTACCATCCTGGTCGGACAGCCTATAAGTTCCGGGTCTGACAACGCCGGTAATAGTGTAGGGCCCGTTCCACTTGGGGCCAAAGGAGCCGAGCCCAGGTTCTTGGACCAGTACTTTCTTCATAACTAGGTCCCCTACTCGGAAGACTCTTGGTCGGAACTTCTTGTCGTAATATCTGGCCACAACTTGGTTGCGAGCAGCAGTACGGATCAGGGCTTGCTCTCGTTTTTCTTCGACCAGGTCCAGCTCGGGCATAATCCGACCAGAATTGTCGTCTTCACCGTAGTTCTCAACTCGGAAACTTGGTAACCCGACTTCGACCGGGATGACTGCTTCTACGCCGTAAGCCATGGCGAAAGGCGTTTCACCGGTCGCTGTACGCCTAGTGGTCCGATATGCCCAGAGTACTCGGGGGAGCTCATCTATCCAGGCCCCCTTGTGTTTTTTAAGGTTCTTTTTAAGATTTTCCTTGATTGTTTTGTTGGCGGCCTCTACTTGCCCATTACTTTGAGGATGCCCAGGGGAGGAGAAGACTTTCTTGATCCCGAACTGCTCACATAGTGCGAGGAACTTGTTCCCGAACTGTTTCCCATTGTCTGTGACTACAGTGTGGGGGAGACCGAACCGACAGATGATGCTCTTCCATAGAAAACCCGTGCACTTTGCCTCGGTTTGTTGGGCCAGGGGCTCCACTTCGATCCACTTGGTGAGGTAGTCAATCGCCACTAGACAGTAGCGAAGCTGTGACCGGGCCATCGGAAGTGGTCCGATCAAATCAATTGCCCACTTCGCGAATGGCCACGCAGACACTACCGAAGTGAGCTTCTCGGGGTGAGACTTAATGGCCTTAGCAAACTGCTGGCATTTCATGCATTTTCGGGCAAACTCCACGGCGTCTCTGCGCATGGTCGGCCAGTAGTACCCCTGTCGGAGACACTTAAACGATAGGGCATCCCCCCCTGAGTGATTCCCACATACTCCACTGTGGATCTCTTTCATAATGTACTCGGCCTCGGTCGGCCCAACACACCGTAGGTATGGGGCAGAGTACCCCCGGCGGTACAGTTTCCCATCGATTAATGTGTACCTGGCCGAGGTGTTCCGGACCCTCCTGGCTTCTTCCTTGTTCTCGGGCAGCTTGGACTCGGCGAGGTAGCGGACGATCGGGTCCATCCAAGTTGCGATGTTCTCGGAACAGAGGACCTCTTCTTGCTCGATGCTCGGTTGGGCTAGCCGCTCAATGGGAAATGAGACGAGACCGTCTAAGTCATTCCCCGAAGCGAGCCGAGCGAGAGCATCTGCCTCAATGTTCTCCGATCGAGGGATCCGGGTGACGAGCGAGTACTTGAACTGACCGAGAAGGATTTTCACTTTCTCCAAGTACCTGGCCATTCTATCCTCCTTCGCCTGGAACTCCCCGGTTACCTGATTGACGATGAGCATGGAGTCGCTGAATACCTCGATGTCCTCCACACCGAGTTCCCGGGCCAAGCCGAGCCCCGCAATAACAGCTTCGTACTCTGCCTCGTTGTTTGAAGCTTTGAAGTTGAAGCGCAGTGCTTGGCTAGTCTTATACTGGTCGGGGCTCACTAGTACAAGGCCTGCCCCGGAACCACCCGAGTTGGACGATCCGTCCACGAACAGTTTCCATCTCTGGCCGCTTGTTTCCGGGTCGTTTCCCCCGGATGCCTCGACCGACTTCTCCGGGAACCCTTGGGTTGGTTCCGGCGTGCCCGTAAACTCGGCCACAAAGTCGGCCAAGGCTTGTGCCTTAATCGCGGTGCGCGGGATGTACTCGATGTCGAACTCTCCGAGCTCCACGGCCCATTTGGCGATTCGTCCCGATAATTCGGGGTTCTGGAGGACTTGGCGAAGTGGGTAGCTGGTCGGTACACGAATTGGGTGACCCTGGAAGTAGGGCCTCAGCTTACGTGCCGACGAGACCAACGCCAGTGCCAACTTCTCCAGGGGGGTATACCTAACCTCGGCTCCTTGGAACGCTTTACCGCTGTAGTAGACGGGGAACTGCACCTTTCCGTCTTCTCGGATTAACACGGAGCTGACGGCCTTCTCGGAGACTGCGAGGTAGACGTACAGCATTTCCCCGGGAAGCGGTTTTGACAGCAGTGGTGGGCTGGCCAAGTACTTCTTCAGGTTTTCAAAGGCCTCCTCACACCTGTTATCCCAGCTAATCTTGCCTTGGCCTTTGAGCGCCTGGAAGAAGGGGAAGCACTTATCGGTCGACCGGGACACGAACCGGGATAGGGCGGCGACCATCCCGGTTAATCTCTGTACCTCCTTGGTTGTCCGCGGCGGTTGGAGATCCGCGACGGCCTGGGCTTTGGCGGGGTTGATCTCAATCCCCCGGTGGTTCACCATAAACCCCAGGAACTTCCCGGATTCCACCCCAAAGGCACACTTGGCCGGGTTCAGCCTCATCCTGTACTGGCGCAGGGTGGCAAAGCATTCACTGAGGTCTCTGACGTGGTCGGCAGTGATCCGGCTTTTGACCAGCATGTCGTCCACATAGACCTCCATAGACCTTCCGATGAGCGGGGCGAACATTTTGTTCATCAACCGCTGGTAGGTCGCCCCGGCGTTCTTCAGGCCAAACGGCATGACCTGGTAACAATACAGACCCTGGTCGGTGGTGAAGGCCGTTTTGGCCTGGTCGGACCTGCTGAGGGGTATATGGTTGTAACCCGAGTACGCGTCCATGAAGCTGAGCAGCTCGTGCCCGGCTGTCGCGTCTACGAGTTGGTCGATCCGGGGAAGCGGAAAGCAGTCTTTCGGACACGCCTTGTTCAGGTCCGTGTAATCTATGCACACTCGCCACTTCCCGGTGGTCTTCTTGACCAGGACCACGTTGGCCAACCACTCCGGGTAGGTCACTTCTCGGATGAACCCTGCCGCGAGCAGCTTCTTCACCTCTTCGTTGATGGCGGCATACCTCTCCGGGTTAAAGGCTCTTCTCTTCTGGATCACGGGTTTGTGTCTCGGGTTGACGCTCAGCTGGTGGCACATCACAGCCGGGTCAATTCCGGGCATATCCTCGTGCGACCAGGCGAAGACATCCCTATGCTCCGTAAGGAACTCTTCAAGGGCCGCTCGAGTTCCCGGATCGAGTCTCGATCCGAGCATCACCGTCCTCTCCGGATGCTCAGGGTCAAGGTTGTAGGGGACCAGGTCCTCAACCGGGTGTGCTCGGATCTCCTCCTCGGGTATTCTTGGGTCCAAGTCACTCAGCCGAGCGACATCTCCGCCCGGAGCTTCTGCTTCGTCCACCTTGAAGACGGTTGCCACAGTGATCGGGGCAGGGGCCTTTCGGCACACTTTGTTGACCGCCTCCATGTAGCACTTCCTCGCGCCCTCCTGGTTTCCCCGAAACACGCCGACCCCTCCCTCGGCGGGGAACTTCATGGCAAGGTGGTAGGTGGAGACCACGGCCTTTATCGCGTTTAGGGTTGGTCCTCCCAGGATGACGTTGTAGACGGACGGTCGGTCCACAACAATGAACTCCACCATCCGCGTCACTCTCTCTGGGCCGTCTCCGATCGTGACCGGGAGTCTGACGGTACCGGCCGCTCGGACGCATTCCCCCGAGAACCCGTATAGAGGTGTTCGGGCGGGTGTGAGCGCGACACCCTCGATCTTGAGCCTTGAGAATGCGTCCATGAACATGATGTCGGCCGAGCTCCCATTGTCTATCAGGACGCGACGGATAACGTTGCCGGATACTCGGATCTCCCCGATCAGTGCATCGTTGTGGGGGTGGAGTAGCCGGTCAGCCTCATCATCCGTGAAGGTGATCGGGGCGCTGTCCTGGCGGCATATCTTGGAGATATGCTCAGCCATGTTAATGTACTCCCCACGAGCGTACTGGCGTGCCTCGCGGACATAGCTCCTCCGGCTACTCGGTGTGTCCCCGGTAGCCGTTCCACCAAAGATAGTGTGGACTATGTGCTCCTGCTCCTGTTCGTCAGTCTGATCGCTCGGCCTCGGGTTCCGTCCGGCGGCCCTCGCAGGTCTGCTCGGACCTGCCGGGGTAATTATCCTCTCCACGAACTCCCGCAAGTGGCCATCGCGGATCAGCAGCTCTATCTGGTCTCGGAGCTGGATGCAGTTCCTTGTGTCATGGCCCACGTCCTTATGGAAGTTGCAGTACTTGTTCTGATTTCTCAGGGCACGGTCTTTCCGGAGTGGTGGAGGGTCTCGGAGCAGTCCCCGGCCAGTCACCTGGTTGAGGACATGCTCAATGGTTGTCACCAGTGGGGTGTACTGCTGGAACCTCCCCGCTGGTGTCCTCGGGCTAGGATTGGACCCCGAGTTGTCCACGACAGCGGACTTCCCCTTATCTTGTCGGCCCTGGTCAGTTTGATTCTTCTCCGACCTCCTTCCGGAAGGCCGGGATTGTTCTCCGGACGCGAGGCCGCGTCCCCTAACGTACTCGTCGGCCTCGGCGTGCCTCCAGGCGATCCCCCTCAGTTGCGCGAAGGTGGGTGGCCTGTCATAGGCAAGCGTCCAAACGAGACGCGGGTCCTTGATGCCTTCTCGGAACGCCTGCATCAGGGTCTCGTCGGTACAGTTTTCGACTTGCACGACGGCCCTGTCGAAGCGCTCAAGATACTTCTTTAACGCCTCGGTCTCTCCCTGCTTGATGCCGAACAGGTGGGATGCTCCTAGTTTCCTCGTCTTCGAGCTTAAGAACGCGGCTGCGAAGGCGTCGGCCAGCTGCTTGAAGCAGTCTATCGACCCGGGGGCTAGCCTCCGGTACCACTGGCGAGCTGCCCCGGTTAAGGTCAAACAAAACGATTTGCAAAGGGCTGCCTCGTTGGCGTTCTGGATCAGCATATGGGCCTGGTAGTTCTCGATATGCTCATCTGCATCCGTGGAGCCGTCGTAAGGGTTCATGGATGGCATCTTGAACCTGGCCGGGTACGGAGACGCCATGATGAATGGAGTAAAGGGTGGGGCCACCGCCCCCAACTGGTCCATCCCGTACTGCTGGCCCACGAGCTGGTCGAGCTGCCGCTGGAGCTGTTCCAGCCTATTTTGGTTGTTGTCTTCATCCTTCGCTGGCTTGTCGACTGAGCGTTCTCGGCCTATGCGGCGGTGGACTCCGGGCCTCCCCAGGCGGTCGAAGACGGAGGTGGTGCTTCCCCTGACGTTTATGGTCTCCCGTGCTCGGTCACCCGGCACACCGCGGGTTGTGGCAGGCGGCTCGGCAGCGGCTGAGCGGGTAGCCAGGGAGTTGCGGCTCCTAGACCGTACTCTGCTCGGATCTGCCCGCTCCTGCTGCTGCCGTCTAGGGCTCTCTCGGCGCGCCCGATCGCTCCCTCGGCCGCCCGTCGGTGAGGGGTTACGCGGTCGGCTGTCCGACCTGGGAGGTCTGCTCGGCGTGGACTCGGCAACTTCAGGCGGTTGCTCGGGGAGCCGAACAACATTGGTGTTCCGTTGGTTATCCACCAGTGTCATTACCAGCTCCGTTAAGTCCCTGACATTCCCGGCCAAAATCTCGGTCTGGGAGGGCCCACGTCGTGCCCGGCCACCTCTTCTACGCTGGGTCCTCTGAGTCCCCCGCGAGCCTGTAGGAGCCTGGTCGTCGTTCTGGAAATCCTGATTATCTTGCTCGGCCATGGTTTGTGGTTGAGTTCTTCGGGAGCGTTCGCGGAAGTGGGTTTGTGTTGCTGGAAAGGCGCGGTGCCCTCCTTCTAGCGCCAAAATGTTGATGCCAGAAATGGTTCCGGCAACAACACCCAATGAGATCGGATATCTCGACTAATACTCGCCGGTTACTCCGCCGTCGGATCACCTGCAAAAAGGAAGCACCTCGGAATGATGGGGACACCGGTGTGGTGTCTGCCGCGGGCACTCCGATGCTTAAGTCAGTGAGGGTACTGATGCAAGGGGAGAGGCAGAGTTTTGGCAAGGCAAGAATGACCATACCTGGAAGTGAGGGTTTTTCCTCTATTTATAGGTGTTCTTAGTGGGCCTGGGTGCTCGGGGCGACCCGGTTGAGCTGGCTGCCTAGGACACAGGGTGGATAGGTAGGCCTGCAGGGGCTACCAGCCCAATGGATGGGTGCCACGTGGCCCTAGGCGTTGCGCAGTGAGCAGCAGGACGCAACGGGCGTCACCGGCAAGGGGGCAACAGTGCCTGTCAGAGCGGGGGACAGAAGGGTGGTTGTCTCTGACGGTAGATCCTGCTAGGGCAGGTGGTAGTTGTTGGTGATGTGATGTGCTGCGGGATGGTCTCCGTAGCTGACAGGTGCAGAAGCAAGGCTGGCTTTACTACCCGGATCCAGGTGCTCAGAGCACCACACCGTCCGAGTACGTACCTGTTCCGACGAGGACGCGCGAGGTGATCGGCCAAAGGACATATTCTCGGAGAACGTCCGGCTTTAAGACTTGCCGAGTACATTCAGAGACAGTATTCTGTGGTCGGAGAATATATCGAGACCAACAATTCTCTTATAAGTCTACCGTTTATTTAGGAATATAGTGAAACCATATATAAAACAGTAGTAAGATCTAACCAATTCTCTCATCAAGCTCAATGAGTTATTCAATCTATTAGAATCGGAACGAATCAATTTTACATTTTGTGATAATTTAAATATGACTATGTCTACAACCACCACCGAACGAGATCACGCTTTAATAGACCAAAAAACAAAAAACTCAAATAATGAAATACATTGTATTATCATTAACATAGTGTTTGATGATTGTCAACTTTTAACATAGTTACTGTTAAAAAAATACAAAAGAAAAAAGAAAGAAAAAAAAAAAAAAACATAGAGTAACTGTCAAAAGAAACAGTAACATAGTTGCTATCCCCATCAGGAGAAACAAATAACGAAAAAAGAAGTTATCACTCAGTAATGGCAAATAACAAAATTGGGAAAAAATAAAAAATAAAAAAAAAAAAAAAAACAGAAAAAGAAAGAAAAAAATTAAACAAGAAAAGCAGTGTATAAGTATGTGATTTCATTCATGGCCGAGCTTCGTCGTCGTCATAATATATATACACACACGAGTAAAACCCCCCTCGAAGTCGGCTACGTGCTTTCCATTTGACCCTTCCGCAATTGAAATATCTCTCTCTCTCTCTAAAATCCTTCTCTCTCTCTCTCTCTTCCGCCGCCCCAATTTTCTCGGAGGGAAAATGTTATTTTCTCGGGGATTTCGACGGATTCCGAGAAGCACCTTGACCGGAATCACCCGCTGGTTCCTCTCCCACCGACCAAACTACTCTCACATCACTTCTCACTCTCTTCCAAACTCTTCTCACAAGGTATGTTGTTTGCGAATCGGTTTCCTTGATTTCTCGAATTGAAATTTGCGTTTTTTTTTTTTAATAAATATATTTTAATTTTTAATTTTTACTCTTTTTCTTATTTTAATGGATTTGATTTGGTTTTGGATTAGTAGGTTTACAGAGAAACTTGCAATTGGGGATTGCCTGCGTTGCATAGCTCTAGGTATCTAGTTCATCACCAGAGTAGCTCCATAGTTGAGGTAGGTCATAAAGTCTTGATTTTTACCCTTTTTTTTTGGTTCAAGATTCTTAAGTTGTTATTAGGTTTTATTGAGATGTGGAGAACTTGATTTCAGGAAGAATTAGACCCGTTTTCGCTAGTTGCGGATGAACTTTTGCTCGTCGCGAGTAGATTGCGGGAAATGGTAGTTGCTGAGGTGTGTTTTATCGTCTTTGGCAGAGAAATTAGTGTATCTATTATGTTAAAGTTTTGATTTTGGGCACCATTAGAAAGTTTTATGATTAAAGTAAGACATTAGAATCTAAGATTCTGTCTCATACAGGTCCCCAAGCTTGCGTCGGCTGCTGAGTACTTCTTTAAAATAGGGGTGGAGGGGAAGAGATTTCGTCCAACGGTAAGCTTTACATGCCATGGAGGATTTTACTGAATACACTTTTGTACACAATGTTAAAAATTTGTTCCAGAAATATGTTCATTAGCTTGAAAGAAGGCTTGCTAGCAATATTTGCTTTGTTTCACGTGAAAAAGGATTGCTTTGTATCTATGATTGAACTCTGAGAAAGATGGTGTCACCAAGCCTTCAGGCATTTATTTAACGATGTGGTTTTTCCTGTTCTTGATAATTAAAATAGCTATCTTAGCTTCCAAAGGTTCCTTTAGCTGTAAGTGCCCGAGGCTCCCTTCTCGTGGTGTGAAGATATGGTGAATCACTTAGGACATTGAAATTTTTTGAATTTTTGGGTTTTAATATGGCATTGAAAAATATTATCTAATTGGGAATCCTTCAACTCCAAAAGATTATTCTACTTTTGAACAAAAGCATGTACATTTTACATCTATAGTGAATTCTTGTAACTAATGGAGTAAAAGTGAAAGAAAAAAGTATTTTGAGAAATAAATCTATCTATTGCACACGATACTTTAATTTTAGTTTGGACCATTGTAGAGATAGTTGTGTTGATGCTCTGTTGTTCTTTTTCTAATTTTAAGTTTGCATCATATTTTGGAGTTGAACAAATCCTCTGCTTTCACCATGATTGCAACTTATCTATTCCACATGTTAAATGAATCATTTTCTGTACGTTCTCATTTTTCCATGTTATTCTTTCATGTACTCAGGTTTTATTGTTGATGTCAACGGCTTTAAACGTTGCCATACCTGACCCTCCTAAAGCGCTAGGCGATACTTTAATTCCAGAGCTGCGTACAAGGCAGCAATCTATAGCAGAAATCACAGAGATGATCCATGTTAGTTTTTAAGAAATTTCTACATCTTTCATGAAATATGTTTATAACATATTCACTCTTTTGATCATAAGAATTATGTATGTTTGATTGGCGAAAATCTCAAGGTTGATGATTCCAGCTGTCCTGTAAATTGTAATTGATAATAGCTAAGGATACGATATTAACGTTCCTTTTTTTATGTGATGGGATTTGCATGAATTGCAAGCCTAATTATGTTTTTTCTGTTTAAAGAAAAATATTTCTCATTGCCAACACTCTGTTAATATAACTATATTCTTATCTTAGGTGGCTAGTCTTCTACACGATGATGTTTTAGATGATGCAGAAACTAGACGTGGTATTGGTTCGTTGAATTTCATAATGGGAAATAAGGTAGTAGTTCTAATCCTCTATAATTTCATTGAGCTTCTCTGCATAATATGATCGTCTTTTCTTTTTCTTTTTTCTTTTTTCTTTTTATTTTTTATTTTTTATTTTTTAAATATATTCTTCTTTAGTAAAGTCCTATGTTTGTCTTTGTTTCTAGGAGCTGATATCAACGACAATATACATTAAAAGAAAATGTGGTTGTTTTCCCAAAAACAAGCTTCTTCTTCTTCTTATTTTTTATTTTTAATATATATAATTGAAAGTAGTCGTTGAAGATTCCTGGTAGCTTGTTTTTGGTTTGAGGAGATGTGGACAACTATCTTGTATGTGTTGTACTTGTAGGAGGTAGGTTTTTTAGGACTGAGGAGGGAGGAAATTTTTAATTTGATGATCCTTCGTGGGCTTGTTCTGAAAGAATCTTATTTCATAGAATTGGGACTTTTTCTATCTTTAGGTTTTCTTAGTTGTTTTATACATCTCTTTAAGGTTTAGAGATTTACTACTTTCAAGCCATATGATGATATTTGCTTGATCAACATTTTGCTTCTCTCCTATCTGTGCAACATGTTGGCAGAGCCGACCAGGCTACATTTTTCCAGTGACCCCCCAACTTCCTGCATTATCATAGTCGACCTTTTTTTTTTTGAAATTAACTACCATATATAACTGATGTATATGTGTTGTGTGTTGATATTTTAGTTGCTTCCTCTGTCATTTATAATACAGGTATCAGTATTAGCAGGTGATTTTCTGCTTTCTCGAGCTTGTGTTGCACTTGCAGCTTTGAAAAACACCGAGGTACGTGTTTACTGTAGTTAAATCTTGTAATGATATTGAGTATTGATGTAGAAGTGCATGCATTTTCCATGATTATTTCAACAATTTTTTCTATTATTTCTGTGTATCTGTAGGTTGTATCATTACTAGCAACGGTTGTAGAACATCTTGTGACAGGTGAAACCATGCAAATGACCACTACATCTGATCAACGTTGTAGGTATACACTTTGATGCTTTTCTTAACTTCTCCAACTGAAAGATCTTGGCATGATTATTGGTATATATTGGTATAACTTCAATTCTATGCATAAATTCATACTCTTTTTTTTTTTTTTTTAAATTTTAATTTACAGCATGGAATACTATATGCAAAAGACCTACTATAAAACCGCATCACTGATTTCAAACAGTTGCAAGGCCATTGCCCTCCTTGCTGGGCAAACTACAGAAGTTGCAATGCTGGCCTTTGAGTATGGCAAAAATCTGGTTTGTGAGCCCTTGGAATTCTTTCTAATTGTGATGTGGAGCAAGCTTAATAATGGTTTCTCCCCTTTATTCTACTCTGATAGGTAGCTTAGTATCGAGGTCTTTGATGAGTTTATTGTTCATGTCTTTCTTATCGAAAAAGATTATTGATCATGCTGTGCAACAAGAAGCATCTAGTAAGAACTAATGATGAGAAGTGAACTACACAAAGCTTTCCCCTAGTTGTCAAGTAACGCAACAAGCATTTAATAATGCTATTCTAGTCTAGATGAACTAGTGAATGCTATAAAAGTAGTTTTTATTTGAGACTAATCACTAAGGAAACCAAAAAAACCCGAACTGCTGTATTAAATATTAATCCTAGGCTGTAATCAAGGAGAACATTCGTCCTGGAAGTTTAGGAATTGAATGGATGACCAAGATCAATATTATTGATATTCTATTTTTCTGCTCTTCTCATGAAGGAATGCTTTCTGCACAATCTACTTTGAAGAGAATTTTATTTAATTGTGCTGGTCAAGTAACATCTTGTAAAGGTTGCAACTCTATTGTTGAAGTGTACCATTTTCTGTCAAATTTAAGTGGCATCCATCTATGAATTATCTTCATAGGCAAGATTTGTGGAAGGCCTAAACTTGTGATCCTTTACTTGTCTGCTATAGAAAAAAATTTCGATTGTTCCTTTGAGTGCCATCTGCATTCCTTGTGTTACCTATGGCATAAATCTAGGATTATCATTTGTAGCCTAAGCTGACTTGCCTCTTTTTATTTTTCCTTCAGGGGTTAGCTTATCAGTTGATAGACGATGTTCTTGATTTCACTGGCACATCAGCTTCTCTCGGAAAGGGCTCTTTGTCCGATATCCGTCATGTAAATCATCTTTTTCTCATGCTGTTTTCCTTCTCTGATTGCATCTTTGAGTGTTAGAAAGTTATTACAGCCATTACATTAATCATGATGGACAATCTTGCTTTCCATATTGTTTATAAAATATTTTGTTTTAAATTTTTATGAAAGATAGGCCTCCATGACAGTAGGCAATAGGCTTCGACACCTAGTAATCACTTTACATTCAACCTTTTCCCTACCCCGAGTTTAGAATGTTTCGTTTCATCCAGATCTTTTTTAAAAGGGCTGTTTATTGATTTGGAAGTAAGGAAAGTGACTGATAAGAGCAATCAAGAGGTTTGGGTCTTTGAATTCATTTTTTTAGAACGAATGTTTGTGTTCCTGATATTCCTGTGTTATCTGCTTAAAACATTAGCGTTCTGATAAAAGTTCTGATTATCTAGACATTATCCGCTGACCAAATTTGTGTTAGAAGCTCAGAGAATGTAATTAATTAATATTGTAAGATAAAGCAATTAAAATGTTTTATATGCGAATAACAATACTAGTGATCTTGCTCATGGACTATAGTAAAATCCTTGCTTTCCTTTCTTACAGGAATAGGTTAAGGCCAGTAGGTTGATGATAAAACAATTTTATTGAGATGACAAGAAATTTGCGATGCTTATGTTCTTCACTTTGTTCACATGCTGCATAACGGTGTTCCAGTCAATAAAATGTGTTGCTTTCCATTCATTATTATTATTACTAATATTATAATTAATAATAATAATTATTATTATTAATTCTTTTATCCTTTCAATTTATTAATGTGTTCTAGTATGCCATAGTGGATCTTTATGGTTTCTGAACTTCTGGGAAACTAGTTTATTGTGATGACCACTTTCTGCATTCATGCAAGAATCTGTTAAGAAACTAATGCTAATGAGAATCTAGTTTCGTGTGCAAGAATCTGTTATGGAAATCTGCATTATCAAGTAAAACCTGGATTCTTGTATGTTGATTTGTGTCGTTATCAAAATTTTGTAGGGAATTGTGACGGGTCCCATATTGTTCGCCATGGAAGAGTTTCCTGAACTGCGTTCCGTTGTTGAGGAGGGTTTTGACAACCCAACAAATGTCGATCGTGTAAGTTTCTACCTATTAATATTATCATTTTGTTCTAATCTATGATGCTAGTCCATAATGAATGTTGGGTCAACACAGTCCACTTAAAGATTCTAATTTGTTTTTGTTTGGAGATATCTTCACTCCAATTGCTAGTTGGCGAATTCAATGCATAACTAAATCTAATACTAATTTGCAGCACTACATTGTAGCTATTTTTTAATTGTTGCATATGTGACAACTTTTCTGATATTTTACAACATAATCACACATGTGGCCGGTTAGTAAATTTTTCTGAGGTTTGCAGTGCTGAAAACAACAAATAGAGCATGTAGTCCATTTTAGAAACTACCTTCTGAAAATACAGGTTCTGGAGTATCTTGGTAAAAGTCATGGCATACAAAAGACAAGGGAGCTAGCAATAAAGCACGCAAACCTAGCTGCCGAAGCAATTGAGTCTCTGCCCGAGAGTGACGAAGAAGATGTAAAAAGATCAAGGAGGGCGCTTATAGATCTCACTCAAAGAGTCATTACAAGAACCAAGTAACAGAAAAGACTAGTCCACACTCCACACCATAAGAGAATAGTGTATGATGAACTTGTCTCAATTTTTCTGATTACTATTGTTTCAGTCAGGCGAGGGACAATTCCCCCCCTTTTTATTTCCATCATACATTCTTTCAAATATCAAAAAAAATTTTTTTTTTTTGGTCCCATAGATTTCTCACTTTAATGTAAATTATTAGTCCTGCAGAGTAGGAAAGAACACTCATAAATCCTTCATAGTCGGTGGAATGACGCATTTGATTTACAATTGCTCTTCTTCTGCACCTTTCTATCTGACTTGGTCTATCTTGATGTATAATGGTAATAAATTTTGTTGGACAAAAAAATAACGAATAGTGTTTTCGTGAGACGAACTTGTTTACTGTTTATTTCTATATGTACATAGGAACGGTCTGTGATATGTTTCACGGATACGTATAATTTATCCGTATCCGTTGGATGAGAGACGGATGAGGAAGATGAGTGATGGAGGGTGAAGGGCAGGCTAAATGAATTTCCACATTGGTTTAGGCATAGGGTGCATAGAAAGAAAATGTTCAAGGAATTGGATCTCATGAATTCTGACACCCCATCTGCACAAACATTCCTTCGGTCGTGACATCAGAGTATCATTGCTTTCTTTATTGGTTTTTCAAAACGGATAGACCAACCAAACTTCTTGAACAGTTAGAGGATTTTTTATTTATTTTAATTTTTGATTGGCTGTCGGTCTTGCGGTCAGGACACTATAGCACCATTGTTTTCTTTACTAGTTTTCCAAACTGGTCAGATCGCCTTGGCCGGTCATATTTTTTTGTTTTTGGACCGGTTGCTGGTCTCACCTATTAGGACACCAAAGTGTCATTGCTTTATTTACTGTTTTTCAAACCAACCAGGCCCCTAGTTTGGTCCCCTTTTTTTTTAGACCAACTTTTGTTCTTGTCAGTCAGGATACCATAGTGCCATAGGAATCTTTACTAGTTTTCCAAATCGATTAGACCAACCTAACCGCCTCTTCTTATTGAAATAATTGTAGATATTTAGAAACTTTGTTATAAAGGGTGAGTCTGTGATAGAGTTATTTTTTAGGTCGTTGAGATTTAATCGAACGGTTCAAATATTGATGGTGTACCATATTATTATATATCTTACCTCACATAATCCTTTCCACCAAAGTCTTCTCCGTCGCCGGCGACCCACCCCCGACACCGGCGACCCACCTCTGGCACCCCGTCGGCCGCCGGTGATTTTCTCTCTCTTCCCCTTTCTTTCTCTTCTCTTCTCTCTCTTCCCCTTTCTCTCTCTTCTCCTCTCTCCCGCAGCGACCCATCTCCGGCCCCAGCCCCGGCCCCCGGCGACCCCTCCTCTCTCTCTTCCCCTTTCTCTCTCTTCTCTTCTCTTTCTCTTCCCCCAAACCCCCCACCCCCTCTCTCTCTTCCCCTTTCTCTTCCCATTTCTCTCTCTTCCCGGCCTGCGGCCTTCCCCCCCCACATCCCCGACGCGAGAAGAGAGAGAGAGGGGGAATGGGGGTCCCGTCGGGGGGGGGGGGGGGGGGGGGGGGGGGTGCCGGGGTAGGGGTCTGGGGGAAGAGTGAGAGAGAGAAGAAAAGAGAGATGGGGGGCCGGCTGGGGGGGTGTGCCGGCGATGGGGGGCCGGCGAGCCTGGGGTGCCGGGTCCAGGCGAGGGAGGGCAGGGGGCTGGGTGGGGGGTGGCCGAGGGTGAGTCGCCGGCATCGGGGTGGTCGCCGGAGTAGGTCGTCGGCGGCGGGAAAGTCACCGGCGACGGAGAAGACTTGGGGTGAGAAAGTTTATATGAGGTAAGGTGTATTATAAGTATAGTACACTCCTGATATTTCAACGGTTCGATTAAATCTCAACGGTTTAAAAAAGACTTTACTGATAGAGTCATTTGGGAGAGATTCTACCACAGGCTCTCCCTAGAATAAATTTTGAAAACTACATACCGACTTATTTTTAATCAAATACTAAATCTTAAAACCCTGTTAAAACAATATAAAAAGAATTCGGTGATATTATAACCGCAAATTGCCTCCCATAACATTTTCATTTATATTATCAAAGCCATCAAAAGTTGGAATGTTTTTGTATCAAACTAAACCATAACGTTTACTAGCTATATAATTACAAAAATAAACAAAAAAAAAAAAAAATGAAGTGGTTATAAAACTCAATCGATATGGTAAATTCAATCACAATTTTTTTCATGGTAAAACTTGACCATCATATTATTTATCAATTCAAAATTGTGTCCTTGCATATCAAACTAAAAGATTCTACAACTTGATCAATGAATCAAACTTCTTGAAAATTACATCATAAACATGAGAACAAAGAGAAAGAAAATAACATAGTATGATAAAATAAAGATTAATGGTTGTTAAACAGAGATTCAAAAAAAATATAAAAAAATAAAAATAGGGTTGTTAAACAGAGAGCAGAATGTGTTGCAAGTAAAATATAAATTTGTATGATTAAATATATATGAGCAAATAAAGAGAGAGCAGAATTACTTTTTTTTTTTTTGAATAATTAAAGCATAATTACTTTAGTTGCAAAAGCAAATAAAAAATAATTCACAAAAAAAAAAAGCAAATAAAAAAGAACGGTACACTGTAAAATCAATAACTAGTTTACATTTTACATCACACAAAGAACATATCATAGTTGCATTTGTAATACATAATTATAAAAACATGAATATTAAAAGGAACTAATCACTTTTAATGCAAAAAAAAAAAAAAAAAAAAAAAAAAAAAAAAGTCAGCCGGTAAGAGGGAGGGGGATTGTGGTGAATTTGTTTTTTTGTTTTTTTTTGGGGACTTCTACGGTGGGAGACAGTTACTTTTTCCCATTGATGGGGGAAAATCCAAAGGTTCATATTCAATCTGACTAGGATTTACTAAACTTAACATAGACACTATTACATTTGATTATAGTTTAAAAACCCATAATCTCTCGTTCTGTTCTTCTGCTTCTCCCTCACGCATCTGCCTTATTTTTCTCTCAAAAATATTTGAATTGCATCTCCAAAACAAAAATCATCTTGCTTGAATCGCATCTCCCGAAAACCACAAAAAGGTTTTTTTTTTTTTTTTTTTTTGAATCTTTCCCAACAGTCTCTTGAAACCACTGCAAAACCAAGACAATTTTGCCAACAATATTTCATCTTCATCCGTTTGGAGAATGCTTATAGGATATCAGTTCTAGGGTTAGGTTTTATTATTTTCTTTTCATTTATTTATGACCTTTTCATTGGAAATTGAACTCTAATCTTGTTTATTTTATTTATTTTTTTTTATAATTGTTTGATTGGAAGATCTGAAGCACCAAAAAAACAAAAACAAAAAAAACAAAAAATTCAACAATGGTGACCCCAAACTCTCACTCACCGTGTGCGGCGTGTAAGTTCCTCCGGCGAAAGTGCACTCAGGAGTGCGTGTTTGCGCCCTATTTCCCGCCGGACCAGCCGCAGAAGTTCGCCTGCGTCCACAAGGTTTACGGCGCAAGCAACGTGGCGAAGATCCTCAATGAGCTGCCCCCCACCCTCCGCGAGGAGGCCGTCATCTCCCTTGCCTACGAGGCTGAGGCCCGCCTGAGGGACCCGGTCTTCGGCTGCGTCGGCTTTGTCACCATCCTCCACAACCGCCTCAAGCAGATCCAGGCGGAGATCCTCGCTTCGAAGAAGGAGCTCGCCGCCTACATCGGCCCCCAGGCTATGATGATGATGTTGCCCTCCTATGGCATGCCTCAGCCGCTGCCTCCTCCGCCTCCATCTCTCGGCAATATTCAACCCGCCAACGGTGTCCCGACCGCACAGGTCTTGATTCGAGAGCCGGTGAATCCTCAGCAGCAACTGTTTAACGGTGGATTCGATCATCTTCCGGGGAGTTCGTCAGTTGTCACCGTTGGCGGGTTTAACAATCAGATGGGCGGAGGCGGAGGCTCTCCGAGCGGGGGTGTTGGGTCTCCTTCATTGGGATTAGGAGGTTTTGAAAACGTTCCTTATCATATCCAGGCTCAGCAGCAGCAAGTTCATCACCCGTCTCTCGATTATCAGGTTCAAGCACAGCTCATGATCCAGTCGCAGCCGAATTCCGAAGGAGATCATCACCAAAACTGAAATCCTTTCATATGTTAATACAAGGCATCACCTAAGGTATGCATATCTAATACCCTACTCTTTCTTTTTAATCATGGTTTATATATAAACTATGAATAATTATTCATGTATTTTAAATACAAAAATAGATCATGGTTATTGAATCTGCATGAGTATCAAAGAGTTCTACGTATGCTTAATGTGATGTGTTGTGGATGGATTTGACTCTCTATATTTTTTTATTCATGTCTCTTTTGTGTTCTAATAATATCACGGCATGTTAAACATCATATCATTCGTTAAATATGTGTTATGATATTGTTGAATAATGGGACATCTGAGTTATATCCATTCTTGTGGACGTGCTGTGATTTTCTCTTTCTCCATGACTTATTTGCACAGATTTTTACTAATTACATGACTTTTTACAGTGTAGTCAATTGCAAGTAGCATAAAATTTGGCAGTTTGATTGGTATAAGTTTGTGGGTCTGACTAATAGGATAGGATAAAGGTGTCCTGGGATTTTTTTTAAGTACACAAAGAAAGTACAATATACAACCACAAACCCACTGACACTTCGATCAGAAAAAGCCTTGAGGAAGGTGTTCTAGGATGCTCTATATATCAATGTGCTTATAAATTTATTGTTCTACAAAATAAAAAAATAAAAAAAATTATCTTCCAATTATATGTCAAAATACTTCATATTGTGTACTAGTTAATATTGGAATTAGATTTGTCGAGAAAGGTGAGATTAAAGTACGCTTTATTCGAAGCATATATAGTGGTTGAAGGAATAAGCTTGATAATTATGCATAATATTTAGGAAGAGATGGAAATCCTGATTTATGTAAAACATATTGGTAATAAAACCAAGGAATGTAATTAGGGTTCATAAATGTTGCTTACCTACCTAGCTAGACTAACGCATTAGATTTCCTCCTGTGTATTAAAAGCTGTGAAACTGATATTTTTATTATAATTTTAAGAGAATGATTCTTTCATTGAATTAGAAAATAGGTCTACTCTCCACTCACTCCCCACCACCCCGATTAGCTAGTTTGATGGTAATATGTATGAAGATTTTGAAAGCTCTACATTTCCTTATTCTGACAATGTTAGTTGAGCCAACTTGTACACTTGTCTATTCTTCTTTTCCCTTCTATGAGAAAACTTTTTACTATCTCAATGAACAATGCTAAAGGATACTTATGGTGTTGAACACCACTTAATAATAGAAGATGAATCTTATGAGATGAGACTCACATATAGGACTTAGAATCCACGTGATGTTTAACACTGGTGATATCCCAATATTTTTCTATCTCGAACATTTCAAAAGTACATGACATAATATCCATCTCTTGCAATATATATCAAACATAAATTTTCCACCTTCAACAAAGTGGCTGAAAGGCTTATGTCACATAATTTTTATCATAATCATAGTGAGTCAAGCAATGCTGTTGGATGCTAATCATGCTTTGCACAAACTAAATATGATTGAGTGCTATTAGTTTTTTATATACTGTTTAGGAACTTTATTAAATAACAAAAGTGCTAGTTGGATATCATATATTTTTAGAGTTGCAAATGTTTTGTAATACAGAAAATTAAGTTCCTCTTGATATAATTTATGCTCGTAAATTTTTATGATATGTTTTCCTGATGTTGACTCTCCTATCCTCTTTTTATTGATGTTGTACAGTGCCCAGATCCTGTGCTTCATATATACATACAGAGGAAGATACACAAAGAAAGTTCTAATGATAATGAAGATACACAAAGGAAGAGCTGAAGAATGAAGATAAGAAGATAATATGTTGTTGTGAACATTCTCTTTTAGTTTGAACAATCTTTGTATGTTTTAGATTATATGTGATAACTGGATTTTGCTTTTCTAGTTTCTCCATAAAGCAGATGCTACATATATATATATATATATATATATATGTTGGTACTGTTATTTTCCTATGATCTTGTTTATACTTTTATTCTCTTATAATAGACATCATTAAAATCATCATAACATTATTTTAGATAGGAAGGTATTTTCACTAGTACAGAATGTGAATACCACGACAGTTTTTAACCGTCGTGGTAACATTTTCACGACGGTTTTCTAATCGTTGTGGAATCCAGGGTCGTGAGATTAGATTTCACGACGGTTTTTTACCCGTCGTGGAATTTGCAAAAATAGGGCCTAAATGTGGACATTTAAAAACATACCACGACGGTTCTACGTAAAAAACCATCGTTATAGGCGGACCTACCACGATGGTTTTCTTTAAAAACCATCGTGGTAGGGTCCGCCGAAAAAAAAAATTTGCGAATTCATTTCATTTCCCACGGGTGGCAATTCGGAAAATTTAACTCACAAAATCAACATTTTTATGGAAAATTCCCAAATCCATGCCTTACCCAATCTCTAGCTACCACGACAGTTAAAAAAACCGTCGTGGTAGCTAATTTTTTAATTTTTTTAAAAAATTTCACGACGGTTTTTTTTTTAATTAAATTTTTTTTTCAAAATTTTAATTGAGATACCACGACGGTTAAAAAAACTGTCGTGGTAGCTAATTTTTTAATTTTTTTTTTAAATAATCACGATGGTTTTTTTTTTTCAAAATTTTAATTGAGATACCATGACGGTTTTTTTAACCCTCGTGGTATCTCTAGCTTCCACGACGGTTACAGAAAACCGTCATGGCTTCCACGACAGGTAACAGAAAACCGTCGTGGAAGCTTCGGCTTCCACGACGGTTTTCGAAAATCCTGTTCCGCTCCTTGTTTTTGTCACATTTTCCACGACGGTTTTTTAAAAAACGGTCGTGGAAGCTCCATCGTGGAATCCACATTTTGTAGTAGTGTTTGATTAATATCAAAGAAAACATTTAGATAAGCTCCCCTTTGAAAGCAATGAATTTTTTTTTTTTTACAAAATTTTCAATATATATATATATATATAGTGTATAGTTTTGACTCAAATATTTTTCAAACACATGAACCCTCACTGAGTTGCGCATACATACTGGACATTGAAACATATATGTTGATAGTTATGTTGTTTCTTACATATTTCTCTTAATAAAGAGATGGATTTTCAAAAGCAATAGAGATTACCAATTCAAATTACCTTGTAGAAAAATGGATCTTATTGTATTTGGGTATCATTTCGTGTTTTTCAAAGAAAATATTACTTTGCTATTTGAATGCTTCTCTCATTTATATAGTCATTGTCCATGTTATCAGTCAAGGAAATAAGATTAAAAAAATATGATATAGCTATGAAGTTAACCAGATCGAAATCATTTTATTTACGTTTTTTTTTTTTAATAAAAGGAGAGCAATATTTTTCTTAGTTGTCACTTATTAAAGAGAAAAACACTTTCAAATTTTAAATCCGAGAACTCCCGTTCAAATCCCTTCCCTTTCATCCCTTAAGCCAATAAGGTAATTTTATTTGCATTTTTTATTTAAAAGAACACGAAGGTCATTAAGCAGTTTGTAGAGATAAAAACACTTCTGTTTCTATGTCTACGGCTCTACACGTGCATGCATGCATTTGTCATCTGATTATGCAATTAAACCCGAACATGCGAAGAAGCTTTATGTTTCGCTAAATCGCTGTATTCGCGCGTGCAAAACCTACAGGAAGTTTAGTGTTTTTTTTATTTTCTTTTATTTTATTTTTATTTTTTAATTTTAAATTTCTTTTGTTACAGCTTGAAAGTTATGAATTGGCATGAAAAATAAATAAATAAATATTGAAAATTGAATGGTAGAGCAAGAGATGTAAATTACTGTGTATTTAATGTATTTTAAAATATTGTTATTTGTTTCTATTATTCTCATAAATATGTTATTTACTACAATAATATTACCTTGTAGCTGCCTCATATTACTTAATATACTAAAAGGATGCAAGATTTCACTGTTCTTTAACAGTAATAAACAATGATTTTTGCTTTTTTTATTTATTTAATTTTTACTGCTTTTGCTATAGTATTGTACAGTAATGTATAGTACTTTTTGCTACAGTAATGCACAATAGTTGCTTTTTCTACAATTAACTGTCATTTTCCCCCTATCCCATGTGCTGATTTTGGCTTATCTACAGTGGAATAACAGTTTTGTCCTCACATATTTTACTATTTTGTCTACAGTGCATAGTCTTTTTTGCCCCACTGATTTTGTTGGTTTTCTTTCATCTACAGTGAGTTGACCTTTTTATCCCTATCATACAGAAATTGCTGGTTGCCCACACAGTACAATTACCGTTTTACACCTCTTTTTTAGTTGCTTTTCTTTTTCATACAGTGTGTTGTCGGTTTTACCCCTATTTAGAGTTTGTTTTTTTTTTTCTTAATATTGTTTTTGCCATTTTTTTTGGGACGTTAAATTTTAGACATTAGATTCCGATCTATTGTTGTATTGTGTTTTTGCTCACTTTGCCCTTTTTTTTTAAACGATTTTTTACTTTAAATTTTTTATCTTTATTTCGGATTTTTTTTCTGGGTTTTTTTTTTTGTTTCTTTTATTCTATTTTTTAAGGATTCTACATGTAATTTTTTTTTGTGTGTTTTTTTTTTGTTTGTTTTGTTTTATATTTTAAAAATCTTTTTTTTTTCACGTTTTTGCATGTATATAACCTGATAATTTTTTTTTTTGGGTTTTTTTTTTAAACAGTAAAAAAGGGAGAAAATGGGATATATATATATATTATTTTGTTATAATTTTTTTTGTTAGGGTTAGTTTTTTCCGATTCTTTTGAGTCTAAAGATTTTTGTTCTTTTTTTTGTTTTTGTTTTATTTTTGTTTTAATTTTTTTTCTTTAAATGAGTATGACTACAGAAGAATTTTTATTTTTTGCTTTTGTTTTCGTTTTTATTATTGTTAGTACTATTATCATTTTGATTTTGCATCTTCACTATTGGGAGAGATTTTGGAAAGAATTATACTTATTATAATTATAATATTTATCTTAACCAACTGCTTTTATTATATAATACTCAGTTTTTTTATTTATTTTTTTCTTCCTTCCCCGTGCAATGCACGGGTATTAAACTCGTTTTAACTAAAGCCAAAAACTTCCTTTTCTCAATTTCTTTTTTCTATCACGGTGCCGCTATTTGTTGGGTGTAACCATTTTCCAATATTTTCTTCAAACAAAAACTTGATGTCTGAATATATTTAGTTAGTAGTATTTAAAGTTTCAGGAGTGATTGGATATGTATATAGATCTCTACTGATCTTTGATAAATATATGACGTATCATGTATGTCAGAATTTTTAATCCCATTTTTTATTGATATTCACTGTAGAAATTGATAAACAACTGATTCTATGGTTTTTCAGGATTTTGTCACGTGATTAATTTCGCATTTTGTTAAGTCAATTCTCGGATTAACTTTTGTTATTAATCTAAGACTTGACCAAACATCGATCAGATTAGTTTTATTCAATCTTGAATTCGAATTTTTGTGATTATCATTTAGATTTGTTTGAAATTTCTTCTTTTTTAAACTAATCTTGTGTTTAAATCATGTCTAGGACCTTTCAAAAAAACAAATCATGTCTAGGTTCATTTGAGATTTATTCGAAGAATTTTTCAAGCTTATCTGTTAATTAGCATTTGAAAAGGTTTAACAAGTCAATACGTGATCAAATGTCCAATGAGTTTTATCTAACAGATAATGTTTTTCTACCATTCAAATTCCAAATGCAGAATTCCGTCACCATGAAATGTAGACAGAGTCGTCTTTCATTACAGTTTTGAATTAAAGATTTCGAGAAAAATTCAAATTGAAGATTATCCGATTTTCATGTCTGATTTCATAGAGACCTAATCTTAAACCAATAGGTTTTTTTTTTTTCTTTAAGTGATCTCGTGTAGACAAAAATTAATAAAATCGTCCATCATGCCTTTAAGTGTAAGCATGCATTTAATTAATGTATAAGTTGCATGTATTTCCAAAATACCTTTACAGCCATAATCTACTATATACCTGACTGTCGAAGGAGGAGCTTCTATATGTAAGATTTTGTAAAATTTTGGTTATATTCTTCCAATTAATAAAAAAAATATATATATATATATATATCTTTACTCTCACTCAAACAGAAAATTTCTTAACTATACATGTCTTAATTCCGTGGATTTCTCATGGTTTGAATATTGTGCACTGAAAAATTTTCAGCTTCGCCAGGTGTATGGTGAATGAGTTGCACATTATATAAATAACTAAAAGGATGTAGTTGACGGGCGTTGACTCATCCTTTCTGTGCGTTGGACGATTTTGCCCCTCAAAATTTACCTGCAGCTTCTTTATGTATAGTGTGTTGCCTTTTTTGCCCCTTAAATTTTAACTTTTCAGTTTCCTCTTTCTCTCTCTGCTGACGCTTCGTTTTTCGATGTTGTGTTTTTGAGAGTCCCAAATTTTTTTTCCCGTTCTCTCTCTCTCCTATGCTTTTCACCTTCCTTTTTCTCTCTCTTCTGCCGTTTGCTTTCTCTTTCTGCATTCCTCTGTTTTTTTTGGAAGTGTAAATTTTTTTTATTTTTTCTCTCTATCTCTTTGTCTCTCGCTGCCTTTCTCTCTCTTCCTCTTTTCAGCTTCCTTTTTCTCTCTCTGCTGCCGTTTGCTTTCTTTTCTCTTACATCAAATGCTCCTTTTTTTTTTTTTTTTTTGCTTTTCTCTCTCTCTTTCTCGCAGTCTCTCTCTCCTCTTGCTTTCTTCTTCTTCCCTCAAACCCTAAGAGTGTCAATTTTTTTTTCCTTTTCTCTCTCTCACTCGCTGCTTTTCTCTCTCTTCTTCTTTTCACCTTCCTTTTTCTTTCTCTGTTGCCGTTTGCTTTCTTTTCCCTTACATTAAAATCTCTTTTTTTTTTTTTTTTTTTCTTTTCTCTCTCTCTTTCTCGCAGTCTCTCTCTCCTCTTGCTTTCTTCTTCTTCCCTCAAACCCTAAGATTTCATTTCCCTCTTTTTCTCTGAAATTTTTTTTTTGCTTTTGTTTCTCTCTTTCCCGCTGCCTTTCTCTGTCATCTTTTTTTCACCTTCCTTTTTCTCTTTCTGGTGCCGTTTGTCCTCTCTCTCTCTCTTTATGAAATGCTCATTCTCTTTTGTTTTTTTCTCTCTCTCTCTCTTTCTCGCTGCTTTTCTCTCTCCTTTTGGCTTCTTCTTCTTCTTTCAAACTCTAAGTTCTCATTTTCCTCTTTCTTCCGTTTTTGGTTTGTTCAAAAGTCAAATTTGGTTTACATTTTTGTTCTCTTTTGCTGCTTATTTTGAGTTGTAAATTTTGTAATTTATTTTGTAGTTTCGTTTTTCATTTTTTTTTTCCTGTTGTTTTTTGTTCGTTTGGGTTTTCGGTTTCAAATTTCTAATGGTTGGTTTGTGTTGTTTTTGTTGAATAAAGATAGTGGATTTGCATGTGTTGTTGTTGGACATTTTTGGTTTTGCAGGGAAGGCTTCTTTTGGAATGTTTGGTAGAAATATTTCCGTTTGTTCTTTTTGCCTCTGATTTGATCGGCGGTCCTTTGGCTATGGGTGGGTTTGCTTTGGTTTTGGTGAAGGAATTTTGTGCTTTTGGAGTTGTTGTTGTTGGATAATTTGGGTTTGCAGGAAATGGGTTTCAATGTATGTTTTGTCATAATTTTGTTTATATTTTTTTTTTGTCTTTCGGATTGGTTTGGTTGCATCTTCTTTTGGTTTCAGGAACTGTTTGTTGAAGGGAGGCGTTGCCGAAGAACGAGATAGAAATGTGAAAATGTCTCCAATGTTATTTTGGGAAGTGTTTTTTTTTTTTTTGGTTTTTTGTTTTTGTTTTTCCTCATAAGTATTTCTGTTTTTTGTTTCTTTAATCCTATCTATGGTTTTTTTCCTGCTTTCTCTGCCACTGCTACTTTATGTTTTGGGCGTTTTTTTTCCCTACAGGTTTCAATAAGTTTTGCTTTTGTTTTTCCCGTTATTGTTTTGTGTTTGATGTAATTTAATTTTGACGTTTGTTTTTTATTTAATTGTATTTCTAGATCGGAATCGGCTCTCAGGTGGCTGCTTCAAGTTTCTGAAGAATATATTGACAACTTTTTATGGCTGATGTTTGTATTTTCCAAATCTGTGGTTTTTTCCCCCCGGGTATTATTCGTTTAATTTTCTGTCTGAATTTTTTTTTTCTTTTAGTTTTTATTTTTTATAAATTTTTTTTATCATTTAGTTATATTGTAGGATTCAGTTAGAATGGAATTTAGATTTGCTGTTGTTTGGATTTTTGATTTCTTTATGTTCTTGCTGTATGATTTAGTTTGGTTAGGCTTTTCTGATTGCTTCTATATATTTATTACTTTAAGTTTCGTTTCGTTTAGTTGTGAATGGATTATTCGTTACAGTTTTGTAACTTGCATTTTGGAAATGATTTTCCTTGGAAATTGTGACATGTGTTTCTGTATTTTTATTGTCAGTATATGTTTTTTTTTTTATACGTGTAAGTATTTTAGTCATGCTGTTTTTTCACCGCCTCTTTACATCTCTTTCTCGAAACTTTTTCATCTCTGTTTTCTCTTATATATTACATCTCTTCTAATATATTAAACGTTTCTTATGTTTTATGATTAGTACTCCCGTAATATCTTTTCAGCTTTCCTCTTCTCAATCTTTTTCATTTCTTACTTAAAATATTTTCTTCTACTGAATGTGAACTCCTACAAATTGTTTACTTCCAAATATTTACTTCTGTGGAAAGTTGCTGTTTTTTTTCCAGGTACTACATCTATTTCTGTAGTTTTTTTAATCAATTAATTTTTTGACTTATTTTATATTCCATCTTGATTGATTCTTAAGTTTTTACTATTGCTTTTGGAGTTATTTTATCGTTTGTATGTTTTTTTTGTCTGATTGTTTTTAGCTTTCCAAGCATGCCTATTGATTTTGTTTTGTATAATGTTTTGCTTATTTATTCCCTGTAACTCTATGTCCATATTATTTTTGTTCTTTCTGTTGTTGTATTTTTTCATTTGTAAAAGTTATTTTAGATTTCTTAGGTTTCTATTTTATTGAGTCGTTGTTTTCTTTTTTTTTCCTCTCCGTTTCTTTTTTTGTTTTTCTTCCCGCCAATAGAATATCAACTAACTTTTTTTTTGTTTAGATCTTTCATTATTATTATCTCTATTATAAGATAAATAGTGCTATTATAGAATCTGATTGTTTTTATTGTTTTGATTATATATGAATATCTATTACTTATTACTGTTAACTTATACTATGCTCTCATTCCAGCACACCCAAATTGTTGACTATATCTTTTTTTATTAGCTGCACGATTTTTTGTCTTCAAATTTGTGTATTGATTGTTTGTGTATAGTGTCTTTACTGTTTTGCTCTTCAAAACTTCTTTACTCTCTTTGTTTTCTTTCTAGCCGCTTCCCTTCTCTATCTCTTTTTTGAGTTTTGTTTTTTCTGAACAAATTTCAATAGGCTGTGATGATCTTTAGTTGGATATGCATATACCAGAAGTGTTACTTAGTTTGGTATATGTTGATCAATGTCATTTTATCAATAGTACATGTGAAATAACTATTATATATTATCTGGCAGTTTTTATCGTTGCCGTGAATGTGTTTGGGAATTGCATGATGTTATTATTTTCGTATTGTTTTTTCCCTTTTGGTTTTTCATGTGTTTTTTTTTATCAAATGATGATTAATAAGTCTGAGACTATTTTTTCCCTCCAGTTTTTTTTTTCCCTGTATTACTTATACTTTCTGTTTTTATTACTTTCGTGTATTTGTTACCTTTTCCTGATTTTGTTCCTTTCTGTTTTTTCCAATAAATTTATACATATACTTATATATTATTGTTTGCATTGAGTTACTTAATATTTATTTTATCTTTCTTCTGCCGTTTGCTTTCTCTTTCTGTCTTTCTCTGTTTTTTTTGGAAGTGTCAATTTTTTTTTTCCTCTCTTTGTCTCTCGGTACCTTTCTCTCTCTTCTTCTTTTCACCTTCCTTTTTCTCTCTCTGCTGCCGTTTGTTTTCTTTTCCCTTACATCAAATGCTCTTTTTTTTTTTTTGCTTCTCTCTCTCTCTTTCTCGCAGGCTCTCTCTCCTCTTGCTTTCTTCTTCTTTCCTCAAATTCTAAGAGCGTCAATTTTTTTTTTATTTTCTCTCTTTCTCTCTCGCTGCCTCTCTCTCCTCTTGCTTTCCTTTACTGTTTTCTGAATTTCTTTACCTTCTTAATCGGGTTTTTTTCATTTTTTACTTTTGCTTCAAACTGTTTATTTGACTTCAAACTGTTTATTTGCTTCAAAACATATACCACAACCATTGACATCTTTGGATCCACAGACACCATTACCAGAAACCAAAAAAGGTGTTAAAAAACAACTTTTCATTACTAAATCAACGACAGAAGAGCTCCAATCAAGGTACATTACTGTTCATAATTTGCTTCTCACTTTTTTCTATTTTTTCCAAATATTACAATAAATTATAGACTTATATTTATTCTTATTTCAGCCCCCAGCAACATCCTTCATCAACAGAGATTCAGATATCTTTTGCTGACCCATCTAGAAAACGCAAAGAATCGAGGTATAATTATCTATTATTTATAATGACATATTATATAATTATACCAATTTTAAATTTATTTATAAATATATGATAAAAACTTTTTTCCTTCATGATAGATCCGACGAAAAGGGAAAGAAGATTAGACACGGTTGATGAAATCTGCAGTCAAATATGTTGTATTTAGAACAACTTAGTTTATAAATATATATCTATATACGTTTGTTTGTATATATAACTGTAACATCTGTATATAAACTTTAATGTACATATTATAATATTATCATAATAATTACTAAATAAATAAACTGCTTATATTTATATTATGAATCTTAAATAAATATTTTTATTATATTATAATTAATTATAGCATTTTATTTTCATCTTATATCACCGTGCGTAGCACGGGTATTAGACTCGTGGTTCCTAAAAGAGAAAGACCTGTATATTTACATTTTCTTTTGTTGGCACAATATGTATATTTACATTTTAATATTAAAGAATGGGTTTTCTTTTTCCGGACTCGAACCCTACATTTTTTTATAAAGTTATGTGCGAAATTACCGCTATGCTATACTTGTGACCATAATGTTTTTTTTTTTTTTTTTTCTTTTTTGTTATTTAAAGAGTGGTATTTTGAGATCTAGTAACTAGGACATTGTCAAAAGTTGGTCTGCACTTTGCACCCAATCTAGTTGGGATTTGGTTTTATTTGTTCTTTATTTATATCTCATTCAATGTCCCTCTAATAATTTACAATATGTATTAAATGAGCATGACTTTTTAATTAATATTATATGATATTATAATTAAATTTTTTATTCTAATTGATGTGTTTTGATATTATTAGAGGGACATGAAGAGATACACTTAGAGAGAACCATAATATGTATGTGGTTTAGACACTGCTATTACCCGTGACCATGAGGGGACTGTCGTAGGGAACATGTCTAAGAGAATTGATGGAAAGATCCGGTTATGATAGCCGAGATGATCGCCATTCGGGAAGCTTTGCTCTTTTCCATTGATTGTGGTCACCTCCATAGTTTGTTAAGGACACCAATTTCCTTGATCCCAATTTTTTAATTACCAATTTATGTGCCCACGAGTTTACATTTTTTCAGGTAGATACAATATTTTAATTATAAAGACTTACCAATAAAAAATATGACACCTCACATGTCACGTAGATTGATATTCAAAAATTAAATTAGAGTAAGTGTTTCTATCACTAGTCTTCTATTTATAGTCCCTAGGTTTTTTTGCCTGAGAAATTTCTTTAAATTACCTTAGTATTGTAGGTGGTGGTTATTGTTGCTTTGTTCCTAAACTACGGAACCAAACAGCTCGCTCACTCACTCGACTAAAGTTGATTTTCATGTGAATGGCGAGTTCATTAAGAAATGTAACCTAGAAGTTGGTATATATAAGTTATCCAATTTGGCAATAACAATAAATTAAAAGGGGTTAATTTCATATTTTATCTTCAAAGAATTACCTTACTTTACCTTCTATAACTAAAAATGACACATATAAATTCCTCATTAAGTACTATTCTTAACAGGAACGAATCTATGTGTGTAAATTTATATGCGGCCTAGTGGGACTAAAGTTCCCACTGAAATTTCTTTTTCTTTAAATTTGATCCTAAAAGCTTAATGATTTTTCTACAATTGGACAGTCGATTATCCATTTGTAGTAGATAATTTACTTAACCCTAAATTAACATCATAAATACAATATTAATAATAAGTCTCCACATCTGGTTTCAAGTCTTATTCACGCTTTAAGTTCTTAGGCTTTGTTTGGTAACAAAGTTTAATTCCAACTAAACTGTACTTTTTCATCTCAATTTTTGTATTCTTCTGAACGGTCAACAAAATTTATAACTACTTTTTAAAAAATCAACTCAATTCAAACTTAAAAATTTCATCTCAACTCAAACTCAACTCATTCACCAAATGGACCCTTAGTATTTTCTCGAGTTCCTTTTATCAATCTTGAGTTTCTAAAATTCTTTGACATAATTTGAGCTTCACAGTCAAGATAAAATATTAGTTACACATTAAAAAACCTGAAAGAACATTATACTTGGCCATACGTTTTGTATTACATGCTTGAAATGGGCCTTGAAAACCGGATACATACAGATCTAATGAAGTTTCATGAGCGAATCCCAAGGTGATTTGCGGGATTGTCTTTCAATGCGTACAACTCTATATTATTATCTCAGTTTTTTAATCTTATTTAATTTAATTTATTTTATTTTTTTAATCTCAAGCTGAATAAGTATGAAATGTCAAAAATCGAAACAAATATTAAGAGATGGTAAAAAATATATAAACATGTCTATTTGAATGGTTGTTTTCACAATTTTCTCTAAAATCCTAGCTATATCGCTTTTTCAAACTACATTTCCACAACAATAGATCATAGGATATTATTCCCAAAAAACCCTCTATTCCATTTTAAAATCAATAGACGGGTTAAATTTAGAGCATTTTTAAATGACAGGGCCAAAGTGAGATGGGCATTAAGATTCGGGACCATTATGAGATTAACCCTTTTAACTTCAGAAGAACTGAGAAGGTGTCCCATTACACTGGCGCCACCAACCACAATTTTCTCTTTCTCAAGAATAGTAAACAGCTTCCAAGACTGGTTTTGCCGAAAGATCGAAGAGAAAAGGAAAAGACGGTATCAATGAGAGATGGTGATATAAATTTGTTTCTTTACACAGGCTGGTTTTTTTGGTAAGAACTGTAGGTATAAGTTGGCGATCTCTCATCTCAAATTACTCCAGCATTCTCTCTGCCCGCTTCCCTGAATGAAGGGATACCCTATCAGTATTGCATGTTTCTAAATGTTAAATCTAATTAAAATCACATCAAAATGATAAGGTATGCAAAATATATACAACTTGTACAGATTTACGGTTTAAAACAAAATCTTACTTATTTTTTTCAGACCCTATTGTAGAATTCTCCTTATTAAGCCTAATAGTTTCTTCTAGTTTGTCTTCGTTAACAAAATAGATGATAGATTTACGTTGAAGAGTCTGGTTAGAGCATTTACAAATCTAGACGAAAAACAGGCAATGTACTTTTTGCCCATCACCTTTAGTTCGTCCATATCAGCAACTTTGGGGTTCCGTGATCACATGATTGGACAGAAAAATGTTGACTAGAGCAAAATATATGATGAGCAGAAAATAATGAGCTAGCAACTAAACAAGGAGTATAGCGAATGCAACAAACGGGGAAGACCATTTTAAGTATACCTCTGTTACCATGCTTCTTTGACTCCCACGAACCGAAAGACCTTCAAAACCATCAAGCCGACTTTTCTACAACACAAAGGCATAAGCACATAGTAGTTAACAACACTCAGACAACGTTATATTTAAGCTCAAGTAAAAGATCTTCATCAAGTACAAAAGAGCAACAAGAGGTGCAAAGGTACAGACATTGTCCCCTGGTTTCTTCAAGGACTCAAGGGTAGAGCCACGGGAAAAATCTATACATTTCTCCATATGACTACTCTTATCCTTTTGCTGTTCACTGTGTTTCTTATGATCCTTCTTGTCCTTTTTAACCTTGCTTTTAAGCCTTTTGCGCTTCCTCTCCTCTTCTTTTAACTCGCTCTTTAGCTTCGCCCCCGGAGGTAGGGATCCCCTTCTCTGCCTGTTGACACCACCACAAGTTCAAAATATAATATACTGTGAGGTGTACACAATATGTACTGGAGAAAAATGTCTTACAAAACGCAGGTGAACAGAAGTTGTCTCTCTCATACGAAATGCATCCCCTAGAATATCCAAATCAAAAAGATGCATGTGTGTGTTTCGTTCTCTCAAATGGGAGGCGTTTCGAAATAGCTGATCCAACTCCATCCCTTCCCCTTTCCTGATTTCGGTATCTCCAACAACATTATGAAGATAGTGAGTCTCAGATATTGACAAAGGAATGGACTTTTTGCAAAAAGATTCATAATGAGGCCAAAGCTTGAATTGACTTATGAATCAGCAGCGCCACCAATTTCCCTCGGCCCTGATAATCATTCAGAACTTTAGAAAGTTGATTCCAAGTATAAAAGGTTTGTTCAGTTTTCACTCATTTTTTGTAACCGGAAGAACAAAGAAAATAACTAAACCAATGTATATATATAATTCTTATCCTCTTTTCTTTCAGATGCTGTAAGATATATTCAGTATTTCATTCGGCAAGGCTCATCACAATCTGACTTTGCACTAGGATCAATCTAAAAGTTATATTCCTAAACTTAACGAAACTATACCCACATTGTCGATTATACAGTTGAACCATGGACAATATTCTGGTGTTAATCATCAGTGTGAGCTCTGGAAAGAATCGGGTAATTTCTATATTTCCCTTTGACCAGGTACATCAAATCATTGACTTTCCAAGAACACGTATCTGTTGTGTTTCATAGACTACAAGTCAAGAACACAGTACCAAAAAAGAAAAACCGATGAAATAAAATTCTACTGACGGATGCCAAGAACAAGCACAGAGCTTGCATCTTAGAAAAAGGACAAGGGTAATCAGAACTTGTATCTGCAGATTCTACCAATGTTCTGTTTCGTATCCATCCCAAAAATAGCAAAAAGCCATAAAAAAACAATCTTAAATGAAAAACATTAACAAATCCCATCCCTCAACTGAATGTGTCTAATTCAACACCATTGAGAACTACGTCAATTATTCAAAAATATCCAGGGACGCACAGTTTTATCTCTTGCACTAGGACCTTACTAGTCAACTCCATGCAAACAAAAATTAGCACCTTTCGGACAACTGTGTCCGGAAACATACAACCTTAGCTGCTAGTGAACAAAGAGAACAGAAGTACCAAAGACCACGGTCTGCAATCCGGTCCTAACAAACACAGAGTATCAAGCTTGAAACCGGAAATGTAATACTCTTACGCACGCAACTGTATATGTTTGAGCAAGTGCCTTCTCAGGACTCTTCCAGCTGATCATTTAACAACCAGAAGGGTTAAATCAAGCCCGTATTGTTATACCACTGCGTTTAATCCTCACGAGAATTCTACCAACGTGAAGCTCTAATAAACAGTGAAGTGAAAACCGGAAGGTAAAAAATACCAAGACAATTATTCAAAAAAGATACATCCCACATATTTTTACATTACATCTTATGTTTGCGTGTGTTCCGTCGATAGAGGGCTCTTGAGGGTAATAGGATACAAGACCCAAAGTTGATCTGAAGCATTTATTCTGCTCGAATGGACAATGGCCCGAGGCTAGTAAAATATATTTTTCTGTGGTCTATGAGAAATTAATACAACAACGGAACCCGTACCAAACACAATAAGAGAAAGGTCCGCCCTTTTCTCTCTATTTTCCTCACCAACGTTAGCTGTCTTTCTTTTCTTACGTAGCCTAAAAGTCCAAACACAATCCAAGCAGTGGCGGCGCCACATACAAGTGAGTTTTAACCTTATAATTTGGTACACTTTTAGTTGTACCTCGATTTTATAAGAAAAATTACAACTGCGCCCGGCTAAAATTTTGACACAATTTTTACTCCTAAAATCTCGACACAATTTTTACTCCTAAAATCACAGTAGAATTTATGCAACCATTTTATAACGTATATTATATCCACACTCAATAATTTTTAAAAAAATAAAAAAAATGTATTACTGATTACTTTTATAACGCCCTCATTGAAAAAATTTCCTGGCTCCGCCGCTAAATTCAAGCAATGGCATTATGAAAGAACTATATAAGAACATAATACAAATCACACAATCACTACGGATTCTTACCCTCTCCAAATCTTTTGGCTTCAAAATCCATCTGCTTACTGAAAATTCTTTAATTCTACCTCAATTTCATCTGTCAAAAAAATAATAAATAAATAAAAACAACAACAACAACAACAAGAGGTACAAATTTCAGCCTCTAATGAAATTTAAGAAATAAATAAATAAATAAGAACAATCTTTATAAGAACCAAAAAACAAGATATGATCAAAAAATGCAACAAACGCTAAGAAAAATCGATTTTGACAATACAAGACCATATCTCTTTGTTCATCTAACCAATAAGTGTCGGAAGTGAAATCAGATCGAGAAGTAGGAAATAAGTTTACCTGAGAAAATAGCCAAAAAAATTAAAAAAGTGGTAGAAAAACAGTGGAGAAGTCTGCAAACGGGAAGGAAAGCTTTGACTTCGAGTTGCGGAGGCCGAAAGGGAACTCTTGCGGAATCTCGTTTATATTCCCCCTCTGCTGCACCCTCCGGGAAGAAGGGTTTTTATTTATTTATTTAATTTAAATTATTCTCATTTATACCCTTTGAACCTGGAACAATCACGCTTTACACCCCTTGAAGTTTGAGAACTCTTATTTTACCCTCTAAATTTTAAATAGTTTCACTTAACCTAATTTATTTGAATTTTGGTTAAAAACATATTGAAAAAATGGAGAAATATTGAGAAACAGTCTCGCTCAATGTCTTACTATAGTTTTTTTTATGAAAGCAAGTGGGAAAAAAAATTCACATGACTTTTTTATTTTTTATTTTTTTTTATGTTTTTAATTATAATTCTAACATAGGAAATTAAATGGGATTAATTCAAATTAAAAAAGATAAAGTAAGATTTTTAAAAATTTAGAAGACAAAGTGTGAATATGTAATAACCAAATTTATGATAAGGAATTTTTATGAATTTATTAATATATCAAAATTCCTTATGTAAATTAAAGTTTAGGTTATAGTTTTAACCTAAAGTTCTGAAATGAATTTTTATGATATGACATTTTTTTTTTAATTTTGTCTCTTAGTAGTTAGTATATGGTCACATATTATTATTCAAAAAGTGTGAATAGTAAAAAGTGATTAATTGATGTGTAGATAAAGTTTTCAAGTTACCAAATACAGTTTTCAACAGTTTAGCAGTATGGGAATTAACAGTCTTAAAGTTTTCCTAGGATTTTTCTGCATATAAAATGTAATATCAAGGATTTGATATCAACTTTTTAGTCAGATAAAAATTAGACTGTCTAACTTTTTACAAATAAAATTTAGACAGATTATCTTTTTCAGTATGAGAACTTAGTGGATAAGTCTTGATGTCAGATTGAGTTACTTTTTTAGTATGAGAACTTAGAGGATAAATTTTGATGACTAATAATATTTTTACTAAGTTGCTTTATCAGTTCAAAAACTTGGAGGCCAAGTTTTTACAAACAAATAAGATTAGACTGCATATATTTTTCAGTCCAAAAACTTGGTGGGCAAGTTTTCTAACTGATAGAAATTATACTGATTAACTTTTTCGCAATAAAAGACCTTGGGAGTTGTGCTAGTGATAGATTAAGGAAAATACTGTTATGTTGAGTTAACAGTCCAAGAATTCATCTGTTGAAGATAATATCTAGAATTATCTTTAATTATTATTTTGAGGAAAATAGGAATTTGTGATCCAACGGTTAGAAATGGGTAAGTATCAAGGGATCAATGGCAAAGAAAAAGCCTTCTTGGACAAGGTTTTTAATCACCTTGATTAGAATTAATTAACAAATTAACCCCAAAGTCATTAGCCAAGGCCTATAAATAGGCATCCTCCCTCCACCATTTCTTCACACCTCAAAATCCATTCTCTTATTTCTCTCCAGAAATTTTCTTAGATAGTCTCAAGTTTTCTTGAGAAAATTTTCTTTAGTCTTCAAAAATTTTCCTTCCTATTTTCCCACCTTCCAAACACCATCCTAGCTTCATAAGAGTTTGAAGAAATCCTCCAAGCCCTTTCAAGAAGTTCTTTTCAAGGAGGTTCTAATTCAGTTTTCTAGTGAAAACTCCGATTGTCGAGGTAGTTTTCCGACCGAGACTCTAGTTATTTTTCTTTTAGTTTAAATTTTTTAGGTTAATATTTAAGTAGAAATGCAGTCAAAATTTTTAGAATCACTGATTTGACAACATAGAGTTTATGATTGTTCATATGAATATGTTCATGATTATGTTATGGGTAGTGTAGAATTTTTAGAAATCGAACTTAAATCGGAGATTTTGAAGTTCGATCCATTCGTTAAGAGTTTTAGAAATTTTAATGAGTTTCTATTAGATGAAAACTATTAAGGATATTTAGAAAAACTATGGAACATTGAACTATGGTGTTTATGTATGAATTTCAAAATTTTCCAAAAGTGAAATTTTGATTTTTCGATGAAAATTGTTAAAACTCTCGAGTTTCAGAGTTTTGAAAGAACGAAGTATTTATGGTCAAAATTAGACTTGGCCATAAACATAAAAATTTAGATAACATGTAGATGAACATTTTCCAATGTTTTGTCAAATTCTCGACAGTTTGAAAGATAAGATTTTTTAAAGTCTTACAAAAACTGGGGAATTTTTGGGGGACGGACTGCATGCCACTGCAGCCCAGGGGTAGTCCTTAGGCGCTGCAGCGCACCTGGGCTGCACAGTGGTCAGGCATCGCCCGACTTGTTATAAAATAATAAGATAAGGTTGGATTAAAAAACTTTAGATCCAATTTTTCTAAGTAAAAATATATGATTTAGATTTTGAAACACACCATTGTCTTATCACCATAGCTTATGTAGATTAAGTCTTAAATTCTTTTTGAAAGGGAATTTAGGATTAACCTTATCCAAAGAGTATATATAAATTAATACTCGACTTGCATAAATTTCAAAAAGAGAATTTTATATTGTGGCCTTAAAGGAAGTGTTTTTGCTGTGAGCAAGGCAAGTACAAACATCACCTACAATATGAAAAATATTATTGTTTTCAAGCTATGTGATAGGTACATGCCATGTCAGGAATGCTTTGCCTATGTTCATGAAGTGATAATATGTGTGTTATGAATTACGTGATTGTCAAGATATGTTATGACATGCCACAATCACGTATATGCCACACCTATGTTTATGTCATGGTTCACAAGTGTGCCACATTTATATACTTGCCACAATTTTTATTAGCTTGTTGTGTAAATGCCATAGTTTATATTTATGCTACAATTTCAAGTTTATTTCATGCCATTGTATCATGACTAATAAGTTCATAATTAAGGAACATTAGTCTTAGACTTAGTCTTTAAATAAGACTTTAAGTTAGAGTATGATTTAGGCATACTCAAATTCAGTCCAATTAAAGGCTAAGACTAATTCAGGACAAGTTAGGGTACCGTACCAACCTTCCTTCAGATAGTGGAGGATCATATCATGTTATGATATGTTCTAGTTTAAAGTTCTAGATTTATTGCCAAAACTGTTAAGGATCTTATAAACCCTAACTTTCTGATAAATGCGCGCATCTGGTAAGTACACATAGGGGCCCGCAAATAAGAAAGATAATAAGTGTATAATGGAAAATAAGACATTCATAATTGAATGTAATTAGATCATGTCTTAGATTCTATAATTGGATCATGCATTCACACATGTTATTCATGTTTTTAAGCAAAGTGAGATCTATGTTTGTACTTGCTAAGTGAAAGCTCATTAGTTATATTTATACTGTAGGTAAGCAACAAGCAGCATATTGCTTGGGGGCAAATGCAGATGGAGATGTTGAGCAAACGAAGCCGGTATGGACACCACTACATAATTATTACACAAAAGCTATTTTTAAAACTCTTATCACCGTTATAAAAATTTCAGATTATATTATATAATAAAGTTTATGATATGTAAGGTCATATGAAAAATTATTTAGAGTATGTGACAAAAGTTTTAATGATAAGTTAAAATAATAATAAAAAATATTCCAAGATTTTCAGTACTCAAGTCTAAGTATTTTTAATAATTATAAGTAAATTTAGGTTAAGCAGTAATTTAATAGCCAACTTAGACGGGTCGTTACATAATATACCTTTAAACCTTACCAGTTCAGTGTTGACAACCTGACTAGTGTAATTTGAAACTGAAACCAATCAAAATCAACGGTTAATACATCATGAGTATTTTTTGGATTTACTCATTGAACAATTAAGTTGGTTATTCATTTATTTATAGATAATGAGTTCTTAAATTTAAGAAAAGTTTATTAATTACTGACAAAAAGAAAACTCATGGACACTTATAATTTAGTGAGATCCACTTATGAGTCCACATGATTCCTCTTTCTGAAGGCCTCGTGGGAAATGTGTGTGTGATTGCTTGTGTGTATATAACAAGAGTCTATTAATTATTTGTCTTGTAATTATATGATAATTGAAAAATAATCATCACTTTTATAATTATTTGAGAATTGAAATATAAAGTTAAGAATTATTGTTCTTTTCCTCATGAAAAAATTGCTCATTGAATTTTTAATTTTAGTAGTAGGAGGTACAATTTCGGAAGTTTAAGCACATAAGATAAGTAAGTACAAATCTCACCTACAACATAGAATAAAATATTTTTCTTTGTTGATGCTCTACGTTTTCTATGATTTGTCTTGATGATGTGATGAATATATGAGTTATATGTATTACTTTGATTGAGCATTTGACGTGCATAATTTCTTTTGAACTAATATAATCGATATGTCTCACAGATATTTATGCTATAATGATATATACATAGTAACATGTAAATCTTCACATTGTCACAATTAATCAGAAGGAGGCTAACAAAAGATAGGAATAAGTGTCGTACTAACCTCTAATTAGTGAGAGGATATGATAAGAGCAAAAGTTATTAGTTATGACCTAGAGGTGATTGGAGGGTCACTACCCCAACTCCCCATTGGTTGCGCGCATATGGGTACGATATATGGGCTCTTAAGTAGACAAGACATATATATAATAAGCATAATTGAACATAAATAGGTCACATGTATTTTTGAACATTCATGTTGTTACGCGTGATGATATGATTTTATGAAAATGCTTTGTGAAGTATTGTTTGTACTTGCTGAGCGACAGCTCATACGTGTGTATTCATGCTGTAGGTAACGCGGGTAGGTAGACTGCTATTTAGATGTTTGTTAGACTGACAAAGTTGTGCGGAGGCGATGAAGGAAGTGAGTGGGATACCACTACGTACTTAATTTTCGCATTTAGACTTCTTAAAGTATTTTGTATCAACTATATTTATAACTATGTTTTTAAATACTTTGGTACTACTAAACTAATAGGAGTATTGTACAAGAAAAAGACTTTAGAGTATTTCATTTTTAACTCACATGACATTATAGCTTTTTTAATATTATCTAAGGGCCTGTTTGGGTGGTGAGTTTAAACTCACCACCATCAACTCAATTTTGTCTTTTTTCCCAAAAATTTTTTGTCTTTTCTGAAAAAGTCAACCAAAATCACTATTTAAACTTACAAATCTTAATTCAAACTCAAACACCAAACAGGCCCTAAGTACAAATTTTGAATAGGATATTTATTATTTAGAAATTTCAATTTTTTTAGTTAAAATTTTAGTTTATTAAACTCTTTAAATACAAATATAATATGTATGTAAAAATATATATATATAAATATATGTATTTTTGGAACCTAACATAAATAAGTGTTAAGACTAAATGAATTAAGAATAAGTAAGTTAGTTAATGGTCTGAAATGTCGGGTCGTTACATAGGTAATCTCCACTGGGGGTGTTATACTCATACTTTACCCATTTACCCATTAAGAATTAAAAAAAAAAAAAAAAAAAACACACACACACACACAAAAACAAATTTCATTAAAGTTTCCACAATTTTAAGAGCAAATTTGACAAGATAATCACAAATGTAACTGAAAATAAAAATGAAATCCTAAAAACAAATTAAATCTTCATAAAACTATAAATAAATTCATCAAAACCCTAAAACATTGAAACACTAAAATTTTAAATTATGTATAGATAAATACATAAATATTTTTTTTGTGTGAATATAAGTTGGGTAGGTGCGGGTATGGATATGGGGGAGCTTCCCCCACCCCCACCCCTCACCCACACGGGGGTTAATCTTAACACATATCTTGCCTTATTATCCCACATAACCACCCCTAATAAGGGTATCAGTGTGCACCTATACCCATGGATAAATATATATTCTAAAAAATACCCCTAAAAATATATATATAAAGAAAAATTAATAAAAAAGAAAAATTCAGAATACATTAAAATCTTCAATCCCTCTCATCTCATGTCGAGTCTCTTTCCCTCTCCACCCCCTTCCTCTCTCCTTGATTGAGGAATCGATCTTCATCAGTTATGTCAATCACTTTGCCCTTCAATCCAAACCAAAATTAAGAAGACGACGATCTTTTTCCGTTCCAATTTATTCCCAAACCCCACAACTATTTTTCGAATTAACTCTTCCAATTTCTTTAATTTCTAGGGTTATTTGGGTTGCCTCCGAAATTTTATCTGATCTATAGATCCAAAATCGCCTGATCATTTTGATTGCCAAAAGAATATCTGTAACGCCCCAAATGCTATCTAACTTTAACGTTAGAAAATTAACATTAGAATTAACATAGATATGTGATGAGATAGCAATTTTTTAATTCTAATGTTATGTTGAGTTATTTTTCACAGGTGACGCGACGAGGACTCGATGTGCTAGAACAAGTTCATGCCAAATTGATGAATTTTTTTTATGATGACTTGATAATTTTGTGTGATGGTTTATATATATATATATATATATATATATAGGGTATGTAGTATTTGTGATGATGTTAATGTTAAAAAAAAAAAAAAAAAAAAAAAAGGGAAAGTATGTTATCCGAAAAAGGCATATTTTATATGATGTTAATTTCCAACTCAATTATGAATCTTTGAATGTCGAAAATTATATTGTAATTTAAATAAACTTATAGAGATTTTCATAAGCTTTCCAACGCCTACTCATTTGTGCAAATCCGATATCAGAGGAAGAAGTTATGACTAGTATACTATCCGGATATGTACTAGAAACCAACCAGTTTACCATGTGCAATTTTAAGTGCGAAAATTCTAAAAGTTAACCTAGTTGTTTCCTTTTCCTCCCACACGTTTTCATACCTTAATGACAGCTATTCCACAGCAATTCAAAGACAATTAAACCAAAGAATTTAATCTCAATTAATTCCAAAATTTATTTGGAATTAAATTACTCACAAATTTGGTTATAATTTTGAATGTTTCTCTTTTTACATGCTCTCTCTCTCTCTCTCCTTTCCCTAGCCTCATTTTCCCTTCTTTCCCATTCTTGTTGTCTGCTCTCTCAGCCCTCTCCCACGCACAAACACAGAGGAAAAAAAAAAAAATCTGCCAAACCTCCAAATTCCTCCAAACCGAAAATCAAAGGATTCAAGGTATGTATCATATTGTTTGATGAGGATGACTTTATTATTTGTTTTGGTATAGGGATTGGATAATTTTATGTGTTAGAAAGATGTCTTAGGGCTGTTTTGTGTGTGTGTGTGTATGAATCATATACATTGTGATGATATTTTTTTTTATATATACTTTTAATGATTTTCGGATTTGACCACTGTTATTGGGATTTCCAGATTTTATGATAAGTTTCGAAACTGTTTTTGGGAATCCAAACGGTCTCCGTTTTTAACAAATTTGATATTGTTGGAAAGCCCTAGATGTCTATTTTCATTTGAAATCAGTTTCATATCTTTTGGAGTTATTTGTGAAATTTTATGATTTTTCAAATAGGTAGAGGTCGGACTGTCAAGTTCGGTAAAATTTTAATGATCAGATTTCAAAACTGATTTTGGGAATCTAAACGGTCTCTGTTTTTAACAAATTTGATATTGTTGGAAAGCCCTAGATGTTTATTTTCGTTTGAAATCAGTTTCATATCTTTTGGAATTATTTGTGAATTTTTATGATTTTTCAAATAGGCAGAGGTCGGACTGCCAAGTTCGGTAAAATTTTAATGATCAGATTTCAAAACTGTTTATGAAAATGTAAACGGTCTCTGTTTTTAACAAATTTGATATTGTTAGAAAGCTATAGATGTCTATTTTCATTTGGAATCATTTTTATATCATTTGGAGATATCTGTAAATTTTTGTGATTTTTCAAACCGGTAAAGGTCCGGCTGCCAGTTTCAGAAAAAGTTTAGAAATCAATTTCAAAACTATTTTTGAGGGTCCAAACGGTCTTCATTTTTTATGAATTGGATACCATTAGAAAGATCTGGATGTCTACTTTCATTTAAAATTAGTTTCAGATCATTTGGAGCTCTGTATGAATTTTTATGAATTTTTGAAGGGACAAAGGTCTGATTGGCAGATTCTATTAAAATTTGAAATTTCATGAAATTGTTCAATTTTTGTGTTTTGATGTAATTAAATGATGAAATAGGGCTTGTAGGTGCTGCTATGATATGATGGATGTGTTTGATGAATTATTATGAGCTTTTGTTGATTTTATTATATTTATTATTCATGACATGAACGGTTCTAAAGACGAGCACCCGAGACCTCTATCGCGCGTCACCATCGGAAAATTCGAAAAGGTTAAGTAAGGCGTTTAGGTAAGTACACTCTCACCTGCAACATGAATTAAAGATTTGAGAAGTATATATTTTGATGTTGATGATGATGTTATGATGTTCTTAAATAATACTTCTCCTATGATGACGTTTTGATGAAAAATATATATATGGTATGTATATGTATTTTTATGTTTTAAAATGGCGTTGTACACCCTTGATGATGATGATGATGATGATGTTGTCCGGTGAGCGGACTTTTGTCACCGTTGGTTTGGGATTTGCTACCCCAACCCTTCCGTGACTAGCGCGCTATGATGGTACAACGCCGGGCCCAATATATGACGGTTTTAAAAGTAAAAAAGTTTTTAAATGATGTTTATATTTATGATGATAAAAGAAAAAATGTTTATTTACATTTGTGAGATTTAAGTGTCTTACTAAGCCCTTACTTATATAAGTTAATTCATGTTGCAGATAAATGAAAGGGTAAGATATAGTGTTGGAGGAGCTTGGAGCGGAAGCGGGACGATATGTGATAGGAAAACAGGAGGAACGATCATAAGATGGACATTTTTGATTTTAAATGAAGTTTTGAGATTTTAATTTATTATTATTTGATTGGATGTTTCATAAGGACTTAAATTTTATTTCATGAGTTGGGTTTTAAAAAAATATATATATATACTTATATTAATTATGAAGTATAATTTTGATATAGTTTTAAAAAAAAAAATTCTAGAGTTTTCTAAAATTATCTAAGTAAAGTTTTCCATTATGTAAATATTTTTATTTCAAGCTTAATATTTTCCGCAATTTATAAGAAATGAATGATTAAATAAGAAGTCAACTGTAATGGTCCGTGAGGGGTCGTTACATATATGGTATCAGAGCGGTTTCCTATTTCCTATCATGTATCGCCACGTATCCACTTCAAACTTCTTCAAGTAAGTAATTAACTAGTTTCCTTAAATAGAAATGTAAGAGTTGTGAGGTGATGTTCTATTTATGGAAAGTTTGAATCTTGACTCGATATCAAAAAAAAAAAAGGGTCTTTTATTGACATTTTCGCTACTAACTGACGACTAAGATAAGATAGTACGCGGACGAGAACGTGCAATTCGAGGACGTGGTAACGGCCGAGTGCAAGCCGAAGATGAAGTTGCTGCGGAACCTAACTTGGCAGAAGTTATGGCGCAGTTACGTCAAGTCCAACAAAGGGGTCGTGGACAAGTTGAAAACGAAGCGATGGCAGAGCCTAATTGAGTAGAAATGGTGGTTCAACTTCAGAGGCAAGTTTAGGAACAACAGGCCCTCATTAACAATTTGCAAGCTAATGCCAACAGAGTGGAAGTCCCCATTAATCCACCGGCTGCACAACCAACGTAAGATAGAAGAGTTCAAGCAGCTACAAATCATGAGCCCCTATATCTGCGATTCAAGAGGATGAAGCCTAAGGAATTCAATGGTTTAACTGAGCCTTTGGTAGCTTAAGGATGATTGAAGTCGATCAAGTTAGTCCTTAATTTAATAGGTTTAACTGAGAATGAGAAAGTGAAGTGTGCTTCATACTGTTTGATGGATGATGCTAGAATCTGGTGGCAATGAATAAAGTTGAGCAGGGATATAAGTCAAATGACATGAAAAGACTTTTATCCAGAAATTTAACGAGCAGTATTTTAACATGTCTGTGACCAGGGAACACTATGACGAGTTTAATAACTTTCGTCAAGGAAATCTATCAGTGACAGAAGCAGCTGTTGAGACATCTACTGTTGTCACAGGTCAAATACTTGTTAATAACCAGTGTGCTAATGTTCTTTTCGACACAGGAACCTCACACTCCTTTGTGTCTTCTACTTTTGCTAAAAGACTAGGAATAAATCAAGATATCTTGAGTCAGGGATTCACTACGACACTACCCTCTGGGGAAGTGATGATGTCCACTCATTGGCTACAAGCAGTGCCAGTGAGAATTGTTGATAGAGAGCTCTACAGTAATCTGATAGTGCTCAAGATGTTTGATTACGACCTAATTTTAGGTATGGATTTCTTGGGAAAGTATAACGCGTCTATTGAATGCCGAAGACGTAAAGTCGTGTTTAATCCCGAAGAAGATGATCGATTTGAATTCATTGGTGATGCGAAGAAGAAGACGAAGTTATTCCTGTCAGCAATGAAGGCTCGAAAGATGCTAGCCAATGACTGTAACGGTTTCTTAGCCAGCATCGTAGATAAGAAGAAAGAAGACAATTTGAAACTTGAAGATGTACCTGTCGTACGAGATTTTGGTGATGTGTTTCCAGAGGACTTGCCAGGTTTGCCGTCAGATAGAGAAATCGAGTTTGAGATTGAGTTAGCACCGGGCACTGGGCCAATCTCCAAGGCACCTTATCGTATGGCACCTGCTGAATTGAAGGAATTACATGAGCAACTTCAAGAGCTGTTGAACAAGGGTTTCATTCGCCCTAGTCATTCACCGTGGGGAGCTCCGGTTTTATTTGTGAAGAAGAAGGATGAGACAATGAGACTCTGCATAGACTATAGAGAACTAAACAAGGTGACCATAATGAACAAGTACCCATTGCCGAGAATTGATGATTTATTCGACCAATTGCAAGGTGCGACTGTGTTTTCGAATATTGATTTACGATCTGGATATCACCAACTGAAGATCAAGGAAGGAGATATTCCCAAGTCAGCCTTCAGAACTCGATACGGTCATTATGAGTTTGTGGTCATGCCATTTGGGTTGACCAATGCCCCTGCTGCTTTCATGAACCTGATGAATAGAGTGTTTAAGAAGTTTCTGGATAAGTTTGTGATAGTGTTTATCGACGATATTCTCATTTATTCAAAGACTCGAGACCAACATGAGAAGCATATAAGGACAGTTTTGCAGACATTGAAACAACACCAACTGTATGTCAAATTCTCTAAGTGCGAGTTTTGGTTGGATCGTGTGGCATTCCTTGGTCATGTGATTTATAAAGATGGCGTAATGGTGGATCCCGTGAAGGTTGAGGCCGTTAGTAATTGGAAGAGACCAACCAACGCAAGTGAGATCAGAAGTTTCCTTGGTTTAGCGGGATATTACAGGAAATTTGTAGCTAACTTTTCGAAAGTTGCTATGCCACTTACGACACTTACCCGAAAAGGAAAGAAGTTCGAATGGACAGAGGACTGCGAAAAGAGCTTTCAAGAGCTGAAGAGACGACTCACAAGTGCTCCAATCTTGACGATTCCGGATGGGGATGAAGGGTTCGTAATTTACAGTGATGCTTCTAAAATGGGGCTTGGTGCAGTCTTGATGCAGAATGGGATGGTAATTGCCTATGCTTCAAGGCAATTGAATAACTATGAGAAGAACTATCCCACCCATGACCTAGAGTTGGCTGCCGTTGTTTTTGCATTGAAAATATGGAGGCATTATTTGTATGGAGTCCGATGTAAAATATTCACTAATCACCAAAGTTTGAAGTACTTCTTCACGCAGAAGGATTTGAATATGAGGCAAAGGAGGTGGCTTGAGCTAGTAAAGGATTACGACTGTGAAATACTATACCACCCGGGGAAGGCAAATAGGGTAGCTGATGCGTTGAGTCGGAAGACCCCAGCCACGTTAATGTCCTTGAATGTGATGTCCAAGCCCCTTCAAAAGGAGATTTTTGATTTTGGATTGGAATTAATAGTTGAGCAACTTTCTACAATGACCTTGTCTCCAACTATTTTAGATGACATTCGGAGCAAACAAGACCTTAATCCAAGCCTTGTGAGAATTAAAAAGGAAATGCTCGAAGGGAAGTGTGAAGGATTTAGTGTGTCTGATGATGGAGTGCTGAAGCTTAAGGAACGGTTATGTGTTCCTAAAGACGAGAAGTTGAGGAAAAAGATTCTTGAAGAGGCGCACAATACCCCGTATATGCTTCATCCTGGTGCAACCAAAATGTACATGGATCTTAAGAATAGTTTCTGGTGGTTCAGAATGAAGAAGGATGTAACACACTATGTGAAGCATTGTTTGACGTGCCAACAAGTTAAGGCTGAACAACAAAAGCCAGGAGGGGTGCTCCAGTCAATTCAGATACCGGAATGGAAATGGGAAGACATTGCGATGGACTTTATTACTGGATTGCCAATAACTACGAATGGATATGATGCTATATGGGTGGTCATTGACAGATTGACCAAGTCAGTACATTTTCTTCCTATACGATTGACATCCTCGATGGAACAGTTGGCAGAATTATATGTGAAGGAGGTCGTGAGGCTTCATGGTGTTCCCAGATCTATTATTTCAGATCGAGATAGTAGGTTCACCTCTCATTTCTGGAAGAGCGTTCAAGCGGCTATGGGTATGAAGTTAAATTTTAGCACGGCTTTTCATCCGCAAACAGACGGTCAGACGGAGAGGACTAATCAAACTCTTGAGGATATGCTTCGAGCTTGTGTCTTGGACTTCAAAGGGAGTTGGTGTAAGTTTTTACCGTTGGCTGAGTTCGCTTATAACAATAGTTATCAAGCGACGATTGGGATGGCTCCCTATGAGGCACTTTACGGAAGACGTTGTAGGTCCCCAATTTATTGGCATGAGGCTGGGGAGAAGAAGCTAGCGGAGTCGGAACTTAAGGAGAAAACTGACTTCTTCAATAAGACGACCGAAGCATTGAAGGTGATTCAGCAACGGATTGCCACAGCTCAAAGTAGGCAGAAAAGCTATGCGGATGTGCGTCGAAGGCCTTTAGAGTTTGAGGTTGGAGACTTGGTGTTTATCAAGGTCGCCCCGATGAAGGGTGTGATGCGATTTGGGAAGAAAGGCAAGCTTAGTCCCAGGTATGTGTGACCATATATGGTGATTAAGCGTATCGGCAATGTGGCTTACAAGTTAGATTTACCGCAGGAGATGACATCCATCCACAATGTATTTCATGTCTCGATGTTGAAGAAGTATGTACCGGATCCATCTCACGTCATCCAACCGCAATCGATTCAGATTCAAGAGGATATGAGTTACGAAGAGAAACCAGTTGAAATTCTTGATCGAAAGACGAAGACCTTGAGAAACAAAGAGATCCCCTTAGTGAAAGTTCTTTGGCGTAATCACAAGATGGAGGAAGCTACATGGGAGCGAGAAGACGTTATGAGAACGAATTATCCGGAATTATTCTAAGTTTCGAGGACGAAACTTTTATAAGGTAAGAGGGATTGCAACGCCCCAAATGCTATCTAACTTTAACGTTAGAAAATTAACATTAGAATTAACATAGATATGTGATGAGATAGCAATTTTTTAATTCTAATGTTATGTTGAGTTATTTTTCACAGGTGACGCGACGAGGACTCGATGTGCTAGAACAAGTTCATGCCAAATTGATGAATTTTTTTTATGATGACTTGATAATTTTGTGTGATGGTTTATATATATATATATATATATATATATATAGGGTATGTAGTATTTGTGATGATGTTAATGTTAAAAAAAAAAAAAAAAAAAAAAGGGAAAGTATGTTATCCGAAAAAGGCATATTTTATATGATGTTAATTTCCAACTCAATTATGAATCTTTGAATGTCGAAAATTATATTGTAATTTAAATAAACTTATAGAGATTTTCATAAGCTTTCCAACGCCTACTCATTTGTGCAAATCCGATATCAGAGGAAGAAGTTATGACTAGTATACTATCCGGATATGTACTAGAAACCAACCAGTTTACCATGTGCAATTTTAAGTGCGAAAATTCTAAAAGTTAACCTAGTTGTTTCCTTTTCCTCCCACACGTTTTCATACCTTAATGACAGCTATTCCACAGCAATTCAAAGACAATTAAACCAAAGAATTTAATCTCAATTAATTCCAAAATTTATTTGGAATTAAATTACTCACAAATTTGGTTATAATTTTGAATGTTTCTCTTTTTACATGCTCTCTCTCTCTCTCTCCTTTCCCTAGCCTCATTTTCCCTTCTTTCCCATTCTTGTTGTCTGCTCTCTCAGCCCTCTCCCACGCACAAACACAGAGGAAAAAAAAAAAAAAAATCTGCCAAACCTCCAAATTCCTCCAAACCGAAAATCAAAGGATTTCAAGGTATGTATCATATTGTTTGATGAGGATGACTTTATTATTTGTTTTGGTATAGGGATTGGATAATTTTATGTGTTAGAAAGATGTCTTAGGGCTGTTTTGTGTGTGTGTGTGTATGAATCATATACATTGTGATGATATTTTTTTTTATATATACTTTTAATGATTTTCGGATTTGACCACTGTTATTGGGATTTCCAGATTTTATGATAAGTTTCGAAACTGTTTTTGGGAATCCAAACGGTCTCCGTTTTTAACAAATTTGATATTGTTGGAAAGCCCTAGATGTCTATTTTCATTTGAAATCAGTTTCATATCTTTTGGAGTTATTTGTGAAATTTTATGATTTTTCAAATAGGTAGAGGTCGGACTGTCAAGTTCGGTAAAATTTTAATGATTAGATTTCAAAACTGATTTTGGGAATCTAAACGGTTTCTGTTTTTAACAAATTTGATATTGTTGGAAAGCCCTAGATGTTTATTTTCGTTTGAAATCAGTTTCATATCTTTTGGAATTATTTGTGAATTTTTATGATTTTTCAAATAGGCAGAGGTCGGACTGCCAAGTTCGGTAAAATTTTAATGATCAGATTTCAAAACTGTTTATGAAAATGTAAACGGTCTCTGTTTTTAACAAATTTGATATTGTTAGAAAGCTATAGATGTCTATTTTCATTTGGAATCATTTTTATATCATTTGGAGATATCTGTAAATTTTTGTGATTTTTCAAACCGGTAAAGGTCCGGCTGCCAGTTTCAGAAAAAGTTTAGAAATCAATTTCAAAACTATTTTTGAGGGTCCAAACGGTCTTCATTTTTATGAATTGGATACCATTAGAAAGATCTGGATGTCTACTTTCATTTAAAATTAGTTTCAGATCATTTGGAGCTCTGTATGAATTTTTATGAATTTTTGAAGGGACAAAGGTCTGATTGGCAGATTCTATTAAAATTTGAAATTTCATGAAATTGTTCAATTTTTGTGTTTTGATGTAATTAAATGATGAAATAGGGCTTGTAGGTGCTGCTATGATATGATGGATGTGTTTGATGAATTATTATGAGCTTTTGTTGATTTTATTATATTTATTATTCATGACATGAACGGTTCTAAAGACGAGCACCCGAGACCTCTATCGCGCGTCACCATCGGAAAATTCGAAAAGGTTAAGTAAGGCGTTTAGGTAAGTACACTCTCACCTGCAACATGAATTAAAGATTTGAGAAGTATATATTTTGATGTTGATGATGATGTTATGATGTTCTTAAATAATACTTCTCCTATGATGACGTTTTGATGAAAAGTATATATATGGTATGTATATGTATTTTTATGTTTTAAAATGGCGTTGTACACCCTTGATGATGATGATGATGATGATGTTGTCCGGTGAGCGGACTTTTGTCACCGTTGGTTTGGGATTTGCTACCCCAACCCTTCCGTGACTAGCGCGCTATGATGGTACAACGCCGGGCCCAATATATGACGGTTTTAAAAGTAAAAAAGTTTTTAAATGATGTTTATATTTATGATGATAAAAGAAAAAATGTTTATTTACATTTGTGAGATTTAAGTGTCTTACTAAGCCCTTACTTATATAAGTTAATTCATGTTGCAGATAAATGAAAGGGTAAGATATAGTGTTGGAGGAGCTTGGAGCGGAAGCGGGACGATATGTGATAGGAAAACAGGAGGAACGATCATAAGATGGACATTTTTGATTTTAAATGAAGTTTTGAGATTTTAATTTATTATTATTTGATTGGATGTTTCATAAGGACTTAAATTTTATTTCATGAGTTGGGTTTTAAAAAAAATATATATATACTTATATTAATTATGAAGTATAATTTTGATATAGTTTTAAAAAAAAAAAATTCTAGAGTTTTCTAAAATTATCTAAGTAAAGTTTTCCATTATGTAAATATTTTTATTTCAAGCTTAATATTTTCCGCAATTTATAAGAAATGAATGATTAAATAAGAAGTCAACTGTAATGGTCCGTGAGGGGTCGTTACAATATCTCAGATCTAGGTTTCTCTCTTATTCTCTAATTTAACGAATATATTTTAAGTTTTTTTTTTTTCAGTTATTTATGTTCTTTTTTTAATTTTTATGTAGTTTCATTTCGCTTAATTGTTTTACCATTAATCAACCTGTCTCTTATTCTCTAGGGTTTCAGCCTCTTTAATGATTTTGGTATGGAGTAATCTTTTATAAGGGGATGAGAATATTAGGATTACCATGTTTATTATGCGATTATCTTATTATAGATGCCCTTATAAAGGGGTGATCTGAAACCCACCTCTCCCATTGGGTTTCAGATTATCCCTATCTGAATATCATAGTAATCTTAAAATTTAAATAATTTAGACACAACTATTCTTTTAACTTTTAAATTTAACTTTCAAAAAACAACTTATAGATTTACCATCGAAAAAAAACCAACGGATTTACTACATACACACACATATATAATCTTCTTCATTGTAGCCTCCTCCTACCTATATTCTTTATCGCAGCCCCATCCTGCAAACATTAACTCCACCACAGCCACTGGTAATTGTCGTTCTTTTCTTCATCGTCTTTTTAAAATTTCGACATTGGTTTAGGCATAGGGTGCATAGTAAGAAAATGATAAAAGAATTGGATCTAATGAATTCTGACACCGCATCTGCACAAACATTCATTCGGTCATGACATCAGAGTGTCATTGCTTTCTTTATTGGTTTTCCGAAACAGCTAGACCAACTAGACCGCCCGAACGATTAGAGAATTTTTTTTTTTTTTAAATTTTTGACTGGCTATTGGTCTTGCCGGTCAGGATACCATAGCGCCATTGTTTTCTTTACTAGTTTTTCAAACTGGTTAGATCGCTTTGGACGGTCATATTTTTTTATTTTTGGATCGGTTACTGGTCTTACCTATCAGGACACCAAAGTGCCATTGCTTTATTTCCTGGTTTTTCAAACCAACTAGACCCCTTAGTTTGGTCCCTTTTTTTTATTATTTATTTTTTTATTAGATTAACTTTTGTTCTTGTCAGTCAAGACACCAGAGTGCCATATGAATCTTTATTGGTTTTCCAAATCGATCAGACCAGTCTAATTGCCTCTTCTTATTGAAATAATTATAGTATTTAGAAACTTTATTATAAATTGTGAAAAGTAAAATTTATGAAAAATAAAAAAATTCTGATAGCATAACAACTTATTTTTAATTAAAAACAAAATCTTGAAACCCTGCAAAAACAATATAAAAAGAATTCGGTGATATTATAACCGCAAATAATGTACCTCCCATAACATTTTCATTTACATTATCAAAGCCATCAAAAGTTGGAATGTTTTTGTATCAAACTAAACCATAACGTTTACTAGCTATATAATTACAAAATAAACAAAAAAATATGAAGTGGTTATAAAACTCAATCGATATAGTAAATTCAATCACAATATTTTTCTTGGACTTGACCATCATATCATTTATCAATTCAAAATTGTGTCCTTCCATATCAAACTAAAAGATTCTACAACTTGATCAATGAATCAAACTTCTTGAAAATTGCATCATAAACATGAGAACAAAGAGAAAGAAAATAGCATAGTATGATTAAATAAAGATAAGTGGTTGTTAAACAGAGATTAAAAAAAAAAAAAAAAAGTTGTTAAACAAAGAGCAGAATGTGTTGCAAGTAAAGTGTCAATTTGTATGATTATATATATATATATATATATATATATATAAGCAAATAAAGAGAAAGCAGAATTACTTTATTTTTTTTTGGGAATAATTAAAGCATAATTACTTTAGTTGCAAAAGCAAATAAAAAAGAAATCATAAAAATGCTCCCTATGGCAGTGCGAATAAAGCCAACCTCCCCATGGCTCCGTGAACAGAACCCACCTTCCCTACGTTGGCGCGAAGTCCTTGCTGCCCCTTCTCCACCTTCGCGAACCCACCCAACTCCTTTCCTAATATCTCCTTTTCTGGCTCCATTTTCCTAAAACGCTGTTCAATATTTCGGAAGATGATGGTTTGGTCGGCAGCTCCCCTGGTGGACAGGAGGAAAGGAAAGAAAACAAGTTTCAAAAAAAAAAAAAAATATATATATATATATATTTTTTTTTTTCCCATTTCTTTTTTGGTTAGGTGTAATCTTGCGCAGTGCATTTTATGGTCGTTTTGGTACGTCCCTTTTTTTTTTTGGGCTGATTTATATTTTTAAGGGGTTAGGGATTTTGACGAATTCGGATTTTGAAAGGAGGGGTTTTTTGGTCTCTTTGATTTAAAAACATTTTTTATTTTTTATTTTTAGGGAAATGATTAAAAACATTTGGAGCCTTGAATGTGCAAAAAGCAAGGCCAACCATCTTCCGTTTCCTCTCCCACTACAGCCCCACAGCACCACACCGCCGGTCGCCGGAGACGCGACGATCGCGAGGACCACCGGAGAAGACCTCCGAACGAAGCAAGCGCTGCGGCTCTGCTCGCCCCTGTCGCGACCGTCGTGACGCCGTCGCCATATCCCCCGCCCAGAGGCTGTCCGAATATCCTCAGAAATCCTTCCGTTAGAATGCTAGTTTCCGAAAACCGCCCGTTTTCTGGAGTTTTTCACAGAAAGAGAAGAGCTCTTATTCGCTGCAGTTTCTGAATGGACTAATACAAATTCCCAAGAAAATGACGGCGAGATAATGAACAAGCCTTGTCTGAAGCTTGGTTGAAGTAGAAGTATTTGCTCCAAGTTGAACTCGAACTTGCAGTTAAGTTTGTCATTCTACAGTGTCTTTGATTTCTTAAATTCGAAATGGTGTTCAATTTTACTTCTTTCTTAGCGCACGAGTTCAGTGCATTAAGATTGAATCTGATGAGAAAGCGATTGCCTTTAAACTTTCAAGCGAGTTTTCTCGATTACCCGTTAGCGAATGCTCGATGTTGTGTATTTTTCTCATCGTTTAGTTCTGGGAAAGAGGAGTTTGGTAATTCCAATGGCGGGTCCAATAGATTTAGGAAAATGGGTTATGAGAATTATGGGGGTTTGAGTTTGTTTCGTGGTGATCAGGGCTCGGATATCGCTAGTTTTCGAGAGCCTGACGAATCGGATAACAGCGACGATGATGAAGGAGAAGATTCTGATGATGATGAAGATGAAGATGGTTTTGAGATTTTGAATTTGGCTAATAGGAATGGTGCGGAGAGAGAAAATGTTGGTAGAGTTGAAGAAGATGAGGGTGAATTGAGACACCCTTTGGTGAGAGAAGTTTGTAGGTTAGTTGACCTTAGGTCGGGTTGGAATCCGAAGCTTGAAGGGGAGTTAAGGCATTTGTTAAGAAGCCTCAACCCTAGGCAGGTTTGTGCTGTTCTGTGTTCTTTTGAGGACGAACGTGTTGCTTTGAAGTTTTTCTATTGGGCTGATCGGCAATGGCGGTATCGACATGACGCAATCGTGTACTACACAATGCTTGAGGTTCTTAGCAAGACTAAATTGTGTCAAGGTGCTAAGCGGGTCCTCCGGCTTATGAAGCGCAGAAGAATTGAGCGGTCCCCGGAAACTTGTGGTCACGTGATGGTGTCTTATAGTCGAGCTGGCAAGTTGAGGAACGCGATGCAAATCTTGACTTTGATGCAGAAAGCTGGGGTTGAACCGAATTTGTCGATATGCAACACTGCGGTTCATGTTTTGGTGATGGGAGATAGATTGGAAAAGGCTTCGAGGTTTTTGGACCGTATGGAAATTGTTGGAATTAGGCCAAATGTAATGACCTACAACTGTTTGATAAAAGGGTATTGTAATGTGCATCGGATTGAGGATGCCTTGGAGTTGATTGCTGATATGCCACTCAAGGGTTGTTCCCCGGATAAAGTTAGTTATTATACGGTGATGGGTTTTCTTTGCAAAGAAAAAAGGGTCAAAGAAGTCAGGGAACTGATGGAGAAAATGAAGGATGCTGGACTAATGGCAGACCAGGTTACTTATAATAATCTTGTTCATATGCTCTCCAAGCACGGGCATGGAAGTGAGGCTCTTGAGTTTTTGAGGGAAGGTGAGAAGAAAGGATTTAGGTTTGATAAGGTTGGGTTTAGTGCAATAGTTGACTCATTTTGCAAGGAAGGTAACATCGACATGGCAAAAGAAATTGTGAATGAGATGTTCTCAAAGGGTTGCATTCCAGATGTCGTGACATATACCTCAGTTGTAAACGGGTTTTGCAGGGAAGGAAAGGTGGATCAAGCTAAAAAGATGCTTCAGCAGATGTACAAATACGGTTGTAAGCCAAATACAGTGTCATATACAGCCTTATTGAATGGTCTTTGTCAGAACGGGAAGTCACTAGAGGCAAGAGAGATGATGAATACGAGTGAGGAAGAATGGTGGACTCCAAATGCCATAACTTATAGTGTTGTGATGCACGGGTTGCGTAGGGAAGGGAAATTGGTTGAGGCTTGTGATCTGGTAGAAGAGATGGTTAACAAGGGTTTCTTCCCAAACTCGGTTGAAATAAACTTGATGATTCAGTCTCTTTGCCAAGAGGGGAAAATGGACAAGGCCAAAAAGTTCATGGAGTGGTGTCTACAGAAGGGGTGCGCTGTTAATGTTGTTAATTTTACTACTCTTATTCATGGATATTGTCGGAGGGATGACTTGGAAGCTGCTCTATCATTGTTTGATGACATGTATCTGAGCAACAAACACCCCGATGCTGTCACATATACGACAGTAGTCAATGCATTAGGGAGGCATGGTAGAATTGACGAGGCAAATGAACTCGTGATGAGAATGTTGGGAAGGGGTCTGGATCCTACTCCCGTGACATACAGAACGGTCATCCATTGGTATTGTCAAACGGGTAGGGTGGAGGATTTGTTAAACTTACTAGACAAAATGCTAGTTAGGCAGAACTTTAAAACCGCATATAATCTGGTCATTGAGAAGCTCTGTAGTTTCGGAAACCTCGAGGAGGCTGAAAAACTCTTGGGTAAGGTGTTGAGAACAGCTTCTAGGATCGATGCTAATACATGCCACATTCTTATGGATAGTTACTTGAGCAAAGGTCTTCCTCTGTCTGCTTATAGAGTTGCCAATAGAATGTTCTGTCGAAATGTGGTTCCTGATTTAAAATTATGTGAGAAGGTGAGTAAAAGACTGATGTTAGAAGGAAATTCGAAGGAGGCAGATAACCTTATATTGCGATTCGTAGAGCGCGGATGCATGTCATCTCGGGGTGAGGAGTTTATGAGGAGTTAACATGAATTCTTTTTAACAGGAAATGGAAGTAAAACTCGTAGTTTGGAGTTTAGTAGTCTAGCCTCATTGTTGAACTCTATCTTCAGGAAATCATATAATGGTAAGACATTATATATTATGTTGTATACATCTGTATATGAATATATTCAATGTTCTCAGTCATTCATTCATTCAATTGGGTTTCTGCACCATCTGGGGAAATTTCTTCAGGTGCTAAGTTAGTTCTTCATTTCCCTTTTCTGACCTTGTATGATGGGCTTAAAATTTGTTCTTTCGTAATTGGGTGAACTGGGTTGTAGACATGACATTAAAGCATCAGCTCAACGAAATCCCCCTTGAAGAAGACAAAGTAAAGAGGGGTAGGTTCCGTTTTGAGCTCTTAACAATCATAGTATTTTATTTATATGGATGAATAAAAAAAATGGATCGCTTTTCTTATATTTCAAAAACTCCATTTTAGATTTTTTTTTTTTGATGATTTAGAAAATAAACTTTATTAGAATATCTTGTCCTCGATAGTCTCCATCAGAGGATACAGAGGATAACAACTCTTTCCTACAGCTGGGGGACAGAGGAAGCTTAATTTTCAATAAAAGAACACTTTTCCACCCAAAAATAAAAAATAAAAAAATAAAAAATAAAAAGTAAATCCACTGGTAGTTTACTTGCTTACTTTAACGAGTAAGGCAGCTTCTCAAGGCTATTCCGTTATTCTTAACACCATATGCATTACTATTACTTCCTTTTTTTTTTCTTCATCTTTTTTTTCTTTTTAAAGTTCAGCAAGTAAAAAAAAAATGATCTTAAAGGAAGAAAAAATGATCCTAAAGGAAGTAAGGTGAGATTGATCCTAATAATAATAGTAGAATTGTTGAGCAGGATTATTGGAGTGATTTTTTCATCTTTTGAAGTGACTGAAAAACAAAGAAGTCCACTATATGTAGAAGCAAGAATGTATAGCCAGACCAGGTGTGGGGCAAGAGCTAACCGTAGCAGTCTAAGGCCGAGATGAATCGATTGAAGAAGAAATGAACATATATAGGGAATCTGTCTTTCTTATAGATGTAGTTTTTCTAGTTCTTGATAACTAAAATTGCTATCTTAGCTTCCAAAGGTTCCTTTAGGTGCCCGAGGCTCCCTTCTCATGGTGTGAAGTTATGGTTTGTACGTTTTCAATTATGCTATATTATTCTTTCATGTACGCAGGTTTTATTGTTGATGTCAATGGCTTTATATATTGACATACCTGAGCCTCGTAAGGCACTAGATGATACTTTAACACCTGAGCTGCGTACTAGACAGCAATCTATAGCAGATATCACAGAGATGATCCATGTTAGTTCGTCATAAATTCCTACATCTTTCATTAACATATTCACTCTTTTGATGATAAGAATTATGAATCTTCATCGGTTGGTGAAAATGTCAAGGTTGATGATTCCAGGCGTCCTGTAATTTGTAACTGATAACAGCCAAAGGATCTGATATTAACATTCCTTTTTTTATGAGATTACAAGCCTAATTATGTTTTTTCTTCCCAATGAAAATTATTTCTCATTGACAACACTGTATTAATATGACTGTATTGTTATCCTAGGTAGCTAGCCTTTTCCATGATGATGTTTTAGATGATGCAGACGCTAGACGTGGTATCAGTCCGTTGAATTTAGTTATGGGAAATAAGGTGAAGTTCTAATCCTCTTTAATTCGTTGAGTTTCTCGATGTAACATGATTGTCTTTTTTTTTATTTTTATTTTTTTTAATAATATATCTATTCCTCTGTAGTAAAGACCTATTTTTTTGTCTTTGTTTTTAGGAATTGCCATCAAAACGCAATTTAAAAAAATGCGGTTTTCCCGAAAACAAGCTTCTTTTTCTGGAAAATTGTCATTGAAGATTCTTGGTAGCATGTTTTTGAATTATAGACATGTGGATAACTCTCTTGTATGTGTTGTACTCATATGAGATAGGTTTTTTTAGGACTGAGGAGGGAGCAAATTCTTAATTTGATGATCCTTTGAGGGCTTTTTAGGACTGAGGGAGAAAATTCATATCCTTTGAGGGCTTGCTCTGAAATAATCCTATTTCGTAGAATTGGGACCTTTTCTACCTTTAACATTTCTTAGTTGTTTTATACACGTCATTAAGGTTCAGAGATTCGCTGCTTTAGATCCATATGATGATTTCTGCTTGATCAACATTTTGCTTCTCTCCCATCTGCAACATGTTGGCAGAACCGATCAGGCTACATTTTGTCAGTGACCCCCAACTACCTGCAATATTACATCCAACATTTCCTCCGTCTCTTATGATTAGTTCATTCAAATTCATTTCTCTAGAATGAACATTCGTGTCGTAGATATTCCATGTGTTATCTGCTTAAAACATTGGCGTTCTGATACAAGTACTGATAATCTAGACATTATCCCCTGACAAAATTTGCGTTAGAAGCTCAGAGAATGTATGAATTATGTTGTAAGATGAAAGCAGTTGAATGTAATGGTCTTTCAAATATCAAATATATATATATATATATATATTCTCTCTCCCAGAGTTTTCTCACTTCATGAAAAATATTAGTCCTGCAGAGTAGGAAAGAACACTCATAAATCCTCCATATTCGGTCGAATGACGCATTTGGATTACAATTGCTCTTCTGCAACTTTTTATCCTACTTGGTCTATCTTGATGTTTAATGGTAATAAATATTGTGGACAAGAAATAAGAATAGTGTTTTCGTGAGATGAACTTCTTTAGTGTATGTTTTTCATTTAGGTGCTTGGTGAATGAGTTGAGTTTGAGTTTGAGTTGAGTTGAAATTTTTAAGTTTGAATAGTAATTTTTGTTGATTTTTTTAGAAAAGACAAAAAACTTTTTCAGAAAAAGACAAAAAACATGATGAAAAAAATACAGTTTAGTTTAAAATGAGTCAAAATGCCAAACAAGCCCTAGGAACGATCTTTGATATGTTTCACGGATACGCATAATTTATCCGTGACTATTGGATGAGAGACGGATGAGGAGGATTAGAGATAGAGAGTGAAGGGCAGGCTAAATGAATTCGGACATGGGTACATCCAAAGAAAATGATAAAAGAATCGGAGCACATGAATTCTTACACTCCATTTGCACAAACATTCAGTCTCCTGTAACCTGTGGTCAAACTTAAAAAAAAGGGGTTTTACCACACATCCTTCTGATTTTTCTCCCTCCTCTTCTTCTTCTGCCGCTCCTCACCCCAACGCATGTCACCGGTTCATCTTTTCCCTCTCTTGTAGCTTTCATCTCCTTCTGTCAGGCCTAGTGTATATGTCGACATCGCACCCAATTTGATGGCGCATTTCTTGTATTACCTTTGTTAGCACGATTAAAAATATTGGATAAAAAAGAACCATCAAATTACTCACATACTAGATGTACCAATAACTCAAATTAGATTTTTGTTTTAGGCAATTCACTCGTGATTCGTCATGTTCTAGCCGTGTCCTTGAAAAAAATATAAAAGGACACTAGTTATGTTGATCATAATCTATTAGTAGAAGGTGGATTTTCCCGATTGGATCCACCTTCTCTCAACGGTGAGCGGTGGCCGCCGGCTCCAAGCATTTTTCTTGTCATTATAGTCTTCCTCACTCCCACTTATGAGTGGAGAATTCCTTCGTGCTTCACTCCATGTTAGTACCTGAGTCCATATTACGTGGACTTTATTCAAGTTAGATGTAAATGATTGACCAATTATTATTAGCTCCTGGCTTGATTGAAGTAAGTAGTCGATTCCATTGTCACCAAAAAGATTCAAGCCGTGACCAGACGAAAAGGAAAGAGGGTGCACATAATTATGGAAAAAACAGGTAATCAAAACTATGAGCACGCCTTTGTTTCAGTAAAATAAACATATTTTGATCCACAAGAGGGGCATCATTGTCACTAGGACCCATGACAATTTCAAGAGTTCATATATATATATATATATATATATATATTTTGTTGAAAAAAGGGATTGGTAGTGTCCTCACACCTCCATTCCAGTGGTCACTGAGGGAGCACACTGGTCGTATCGATAGGATTGCAAGGAACTTGACCCTAGATCTTTACAGTTAGCAGGTCTTAGACTACAAGGTAGACAACACATGGTTTTTATTGATAAAAACTAGACTCTACGTGCGTTGCGGCTCGAACCTGAGATCTGATAGAAGTGAAGGCTCTAAATAGACCCGAATTTAATATTAGACCTGATATTTGTTGTCCCATTGGTTGTCTTGCCAATAAAATTGACATGTTATTTAGTTGAGTAATTTTTATATTCAGTTAGTCAAGTTACTAAATTTAGATGACATGACAAATAAATAATAAGGGGATGGATAGAAAAATGACGGTAAAGAGAGAGAATGTCGTCAAGCACCATGACGCTTTACTATTAAAGCATGACTAAAATAACACTGGTTAGCACGACCATGTAAACACTCATTAGTTAGGATTTCAAGTACGCGTGACGTTGTTGGTCTGTGTAATGAGTGTAACATTTGCATGAAAAGGAGGAGACTGACCAAAGCCATAATTTGGAGGTGCTAAAGTAAGGACTTGATATACCAAAAGGAAAATTAATTCCACTCCAACTCTAGCTCTAAAAAGTACAACACTATTAAGACATGCCAGTGTGTAGGTCCCAACATAATCTGATATTATGAGGCTGTTAAAAAGGACGAGTTTGAACACCAAAAGAAGCCAACTAATTTTATTTGGATGATCGAAATATATACATAGTTTTGCAAAAAAAAAAAAAAAAAAAAAACATTCAACATGATACAATACAGTGTTCTTGACATTGGAGCTAATTGTCACACGATCTTTTTCAAGTCAATTGTGCGGCACTTAGGACACTCCCGATGCTAAAGTCCGCCCGGCTTCACTCAAAACACTTGAAATAGTGATGCAAAAGTGCGAGGCTAGTGACGTTATGACCTTGTCAAACCATCTCCATAGCGGACAGATTCTTCTATGTCTATATCTCCGTTGAGCAGATTACTCCACCATTCAAACCTGCTTGTTGGTGATTTTATCATCTTTGAACGATAAAGTCAAAACTGAGTTGCGTAGTATTTCGAATGGTTAACCAGTAAAAGACACATCTTGCGAGATAAACGAAGACCATGCATCCTACGATCATAGGCCAGCAATCTTCTTAAGAATCTTCTTAATTCAAACACTTATCTGATAAAGCAGCAGGGACAGGATCTTTACCTGGAGGACTGGAAAAGCCTTGGCAGCAACATATTTTTGAGCGAGTGTTGCTCCTCTTTGTTGTAGTTTGTCTGGATGGAGGCACAGTCTTGCTTTCTGATAAGCCTTCTTCACCTTTGTACTTTCTATTATGCTTGTCTGAGGGATTGCAGACCACCCGCTGTCGGGCCACAAAATCTGATTCAAGTCCCCAAAAACAATTCTTCATATGTCAATTTACAACACCAATAATAACACAGAGAGGAATAGAGAAAGTGAAGGAAATTGAGTAAGAAAAACTTTTCAAGTCTTACATAATGTAGAGTTGAAAGCAGCAAACGGATATCGGTTTCCTTCCCAGCTGACCACAACCTTATATTTTTGTCTTGCAGCCTCATTTCCATCTGTGCTTTTTAAGTACAAGTAAAAGCAGTTTGATCAATATTTTGTACATGTATAAATCTTTTAGACAAAAGGGTATGTGTTGAAACTTTAATAGAACAAGAGTTTACCTCTGGAGATTTCTCATTCTGCATTTGTTGTTCTTGAAAATCCCTTACATTTGGCCTTCCTGCATTACATCAAATACGAAGGACTTTTTTTAAGTATACGTTTTTCTTCTCGATTTACAGGACTACTGGTGAATATTGAATCTAATCAGTACTTTAATTACCACCTGCATCAATTTTAGGAGATTCTTTATTATCCTCTTCTCTTGTGTTCAATTTTTTCTCAGAACTATGAGTCTGAAACTTCTCCTTAGCCCAAGCAATCGCTTCATCAATACCGATAGCATCGCAAGTCCCTTCTCTGTGGTCAGAACCAATCTCAATGACATAGGAACTCATTATTTCATCGTCGTCGTCGTCGTCGTCGTCATCTTCTTCTTCATCTTCTTGATTCAATTCCTCTTCTTCTTCCACCACATGATCCGCATGACTATCTGATTTGGCATGGTCATCGTTACTGTCGTGACAAAGCGAAGAGACAGGTGAAGAGGGAGAGTTGAGCTCAACATCATCTTCCATGGAGATCTTGACACTTGGATTAGAATCGCGTTCGAGACTAATGGTTTCAGGGGATGACACCCTCCTTGAGAAGCCGAAGTAGGACCTTCCGAAACTCCAGTTGTTTTCGGTTTCCATGAATTGGTGTTCAGCATAGGAAGGACGATTTCCATAGAAAATTGGTAGGTTTTGTTTCCTTGATGATGAAGTTTCATTGGATTGCATTGTTGTGGATGAGTAATTCCTTCTACATGGGACGTTGAGTGGCCTGTGGCAATCATGATTCAGTCAGTGGATCATTTGTTTTGGCAAAACAATTTTAGGTTTGTAACAATTTTGAAGTTTGTGAAATTTTAATCCGTCTTTTTTTTTTTTTTAATTGAATGATCCAAAACTGTTAAAATACGTTATAATAATCATTTTTATTAATTTCTAGACAGAATCCGTTAATTAGTATTACAAAAACAAAATTTCAAGATTAACCTAACAGTTTATCTATAATATCAATAATAAATACTAGTCTTCACCTTTTTGTGGCTAAAAAAACTTAAACTTTTTTTTTTTTTGCCTTTTTGACAAAACAAAAAATAAAAAATAAAAAAAAATAAAAAATTGTCATATTAAATGATGTACTATCCACACATCACTCAATATATTGACAACTAACTTACTCGCCATCTAAACGCCCATTATTGCATTTAATGCTTTATCATAAAATAAATTAGTATAAAATTTAGTTTTTTACCACAATATCAAAAAGATTTTTTTTTTCTTTTTTTGGGGGGGGGGGGGGGGGGGGGGGGGGGGGGGGGGGGGGGGGGGGGGGGGGGGGGGGGGGGGGGGGGGGGGGGGGGGGGGGGAGGAGAAATAAGGAAAATAATTGAACCTTGGAATTTCTAGATGTGATTTTTTAGCAAATATTAAAGCAATGAGAAGACCAACTGCAAGTAGTGGTGGGAGTACTCATGGTGGGATTCAATCCCCATTAGTGTCATTATTATTGTTATTATATTTTTTTGGTGGTGGAATTATAATAGTTAATTTGACACCTAACAAACATATACACAACATGGCCTGTCGCCTATTTGTCATTTTCATTTTTATTTATTATTTGATTGGAATTCTTATTTCCTTCTTATGATAACTTTTTATGGGGAAGCACCCCTTTGCAATTATTAATTTTAATAATATTGGAAAGGGTAATCCACAAGAATACCCGCAATTTAAATTGGCCTGTAAAAATGGAATTACTTGTGTCAATAATTAAGCATTATTGCGCAGGTTTGTTTTTTATTTTTTAATTTTATTTATTTATTTATTTTTAATCTTGGAGATTCCTCCTCTGTTGAGAGCTCTCTTATTGAAATGATCGTTTTAGATTTAATGACGTAACCAACTCTTCTTTAAAGAAAAAGTAGACAATAGTATCATGGTAATTACTATTTCTAGTCATGTCATTATCAGCATTCTAATTATTTGATCCATTCTTTTTTCTGTAGAAAATTATTTGGTAGAATATTACAAACTAAGCGAACCACTAGATCATGTCAGATATAATTAGATTAAGATAATATAGATAAATTATTAAAATCTGATGATTTAAAATAGAGTAATCTTTTTAATACCCTAAAATTATCCTTACACTCATGCACGGAGGAAGAGGGACCCTAACGAGGGCATGTGCCCCCCCACCGGGGAAAAAAAAAGTTCATATATAGGCCTATTTGGTGCACAAATTCAGTTTGAGTTGAGTTGAAATTTTTAAGTTTGAATAGTAATTTTTGTTGACTTTTTCAGAAAAGACAAAAAACTTTTAAGAAAAATACAAAAGATATGATAAAAAAAAATACAGTTTAGTTTAAACCAAACTGGTAAATCAAACAGGCCATATATATATATATATATATATATGTTTTTGGTTAAAGAAAAGTTCAAATAGTTATTCCTAAACTTAATCTTTTAAAATTAATTGTGCCCCCACTAAATATTATGTAGATTTTAATTATCTAGTTTGATAAAGATATTTTTTATATTATTGACAACGAAGCTATTATGCAGGTATAAAAAATTAAGAACTTAACGAGAATAATTATGATGTCTTCCTTACAAAAAAAAAAATATGAGAAATTTTACTTGATTTTAATATTATTAGTTTATAATTTTATCTTTAATTGTGTCCTCACTAAATTTAAAGTCTGACTTTGTTCCTGTTTACGGTTAACCAAATATGGGAAAAAAAATGATTGATTTTCCTAACAAAATAGAGCACTCATACAGAATAAAGTCCCTCTAAATTAATGCATGTCAATTTTATTTAATAGAGTAGAGACTTGTCTATATACAAACATGAAAAGAAAAACAAACAGAAGAACCAAAAAAAAAAAAAACAGTGAGACACCTCAAAAGGTGAAATTGTCATCCAATCAACAACAGTAAAATTCCTTAAAAAGGTGAAAGACAATTTTTTTTACTTCCCCTTTCTTTTCGTTTCTTCTCTTTTAAAAGCATTGCTTAAAGATATATTCGAGTTCTTTCAACTAGCTCCTCAAAACACTATTACGCCTCCCTAAATCATCCAAAAGTTAGATTGAATTTATTTCAACTTTGGCTTCTTAATAAATCTATCTTTCACAAACCAATCAAAAAAAAAAAAAAAACAATTCTTTACATAATTTTCATTTTCTTATCCTATGATAGATTATTCATGTTTTCTTGTTTTTTTTTTTTTTTTTTAAATTAGGAAACGCCTATTTTCTCCTCATTTTCGTTGTAAGATAAATATTAATTTGTATATTAAGCTTCTATTTGGCACACTATCTTGAAAAAAATGACTGCAGTATTAATTTTAAAAAAAGGAAAAATATATATTTGGATTTGAAATGAGATTGGTATATTAAACTATAAATTCGTAAATATAATAATCCTAAAAATACTATAATATGTTACAGAATTCATAATGGTATATTGTTAAGCGTAGAAAAAATAGAAAACGAACTACATAACCGTATTACCCCTACCGTTGGGCTATTATTACCATCTTAAAACAAAGGATGTGTTATGGAATATAATATCTATGACAGGGACATAAACGTCATCAAATATATGTTTTTTTTTAAATAAATTAAATGAAAGTTAAAGCGCCATGGAAGTGGAAGTACGGCAAAGTACCTGAGCTTGGAAGCGAAATCCGACAAGGCGACGTGCTCGGCGATCGGCGGCCGGAGAGGGCTCATCTCCTCGGAGCTAAGCACCGACGACGACGTCGACTTCGACTTCGACTTCGCCTTCGAGTTCGGCCGCGACCTCTCCCTCGACCTCCGCTCGTCGGCGTTCGCGGAGGCGGAGAAGTCCGATCCGAATCTGAAAACGTCTCTGTAGAACCTGTCGCTCGTCCCGGGGATCCGGAATGCCGGCAATCCCCGGTTGCCGATCTCTCCGCAGGAGTGGAGGATCTCCGGCGGCCGGAAAATCTCCTCGTAGAAGGAGGTGGAGGAGCTCGAGGCGGAGGAATCACCGGACATCTTCCGCCAGTAGACGCTCCGCGGCGGTCCGCCGAAGACGTCGGCGAAATCCTCCGGTTCTAGGGCTTCGGAATCTGCGAAGACGGACGGCCGGTTGGAGGAGTAGTGGTCGGCGGTGGATCGCCGGCGAGGGAGGCTCGACATCGGGGTGGATCCCATGCGCATACGCCATGACTCGTCCATCGTCTTGTCTGATGGAGTTCGCTGGAAATAGAGGTCGGAGATTCTTCGCCGGTGAGAGAATTGTGAAGAAATGAAGGTAATGTGAGTCAGCTATATAGACCAGCGTGTGTCTGTTTGGACAAAAGGAACTTTCTTTAGAAAGTGATTTTCTCTCTTAATTGGAGGATTATTACTAAGAAATATAAATTGTAATTAAGGAATATCTTTTTTTTTTTTTTTTGGAGAAAAAAAAAAAAAAGGGGGAAAAAGAAGTGAAATGATCACTATAAGCACAGGCCTGCTGTAAGCTTACCTGGAAAGATGTTTCGAGTCATTTGCATCACTTACTTGTCCCCACCAAATTTACGTTTTAGTGCATTGATATGATAGTAGGAAAATCGTATGAAAGTCGAAAACCCATGTTTTGGATACCTTGAGGCATGGTTGGGACTCCCTGTGTAATTGTACGGGTTTAGGTGCATGTATGTTCTCTTTCATAGGTAAGTCAAATTGTTATATTTATATGCTTAAAATGTTACGGGTGAATAAGAAATTGACTCTCAAAATACATCGATGAAGTTGGAAAATGTTTAAAGAGTGTTAAGGAAAATTTCAAGTCCTTTGTGAGAAAGAGATATGGAAGCAACTTCGAGGTTAAATAGAATTTTGGAATTTGTTATATGGTAGGTTGTAAAACTAAGAGGGTCTCCCTTGCACACGCATGGATGCAAATCCTAGACCGGTGAACTGAAGGACTTGTGTGCGAGTGCATGTAAATTACCAGCCACACGGGATTGGTTTTGCGTATTTTTACATAAACTTAACAGCCTCATAAACGTTGGAAAGGCTAGGATTAATTGTGATTAATTCAGTAACTTAACAGATAATTCGAATATCATGGTTAAGTATTTTTTCATATCTTGTTCGAAAATTCTTATTAAGACTACGTATATCAAATTGTAAACATGGTTAAGTATTTTTTTCATATCTTGTTTGAAAATTCTTGTTAAGACCATGTATATCAAATTGTAAACGAATATAATAAGAATGGTAATGCGATTGAAAAGGAAAATAAAGGAAGACGAAGGAGGATTATTGATTTTCTTTATAGTATTTACTTGTATGTTAGATGGTGTAATGCGAAGCAATCTAATTACCTTTTTAACATTTACAAAACTTAATACCAAATTAGTGTTAAGGATTGATAAATATTTTTTCTCTATTTTGTGTTGGGTCACTAAATTATCACAAGTGATTTTATAAGTATACACATTTTTAGATGGGAAGTGGAATTAGTTCTTATTTTCTTTTTCATTATTATAATTTTTAGAATAAGAAAATATCATTTTTAATCACATAAATACAAAGCTAATACTGATATGAATGACCTCAAAGTGAAAGAAGACTCGACCCCCGAATATCAACTAGACCCACCATTAAAAACACCATGTGATCGGACTACTTTCTTTTATTTTTTTATGACAGAAATGAAGTACGATTAAGTGATCTTTTTTCATTAGTTACAGATATTTTAACGGAAATACCATGTGATTGTACTACCTTCGATTTTTCCATATGTCTTTACCATGAATTCTTACAAATTAAATGTGGGGTGTTTGAGATTCCATCTAGAGACAGAGTTTTGATATCTTAACTCCAAAACTCCTAAGTTCACAACTCACTTTTTCTCTATTTTATTTTCAAAAAACTTAGAAGTCAAAATTTAAAATTTCACAACTTTCTTATTTCAAATCGAAATAAGATAATTTTTGTGTCAACATGCTCACAACGACAAGATGAACGAAATATGATCCGTTTTGCATTTTTTTTTTAACACATTTTAAATTTTCGCTCTTTTTCTACATCACATCTCATTTCAAATTCATATTTCAACCAAACATGCATTTCCAAACCAATCTTCAATACTTCATCTCTAAAAGTCCCCCCCCCCCCCCCCCCCCCTCTCACGGACCCTGAGATTAAGCGGTACTAATTCAAAATTTAAAAAATAAGGTAGGAGTTTTTAATTTTCAAAAGATTGTATAGGAATAACCCTACATGTAAGGTTGACCAAAAAATATAAGAAAAATGTTTTAGAATATCAGTGATATATAATATCATATTAATAAAGAAGTGAGTCCTATTAGTGAGCCACATGTTGTGGGACCTATCCTTTATTAGTGAGTGATGTTGATGTTATCTAACATTGTTCAAAATATAAAGGGTAACATTTACTTTTTGTAAACTAGATAAAGATAAAGAATTTTTACTAGGGCTAGTTCAATAGGTGGAATGGGAAGAATTTAGATAGAATGTCTTATATTCAAAATTTACTAATATTTTAATTTTTTTTATCTGTAATAAAATAGGAGAGTCATAAGTCCCACAATCAGGAAAAAGAAAAGAAAAGAAAAAACTATATGGCTTGTTTAGTGAAACGGTTTAATTTAAATTAAACTGTACTTTTTCATCTCAGTTTTTGTCTTTTTCTGAAAAGTCAACAAAAATTATAACTAGTTTTTAAAAAGTCAACCAATTCAAATTTAAAAATTTTAACTCAAATCGTTTCACCAAACGGACCCATAGATATTTGTGAGATGTAATTTTAAGAAATGAAAGATAATCTTTGAAAAAGTTAAAAATATGAATTTACCAAAAGAAAAAGTTAAAAACATGCGGAAGGTTTTTGTCTTTTTGTCTACTTACAAGATAATGTTGTACTCATTTTTCTGATGGAAGGATATCATTGTGTTCATTTACTTTTTTTTGGAAATTATATTTGGGTAATAATAACAAGTAGGGTACTAAAAATTTTCCCTTTCTTTTTGACCTTATCCTTGTCCATTAACTTTTGAGCTTGGATACACACGACTCCTAAGGAAGTTCCCATGACAAATTACTGTAGATACAACCACAACTACATATATATATATATATATATATATATATTTGTAAAGATACAAAATCTATATGTACAATATGCATGCATGCATGCATGAATGTATGTAAGTAATAAATTATCTAGCTCCCACGAAACTGGAAAAGGCCAAACGTAAGAAATCAATATATAACCCTAGAGGATACTACTAGTGTGCTATATATGTCCCTGCCTACGTTGAAAGATGATCACAGTATTGGATGTGCTGATTCGACAGCTAGCTTTGAATTTATTCCCTCAAATAATTAAAAACAAGGGAGTATTGTGCGCTAGGGTATTTTTTTATCCTATAAGAATTGCAGTTTTAGTTGTTGAGTTAACTTTTTAATGGCTTGAATTATGAATATAAGAGTGGTTTTGTGTTGTGTATTGTAAATTTTTTAATATGTATTCTTATAAAATCAGATTATTAAAAAGTTAATCTAATAGTTAAAATTATAGTTTTTATCAGAATTGAAAAAGAATAATATCTATAGGAGAAACTCTTTTTCTTTGGGTTCCTTTTTATGTCCTATAATAGCACTTGTAAGGTCCATTAAAATTAAAATATATTAATTGACAATATCGTGACATAATATTTTCATTTACCTTAGGTGAAATTATTAAGAGGACATGAAAAAATTAAAAAGAAAGAAAGAAAGAAAGAAAGAAACAGAGGATAAGGAGTAAGATCTTTCCTACCAACGGTTCACGTTTTTTGCTAGATATAGTCAAAATCACAACAAATTAAAAAGCGTGCAACATTAATAGTATATGATATGAATATAACGATTAAAAACAAAACCCTATTGATGAATTATTTTTCAAACCTAACTGTAGAATTCTCTATAAAATAAAGGGGCAAAAGTTAGAACTGTTTGGTGTGGAAAATGAAACCCACAAAAAGCCACTAATTCTTCAGAAAGTCATAGGATGTGTGGCTTTAAGGAAAAGAAAGATGCAAAAAGAAGATTGGTAGATAATAGAGCACTCAAAAGGAGTATATAGAGAGGAAAACAATAAACAAATTAAGGACAAAGAAAAAGGGTGGTGGTGACTATAATTTGTACAAACATTAAAGAAATCTTGTCTGTGTTTTTGGTGACACTTGACAATATAATACATAGTTTATTAACTTATTTGTAGAATAAAAATGAAATAAAAAGAACAATTTATAGTGGAATGAAAAGTGATTGAAGTGAGGAGCAAAAGTTTGAGCATCTCTCGCAGTTTCACTTCTATTTTACCTTCTTTCACTTTTTGCCCACCGTTCCAAAAGTATTTTACTAATGTCCTTTTTTTTTTTTTGTTGTTGATAAATTAATAGTATCCCTTTGTATGTGGATATATTATTATTATTATTATTTTGCAAATTTGGAGTTCTTGATTTGTTTTATATTTAGTCTTGTGATCCTTTTCACCATTTGGCTTTTCCTGTGGAAAATTAGTATATTACTAGTTGTACGTGCGTGCTTCGCACACATGAAGTTAGTTTGTTAAATATATATATGTATATTATTTTTTTAAGTTTTTTTTTTAATTTAAAAAAAATGTAGATATAAAATATCTAAATAAAATGAGCAAATCAAAAGTATTTTTCAAAAAGTTAAGAGCAAAAGAAGCAAAACAAAACAAAACAAAAAAAAAAAATATATATATATATATGTATATATAACAAGTTAAAACTTTTCAGCCCAAAAGATAAAGAATAGCAGTAAAGAATAATTGCACTAAAGAGTAAAAAAATATCAAACGATTTCATCCAGAAAAAGGGAAAAAATTGAAAAAAACCCCAAAAAGGAAAAAATAGAAATACCAAAATTTTGAACAGTAAAAGACTTGAGTTTTATATAATAGTTATATAATATTGTCAATTTCATTCTGTACAATATATGAACTATTCAGTAGTAGGCAAGATTTTACAAAAAAATAAAAAAGTTTGTTAAAACTTTTAGAAAAGGTTATGTCCTTTTTCAATGTGAATTTAATACGGGATGGGAACCATACTCTACATAAAATTAATTTTTATATTTGAAAAAGGGAATTTCAAGTATATATAGAGTAACGATACTCCGTGTTCTCGGAAAATATTAAAAATAAAAAAGTCGTATGTGAGTATTTAATCTGTAAAGAAAGATTCCTTTCAATAAGGAAATCATGTTGTGGAAAGATTTTGATATTTTCCTTGCCTTTCTTCTTTATCTCTCTCTCTCTCTCTAGTTATTTATTTATTTATTTTGCCAAAATGGCTAAACCAACAAAAACAGCTTAATAATCCACCCGAGGGGGGGTGGGGTGGGAGGGGGGCGGCGGGTGTTGTGTGGTTGGTGTTAAAGAAGCCTAGCTACTACTAAAAGGCCAAAACACAATGAAACAACTAAACTTCAAATCAAAGAATCCACATGCCAAAATTTCCAACCAAGGAATCCAAGAAAAATGCTTTAATTTAACACTATATTTACAAAGCAGATTTTGAGGCAAAATAGAGGCCACAAATTAAGAGAACGTGAAAGAAGCACCTAAAACTTGACTTTTTAAAAAATGATACTTGGAAAGGGCCGAATTGCATGAGAATCTGCATTATTAGTAGCTCTAGGGATTTTTATTATTTTTATTATTTTTTTAAGAAAGAACTAAAATTATTCAAAAGATTAATTACTTTCTGGGCCAGCAAACTGAACTTTGGACCTTCCAGTTAAGGAAAGAAACAAATTGCTACAAAATAAAAGCATTGACAACACTTACCAAAAAAAAAAAAAAAAAATCATTGACAAATACTACACATATCAAACCTCAAAAACTGCCAGGATAATGGCCAGAAATATCCCAATAAATTTGCATGACCTTCTGCAGTTTTGCGTCAGGACACTGAATAGACGCGGAACAAATCTTCGGGGACTCTACGGTAGGTACTGCAAAAAAAAAAAAAATTTATCGATAAAGTATGTTTTTGATAATTAGATCATTTGTATTGGAAATGATCTCTAATGAAATATATATAGTTACTATATACATGATTTTGATCGAATCTAACGGTTAGAAATGTTCACTATTAATGTCAAGCTAAGGTTTGAGCACTCTTTTGTTCCCATAGGGTTTTAATATCTCATACTAATGTGTCAAACTTTATAGCCTAAAACACTTTTCATTTTTGCAACTTCTCTTAAGGAAAGTTGGAACCAACAAACAAGCGTACATCAAGTAAATCGAGTAAGTTTTGAGCATTAATGCCGTCAAATAGTGTAAAGGTTTCTATCATGATCATATAAGATCATAAGTAACTATTCCGGACGTATCACGTTATTGTACTTACATGATACACTAGTATAATAAACAATTTGGATTTGGGTGATTTCCCATTGTCATGTTCTATCATTATAATTTCTTAATCACTATTATCTTTCATAATATATTTTACCTAAAAATTTAGATGATTATAAGAATAGAACTGACATTTACAAATCACCTAAATGTCAACTATTTATAGGACGGATGTACCACGTAAGAACAATGACATCCCTCTTCATCAGATAAATTTTCAATGAGATCAAACAAATATAAACTTTTGCTAAATTGAAACTATGTGATTTTATAATGGTGGCCCAATCTTCATGTAATTAAGTTCTAATCAAGATTAGTTTCTTCTTGTTAAAAACCCTTTCTATCTCGTTTTGTGCACGTGTGTTAAACCCCTTGCGCGCTTGTGTTCCTTGTTACTCTTGTTTATATGATATGAAATTGTCATGAGCTATACTGAAGATGAGTGGTACTTTTTGGCCAAAAAGAGACATGTATAAGTAACTTTTTTCTCATTTAGAGCTAGAAACTCGAGAGATTTATATTCTATTAGCGGCATGCTTTGTCTTCTTATTACATATCAATTTTAAAATCATGTCAACCGCATATGTTTTTTTAAGAAAGTGATTTCAAATATTTACTGAAAAGTTATATACAGTCTTTGATTCTCTTATTCTATATATTACTACAAGTAAAAACTCTGTCAAACGTACCCTATTTATACCTACTTTTAGTACTCAACTCCATAAATTGATTAATTTGGAAAAATATTGAACATACTTTTATTTCTCCCTAAGTTATAAATATTTAGACAAGTTTGGGATATACAAACATTTAAAAAAAAAGAAGAAGACATACACAGATTCTTTTGAAAGATAAAAAGAGTGGAGCCTCACTGCAGTGTCTTTTGTTAGACTATAACCAATGAGTAAAATAAATAATATAAGAAGGGCATAAACGAAAATGAAAATCAGAACACTGCAGTTTGCTTCATTATAATTTAATAAAGAGAACTTAAGGGCCTGTTTGGATTGCGTATTCATTTTTTAAATGGAAGATTTTCTTATTTAGAGTGAGAAATCATTTCATTTTGAGAATAAGATAGTGTTTCGATATGTTAAATTTTTTTTTTATTGAAAACAAAAAAGTTTGGAAATTATGAAATGAGAATAAATGGTTGGGAGTAGTGTATTGGGAGAAGAATTCAAAATGATTCAAAAAATATTCTAAAAGAAATCCAAAAGAGTATTGTATAAAATATGTTTGAGAATAGGATGTCCATCCTTTTTTAAAACGAGAAAAATGATGGAAAAAAATTGAGAAAAATGATCTTTTGTTATTTTCCACATGTTAATTTCAAAATGGTAAAAGAAAACATTTAAATGAAAAATATTGCAGTAATAAAAATTTAAATAAGAAAAAATGGCCAAAAAAAAAAAAAGGAGAGAAAGCATAAAAAGTAAGATAACCGTGTAAAAACTAAAAAAAAAAAGAAGGAAGATAAATGTTCACAAAAAAAAAAAGGTCAAAACTAATAGGTCCCAAGAACGAAGGTCCCAAATTTGGAATCCAACCCCAAAAGGTCCAACGGCTATGTCTTGTGGAGAACTCTAAATAAGAACGAAGCCTCACAGCCATGTCTTTATTGAACTTTAACAAATGAGTAAGATAAAAGTTAAAAAGAAAAAAGAAAAAAGACAAAGGGCATAAATGAAAAGAAAAATTAATCACAACAGCAATTTGTTTCATTACATTTTTATAATGGTATAGAAAAATCAATTGCCGACATGAAAAGTTCTGATAAATAATCTTATAATATATATTAAGAATTTTCTATAATGATTTGAGAGGAGATATATATTGTAGCATTACTCCAGTTCAGAAAATATCCAAGTTGGATTTTCTGATTCCAAACACATGCATATCATTTTTGTTTAATTCTCTCTCTCTTTGGTAATTACTCTGAAAACGTTAAACTTTGAACAGGAAAAAAAAAAGAAGATAGAGCAAATTTAGAGAACATTTTCATGGAGGATTTTCCACAAGAAGAAAAGAGCCTAATATTTAATTTCCACGTTTTCTAAGTGAGAAAAAGATTAATAATTAGTAAGATATAATTATTGCATGCATGTGGTTTATATACAAATATCTTTATATATATATATATAATGGTTTGATAAGATGAAAATATCCAAGTTAGATTTTCTTCTTTCCAACAGTACGTGCGTAATATTTTGTTTAATTCTCTTTCCTTTTGGTCGGAGCCTTCAAAAAAAAGTTCACATTTGAACATTTTAAAAAAAAAAAAAAAAAAAAAGGAGAGAAAATTATAAGAGAACATTTCACAAAGGATTTCATGAGAAGAAGAAAGAGTCTTATATTTTTCCACGTTTGATTTTTCTAAGAGCGAAAAAGATTAATAATTAGAAACACATAATTATTGCATTCAAGATATATTATATATACATATACTATACATATACACACATGTGTGTGTGTGTGTGAGCTAGCCAAAAGTACGTACTCTATGTAGTGATTGTGGCCGTCACGTTTGGAAATACGTGAATGGATGGGCGTAGTAGGGTGAAATAGCTGTCGATGAGAAGAAAGGGCAAAAGATGCTTAATGTGCCGACGAGAGAAAAAGGGACATTTGATGCTACCTCATAAGGGGGACAGAGCGTGCCACTAAATCAATCAAAGGGGGGATCTTACATTTACCCTTTATGCCACTCCGAAACCCTAATGTACGCTACGCGTCTTCTATGCAACGTACGTGTGTGAGCTGTTGATCGATGGGGCCCGGCGGGGGTCCCTGCATATAGGTCCCGTGGTAGGGATGTAAAGCAAGCCATGTATCCTTGTCATGCCACTTCATTTAGGGTTAGTCTTTTACAATGTGTGTTTGTCCATAGTCCCATGCATGTAGGTTTCACTTGGGTGCTCCTATGGTAGGACATACTGTCAATACTCTTCGCACTCTCATATGATATAGTCTTTCAGAGTTCATAGTCCGAACGGACTTGTATATCCTGTGTAATTTTAATGTCTTAAATAGTATCTAATCAATCATATTATATCACGTCGTTTGAAAAATTTTAAAATGCTTTTTAACTAAATTCATTAAATGGTGTGATATAATATAATTAATTTGACATCATATAATAACATCTGATTTGGGTCTTGTAAAAATCCGTTATGAATAAAATTCGAATTTCATGATATCAGTTTACTTTTCCGACTCAATCAACTACTACTAGTCCATTCAGCAATACATATACATATATATATATATATATGTGTGTATAAAAACTATTGCTAGGCTTCAAACTCCAAGCTAAGAACCATTCAAAAAAAATAGTGTAAGAAACTATAGGGAAAGAATTCTAACGTCATCTATATATAGACAACGAGGTAACATGTTGCAGTGGTTTTGAGTGTCAACGTTACTGGTAGGTCTGATGTTTACATGCAGGGACGGAGGGAGCTAGATCTTGTGTGTGTGTGTGTGTGTGTGTGTTGGGGGGGGGGGGGGGGGGGGGGGGGGGGGGGGCGCGCTGCCTCTGTTCACTTTTGTTTTTGTTTTAAATACCTTATGATTTTGAATAAATTTTCACTGGAAAGAAAAATTTTATCATATTAATGGTTATTTACTCATTTTATAATTATTAGAGGTGAGATTGCGGTAAAACCTCTTTTATATAAAACTCATTTTTATATAAAAGATGAAATCAAACGGATGATATAACTCATTTTTTAACCGTTAAGATGAAATCAAACGGATGATATATTGATTGTGCATGATAGTAATAATAGACCTTTTTTCATACCAGTATCAACTAAAAAAATTTAAAAAATAACCCTAAAGTTGAAAAAACTAACCAGGCACGACGTGGAGGGGCGTCGCTGGTTTTCTGCATCCGGCATGGGGGAGGGGTTTCGTCGGCATCGGGAGAGTGGGGCGACGGGGCTTCGTCGGCGTCGGTAGGGCGTGGTTGGGCGGGTCTTCGTCGGCATCATGGGGGGTAGATTTGGTCGCGAAAGTTTTGGGGGGAAAGGGGGGGGGGGGGCTGGTGGGGCTTCTTTGACATCGATAAGGTGGGGCAGGGCTTCGTCGGAGTCGTGGGGGGCAGGTCTGGTCACTGAGGTTGGGGGTGGGGCTTTGTCGGTGTCGGTGGGAGGATTAGGTCACCGGCGTCGTGCGGGTAAATTTGGTCACCGGGCTTCGTCGGCGTTAGGGGGCTAGCGTCGCCGGCGTCGGAGGAAGGACTAGGTCGCCGGATTGTAATATGAGGCTTAGGTTTTTTTTTTTTTCTTTGTTTTGAATTTTCTTTTAAATTTCTTATATTATAATCATATGAGCTAAGGTGCATTATAAGTATTATGCACAGACAACATCTCAACCGTTAAAATTATATCAAACGGTATATAAAAGAACTCTACTGATAGGATATATAAAATGAGCTTTACCGCAGTCTTACCCAATTATTAGCTCCACTAATAAAATGTTATGGCTTCATCGCTATTTACATTGACTTAATTAAAAAAAAAAAAGGTATAAATTTGAATTTGTTAAATGCTAATATTGTATCAATAGGGAGGGGAAAAAAAAAAAAAACAAAAAAAAGGTGCTCAAGGAGAGGAGATAAAGATAACTATGACCATTTTTTTAGCTGAATATCTCTTGAAGGTTTAGACTCGGCCTTAATGACTCTTACTTGCCGTGGTTGCAAACTAATCTATGTCTGACTAGACCATAAAGTGTACAGTTCAAATTCTTCGATTTTCAAATGCAAAATATATTTATATATATTCTGGCAATTAGCAATCAATGAATTTGAGAGAAGAGTCGAGAATGGGCTCCATAAAAAAAATGTTGGGGAATATCAAATTACAAGTATTACTTTTGCAAAGGGGGAATCAACCAAGACAAAAAGATCCTAAAGAGATGAAGCCAGAGCTGCTTCTATCACACTTGTTTGTATCCAAAAAAAAAAAGTTTTGAGTTTGAGGTGACTAATTCCAAAGCATATTCATTCCAAGTTTCTAACCATTACTGCAAAATAGACCTTTCAAACATTGTTTTGAACAGAAAAATCAAATGAACATGGAGAGAGTTTCTCCACCATTTGATCATTATTTTTCATTTAGGGTCCTAATTTTCCATTGGTTAATCTTGCAACAAACTTAAATTAAATTGGGAAGGAAACAAAAAAACGACCACAAGAATATCGAATCCTAATCATGACCGATTGTAAACTGTAGCAGGTAGACGAGTGTGCGGCTGGCCCGGCTCGGAAAATATCCATCGTCAGTAGTGCAAGTCCTTCCATGGATTTTGATGGAACAGAGAAAACTAGATCAATCTTTACAAGGACATTATTAAAAGTTTAAAAGAGTGATGGAAAAATGGGAGACAAAGGTTGGTTGGTGGGCACAATTCTCTCCCACTCTATCTCAGTCTCCCTCCCAAGTGGCATGATGTAAGAGCCTGTTAGGGGGAGGTATTGGAGACGGAGTTTTGGAGATATTTGAATTGGAGTTGAGATGAGTTTTGAAAAATATGTGTTTAGTTGAAAAAAAACTGTTTGGAGTGAAAATTGTTAAAAGTTAACGTGGAAAAAAAAATTTATCAGTATATATCTTGTTTCGTTTCTCTCGAAATTCTATGTAATTTAAAAAAAAAAATTATCTCATCTGGACTTGAAATAACAAAATTATGGACTTTTAAAGTTTAATTTCACTTTAGATAAGATAATGAAAAGTAATTTTGAGTTTTGGAAAGGATAAATTTTTTTTCTGAAAATGTCTCCAATACTCCCTCAAACAAGCCCTAAAGCTTTCTCTAAGAAGTACTACTAATCAGTGAGGGTTCAACTACATGAACCCACTTTTCCCTCTGCCCTACCTACCTCAGGCCATGTCTCTATTATATCACTATCATCAGCCCCCCATTTCCTATTAAGAATCATTCTCAAAAGATAATCTTTTTTTTTTTTTTTTTCCAAGTGAGATTCTTGGGTAAAGTGTGTTAGATACCAAACGCTCCACATGAAAAGATTGTCAGATAAATATAAGGTTTATTTTAAGTCCTTAGATCTCCTCCCCCTGCAATCCAGTTTTACAAGTGTAAGTTTCCCAACAATTGGCACCAGAGTCAGTCAATTACATCGCAGGTTCAAGTTAAATCGGTTGCATTATATAGTATATTAAGATGCATGAGTAGAGTTTTGAATGTGTCAAATATTATAGTCGAGTGAAGCCACTGAATGTAAAGAATGTGGACCATACTCGCTTTGAATGTGTCAAATATTACAGTCGAGTGAAGCCACTGAATGTAAAGAATGTGGACCACACTCACTGATTTAGACTTAAGAGTGGTGGATCGTTACAAGTCACAGTTCTGTGATCGTCATTACGGATGGAGCAACTTGATAGATAGATTATTGTTGTAGAACGTGGTAGACTGTCAAATACTAAAGGTCTCTCACATAGAAAGATTACAATATAAGTAGTGGATTTTATAAGCCCTTGGATTCAACTTAGTGGGCCTGCATTGCATGACACGACATGATATGATACGACACGATTGTTAAATGGGCTCAATTTGGCACATTCAATTAAATGGGTCATGCTTGATGTAATTTTTCGACACGAGCACGTTAAGGGTATAACATGAGCACGAGCACGAACAAGAGTACGATAAAGGGAATAAAAATGACACGACAATATTACTCTTTTTACATGATATTTTTAACAATTTTCATACAAGACTTATGGTGCTTTTTTGTTTTCTTATGAAGTTTTCATCTTCTTTGAGTTTTATTTGATAAAGTTTTGAATATTGTATTATATTTTCAGTAATATGCTTTGTTTTTGTTAAAAGTCAATGTCTTCTATCGTATTCAAAATTTATTTTTCTTCTTTGTTTAAAATTTTTGAAATTAAGGTATGGACACGTTAAGAATGTGGCACGTTTTTAATGGACTGTGGTTCACACTTGACGCTATAAATTAAAAATGAGTATGGCACAACACATTTACTAAATGACCATACTGGCAATGCACGAAGTACTAATAAGCATAAAATCAATGGACTTGACAGGCCGGACAGGCGCGTTTGATATCTCTACTCCCCTTACAAGAGTAGGTTTTATAAGGATAAGTTCTATCTGATAAGTTCCTCCTAACGGAGTGCCTTAATGTAGGGCTTCATAAGGGTCATCGATCCCATCTAGGAAATTTAAATCAGATGGTCAAGACTTGATATTGTGAGAAATAATATCAACAGGTCCCACAATAGAATTTGCTCCCTTAAATTCAGTTTTTTATTTCCAGTCAATGACTCCCTAGGACATGAGTCAAACTGTGGGAAATTCTCACTCATCTCCACTGAACTCATTTTCTAAGGACATATTCATAAGCACTCATTGAAAAGAGAGAGAGAGAGAGAGAGAGAGAGAGATGAGAAGTTTGTGGAAAGGTGAAGAGAACAATTCTAATATAAAAGTGTGTTTGTATCTTAAGAAATTTCAAAAGAAAGTCTCAACTTGTCATTATTCATTATGCAGCCTAAAAATCTGCAGAACAATGATATTCTGCTTCCACGTTGTTGGGAAAATATAAGAAACAAACAACACACAAGAAGAAACATGAAACAGGAAAGAAAAGTGCTTCTGGAGATTACGTTTAATTTGCTTCCCTTTTCTCTCATTTAGAATATTAGAAATTTATTCTACCAAAAAGATGGGGCGTTACTAATATCTTACTATCTTAGTAGTTATTGCATATTTTTTTTCCCTTTCAATTTCAAGGAATTCGTTTCTAATATTTATATGGTATGCTTTTAGGTTTGTTTTCTTAGGTTTATATATCTTATTTTGTTTCTCATTTAAACTATATATAAATTCTTTCTTCTACTTATAGTGGACCTATTTGTTTTTCAGTTACTTCAAAAGATGAAAAACCACACCAATAATCCTGCTCAATAATTTTATTGTCATCATTATGATCAATCTCACCTATAGTCCCTAACTTTTAGGTCATTTTCACTTTGCTCGATGAACTTAAAATAATTATAATAATAATAATAGTAGTATTGGACATGGTGTTAAGAATAATGGAATAGCCTTGAGAGCTAAGCTGCAATATTTGTTAAAATAAGCAAGTAAACTACTAGAGACTAGAGGATTTACACTTTTTTTTTTTTTTTTTTTTTAAGCTTCCTTTTCCCACGAGCTGTAGGAAAGAGTTGCTATCCTCCGTCTCTTCCAGACCAACGGATATTCCGATGGAACATTCTATTGGCGACTCTATAAAAAGATAGAGGAAGCCCTATGCTCAAGTTACTATCCATAAGAATGAGGCTTGTATTAGCATCGATCCTAGAAGCTGTTCTCAACACCTTACTCAAGAGTTTGTCAGCCTCCTCGAGGATTCTTAAACTGCAGAGCTTCTCGATTACCAGATTATATGCGGTTTTGAAGTTCTGCCTAACTAGCATTTTGTCTAGTAATTTTACCAAATCCTCCACCCTTCCCGACTGAGAATACCAATGGATGACCGTTCCGTATGTCACGGGAGTAGGATCCAGACCCCTTCCCAACATCCTCATTACGAGTTCATTTGCCTCGTCAATTCTGCCTTTCCTCCCTAATGCATTGACTACCGTCGTATATGTGACAGCATCGGGGTGTTTGTTGCTCAGATACGTGTCATCAAGCAATGATAGAGCAGTTTCCAAGTCATCCCTCGGACAATATCCATGAATAACAGTAGTAAAATTGACGACATTAACAGCGCACCCCTTTTGTGGACACCACTCCATGAACTTCTTTGCCTTGTCCATTTTACCCTCTCGGTAGAAAGACTGAATCATCAAGTTTATCTCAACCGAGTTAGGGAAGAAACCCTTGTTAACAATCTCTTCTACCAAATCACAGGCCTCAACCAATTTCCCTTCTCTACGCAACCCGTGCATCACAGCACTATAAGTTATGGCATTCGGAGTCCACCATTCTTCCTCACTCATATTCATCATCTCTCTCGCCTCTAATGACTTCCCGCTCTGACAAAGACCATTTATAAGGCTGTATAAGACACTGTATTCGGCTTACAAACATATTTGTACATATGCTGAAGCATCTTTTTAGCTTGATCCACCTTTCCTTCCTTACAAAACCTGTTGAAAACTGAGATGTACGTCACAACGTCTGAGATGCAACCCTTTGAGAACATCTCATTCACAATTTCTTTTGCCATGTCGATGTTACCTTCCTTGCAAAATGAGTCAACTATAGCACTATATCTGACCTTATCAAACCTAAATCCTTTCTCCTTACCTTCACTCAAAACTCAAGAGCCTCGCTTCCATGCCCGTGCTTATAGAGCACATGAACAAGATTATTATAAGTAACTTGGTCACCATTAGTCCAGCATCTTACATTATCTCCATCAATTCCCGACTTCTCTGACCCCATTTTCTTTGCAAAGAAATCCCATCACCGTATAATAACAAACTTTATCGAGGTAACAACCCTTGAGTGGAATATCAGCAATCAACTCCAAGGCATCCTCAATCCAATGCACATTACAATACCCTTTTATCAAACAGTTGTAGGTCACAACATTTGGCCTAATTCCAACAATTTCCATACGGTTTAAAAACCTCGACGCCTTTTCCAATCTATTTCCCATCACCAAAACATGAACCGCAGTGTTGCATATCGACAAATTCGGTTCAACCCAGCTTTCCGCATCAAAGTCAAGATTCACATCGCATTCCTCAACTTGCCAGCTCGACTATAAGACACCGTCACACGACCAAAAGCTTCCGAGGGCCGCTCAATTCTTCTGCTTCATAAGCTGGAGGATCCCCTTAGCACCTTGACACAATTTAGTCTTGCTAATAACCTCAAGCATTGTGTATGACGTGATTGCATCATGTCGATACCGCCATTGCCGATCCACCCAGTAGAAGAACTTCAAAGCAACACATTCGTCCTCGAAAGAACGCAGAACAGCACAAACCTGCCTAGGCTTAAGGCTTCTTAACAAAGGCCTTAACTCCCCTTCAAGCTTCGAATTCCAACCCGACCTAAGGTCAACTAACCTACAAACTTCTCTCACCAAAGGGTGTCTCAATTTAGCCTCATCTTCTTCAATTCGGCCAACATTTTCCATCTCCACGCTACTCCTATTATACAAATTCAATCCCTCAAAACCATCTTCATCTTCATCATCATCAGAATCCTCTCCTTTTTCATCATCGTCGATGTAATCCGACTCGTCAAGCTCTCGACAACTACCGAAATCCGAGCCTTGATCACCTAAAAACGAACTCAAACCCCCATATTTCTTAGGACCCATTTTCGTAAATCTATCAGACCCGCCATTGGAATTACTAAACTCCTCTTTCCCTGAACTAAATGATGAGAAAAATACACAAAATTGAACATTCGCTAACGGCTAATCGAGAAAAATCACTTGAGAGTTTAATGCACTTAACTGCAAGTTCGAGTTCAACTTGGAGCAAATACTTCTACTTCAAGCAAGCTTAAGACTAGTTCATTATCTCGCCGTCATTTTCTTGGAAATTTATTAGTCATTCAGAAACTGCAGCAAATAAGAGCTCTTTTTGTGAATAATTCCAGAAAACGGCCGGTTTTCAGACTAGCATCCGAATGGAAGGATTTTGAGAATATTCGGACTGCCCCTGGGCGAGGAATATGGCGACGGCATCACCATGGTCGCGACGGTTTAAATCAACCTCTTAATTCATAATTCTTGATATTTTTAATTTATTGTTTTTATTCATGTCTATAAAAATTTGGATGATTTTTTCACATAACTTATACGTGATATTTAGACCATTCATATTTAATAAATTGGCTAGGGTATTAAGGGTGCATAATGAATAAAACAAACACGGCTACATAGGATTGCAGGAAAAAAAAATTGAAATTTTAAGGTAAAAAATCCTTTGTTCATCTCCAAGGATATGGCCCCACCCATCAGCCGGCCCCACCGCCCCAGAACGCCGGCCATTTCTTAACTCGCACCATCCCCGGTGACCACACATGCACATTCCTACTGACACAATCGGAGCCTCCATCTACGTCTCTCTCTCTCTCTTTCTCTGTCTCTCTCTCATGACGGCGAGAATCACAGGCGATCCACAAAGGAATAAACGTCATCTGGATTCGGAAGAACGTGATGGCATCGGGATTTCACAGTCTTCTCCGGCTCTCGCGCTGCAATTTCATAGTGTTCTCCGACTCCGACACTGTTGATTTTAGGGTTCTTCGATTCTGACTCTGATGGACTAATTCAGTTTATTTTTTTTATTTTTTTTTATTTGGGAAAATGTTTTAGGAAGATGATGCTTGTATGTACTCAAGTGCATATTAAGATCTAGTACACATTATTTCATGACCATCCACTTCATTACACCATCATTATTAATCTTTAGATTAGATACTACCATTATTGCCCATCAAAAGAGCTTTACTATAGCCATTTCCCATAATTTTATTTAATTCTAAAACATAATCTAATATAATTATAATTCAAACTTAAATTTAAATTTAAAATGAATCAGGATTGAAATTAAATATCAATTGGCAAAATGATTTCATGAAAACTAAAATTTTACAGGATGCATGTATAATTTTCTTCTTTTTCTTTTTCTTTTTTTTTTTTTTTTTTTTTTTTTGTAAAAGGAAAAATTTTGTACAACTCAAAAGAGATACATACGTAACAAAAAGAACAAATGACATCATAATAGATAAGATATAGCCCACCATTGAGACTGGTTCCACTAGTAATTTCTAATAAAACTCAAGACAAAATATGTATTTCTGAGACTTGATAATAGGAAAGTACCTCAGCATACTAAAATCGAGCATATGTAAGGTTTTTTTTTTTTTTTTTTTTTGGACAAAATCCCTATAATAGATGAAAACCTCCGATCAATCGAGGGTCAAAACCATGTAGCAGTAGGGCCACCACCTAGTTCGCATAGAATCAAATCTAGAGAAAATCAAACAAACACACCACCAAAACATTGATTTAGCGGACAATGAATAAATCCAGAAGGTGAAGAAATCACATCCGTTATTAGAAGCTTAACACCAAAAAAAAAAAAAAAAAAAAAACTCCAAAAAGAAAATCTTATCTTGCGAAGACATCACCCTTATTGATCCTAATAATCTGCCATGTAACAAATTATACATAAAAAAATAAAAAAATAAAAAGTCACAGCACGACAAAAACACCCACAGATATTTCAGAATCGCTAGAAGGCAATGGATTGGTCTCTCTGCTATATATCATTGTTGTCCCGACAGGGGAGCCAAGCCCCTCAATTGCAAATCCGCAGGATGGCTATCCCTTTACCTCGCTCAAGTTCGGCCCTCCACTCGCAAGATTGCTTCTGCCACAAGAATCTTCGTCGTGGCATCCCTCCCTCCGTCTCTAGGGTCGAGAATCCTGAGAATGCCGGCTCCAAGAGGAGGGCGCACACAATAAATCCTAGTTCCCACACAAGCAAGAGAGTGGAAGAGAGGGGAGAGAGTATTTTTTTCAAGTGAGAAGAGAGACATTGTCAAAGTAGGTTAAGTATCAATATATTGTTAAGATTTTAGTATTGTTAGTATTGCAGTATAATATGACGATTTTTTTTTTTTTTTTAATCTATGGAACTCTTTTCCTCCTTGTTTAAGGGGGAAAAAAGTTCTAGATATGAGCTTATTAAAAATAAAAACACCATTTCTTTCACTTTTTATTCTATTTATGTAATCATGCTAACGTGTATAGCAGGTTCACATAAGAGAAAAGAAATACACTATTGACACATTTGTTAAAAGTAAAATAAAATATTAAAATTATAATGAGTCGTCTACTAAAATGAAAATTACAAGATTAAGCATGTGCTAATGCGAAAATGCACTTATTTTTGAGCAATAAATTGAGCTTAAAAAATCTGTCCTTAAAGCCTAAAGAGACCTACTAATATATAATTTCTGTCCTTAAAGCCTAAAGAGACCTAATATACATATATATATATATATATATAGGTTCTTCCATATATATCATTTCTCAGTTATTCATCCACCGAGGCTTATTCATACTCCAAGCATTGAGATGCTTAACGGTAATGGTCTCACTTCCATGGTTGAACACATGCAAGTGAGCATCATCTTCAACTGCTAGACTTGGATAAACCCTAGACAAGATGCTTGTTTTTCCTCTTGCTCCGAAACTTTCCACGACCGAATGATCAATCTACGGTCGAAAACAAGAAGAAATAACAAGTACGTCAGTGATTTGAGGGAGAAAGAAGTAAATAACATTTTTACAATAAATACTTCAAGTAAATCACATGTTTTAAAATATTTAGAATAAATAACAGTAAATAGCAAATTTGCTATTTTTACGTACCAAACTTCGAAGGGAAAGCTTGTTATGACGTAAATCAGCATCCACAAAGCCCGCAAATGATGGTTTATATAAGCCAGTTGCCAAGGAAGAACTGCATTATAACAAAAAAAATTAATTAAAAAAAAAAAGAATTAATAAGAAACAGAAAAAATTAATAAGAATTAAAAAGAATTATGACGTAAAAATGAAGAATTATTTGGTGATTAGTAAACGGGGGAAAAAAAAAGGTCAAAAAAGACAAACCTAGAGGCATCAGAACACAAAAGAACAACATGTTTATTATTTGTAGCTTTGAAGATTCTGAAGAAAACAGGAGTAAACTCTTCCAGGTTTTTTGAAGCTAATGTTAAAAGACCAAATGGTCCAACACCACCAGGGACTTGAGAGCCTTTTTGTGCACAAAGGTCTTGTGCATTAACCCAGTTTGGATCAAATTTCTCAGCCTTGTCCAAGTTTCGAAATGAAAATATAACTTCCACATCAGCCTAATTAAGTGAAAAAAAAAAAAAGAGTTAATGATTAAATAAATAAAATAATCAAAATATAAATAGGTACAATTTTAGGAGTCTGACTATCAGGCAATTGTAACTTTTTTAATTAGTTACTTGTAACAATTAGTTGATTAGTTGTAATTTTCTGAAAAATAATGCGTTATAGTATTATTTAGTAAATATTGGTGTAAAAACCAGGTATCAATGAACAAAATTATAACAAGATTAACTAGTTGTTACAAAAACGGATAAAGAAAAGCTTATAAATCCGATAGCCGGATAAGAGAATATGTGTAATAAATATTGAATAAACGAACCTGGGCAGCAGTTATTCCTTTAATTTCAACATGATCTCCTTTGTTGAGTTTTGTGTTGGTCAAGTTGACCTTCTGACCCCTCAAATTTTTTATTTCCTCAATAGGCCATTGTCTCAATTGTTTTCCTTTGGAATCAAGCCATAAAGTCCTTGGAGTAGCCTACAAATTACAATAAAAGAGACATATATCCAAATCAAATAAATAACAGAGAAATATGACTTAACTCACACCAAAAAAAAAATCAAAAAAAAACTTTTAATAACAAACATACTTGGATTCCAGACCATCCTTTATTCTTATCATCTTGAACACTATCCGACTCGTTGGCCCAACCCCACAAAATCCTTCTCTTCGTAGCTTGATCATAGAATGACTTTGAGGCATAAAAGTTACCGTAATCGTATCTTAGCCCGGCCCAACCATCAAACGAGGTATTATCCGGTATGTACCTAGAGTGACGAAGCTAGAACTTTTTATTAGAGGGAATATTATAAAATTTATTCAGAATTATAAGGTACGATAAGAAGAAACAAAATAAAAAATCGAGACTAGACCCTAATTCCTTTCGTCAGTGCGTACCTATCTTTACGTGGAAAATAGGTCCCAAGGGTATAGTACTCAAACCGCGTAACATCAAGACTAACTTTCAACACATGCTTGATATCATGCCCAAACGCGGACGTATCCAACCCGCGTTTGCTCGATTTCGAAACAGGGAAAAAATCGGGGCACTCCCACATGCCGGTTTTAGCATTAGAGTGCAAAGGATGTTTTGCCTTTACCCAATTCACAAAATCCTTACTCCTATACAAATGAGCAATCCCTCTATTTCTCCTCCTACCGCCGATTAGGATCCTCCAGTGCCCGTCCTTACCCCACCAAGCGGTCGTCGGGTCACGAAAAGCGCTGGCATTTACACCCGCATCGGGAAAGACTACCGGATTGTCATCAGGCTTGATCCATTCTCGAAGATAGGGGTCGGAAATGTTTTTCGGAATAGCATAGTTTTGTACTTGTTTGTTGTCAGGGTCGATACCGGTGTACAATATAACGGGCTTATTACCAGGGAGGATTGTGGCGGAGCCGGACCAACAACCATTTATGTCAAATGGCTTAGAAGGGTATATGGCAGGATCAAGAGCTTTCCAGTTAATCAAGTCCTTGGACACAGAATGTGCCCACACAATGTTGCCCCACACTGCGCCTTTCGGGTTATATTGGTAGAATATATGATATAATCCATTGAAGTACATAGGTCCTATATATAGTTAAATTTTATAAAATAAATAAATAAATTATGAGATAAACTTGAATATAAGCAACTTATTAATCAGTTAGGAAATTTACCAAAGAAAATTTGTGAAAGAGGAAAAAAATATATATGTGTACATATAGTTGCGCACCATTTGGGTCTATATCATCGTTCATTTGTTGGATCGCATGAAAAAGAGAGAGAGAGAGAGAGAGTTAGAGACTAGATTAATAAACATTCAGCTACGAATTAAAAATATAAACATAAGAAAGCAATTATAAAATATATGACTCAATATTTAATTTTTTATAAAGAAAACACAGATAAATGTTATTGGTTCATGGTCATAAAAATGCCAAAGGAAAGTAATTAATTAGCGGGAGAATATAACAAAAGAGAAAAGGCATATATAGGCACGGAATATAATTCAACACTTCTTTGATTTGAAAAAGATAGACATGCCCATTTTAGAGAATTTCACCAACTTTAGAAAGAATAACTTAATATTCCATGATCATGTAAGATATTTTTCCTATTACAGAAAAAGAAAATATTTGTTTATATATATATATATATATATTTGAAAAAAAAAAAAAGCAGATCATGTAAGATATTTTTCCTATTACATAAAAAGAAAAGATTTGTTTATATATATATATATATAAGCAGATCCAAAACCAAGAAACTAGCATTACTTTTTCTTGTTTTCCATAAGACTGCGGCATACGAATTCATTACCAAAATATGAATTTTGAGTATGGTATTCCAAAGGCCATTAGAGCTAGCTCAACTGGTGGGGGCCTAGAATTTAAATCGCAGGTTCGAAATCTATATACCTCTTTTAAAATATAATTTGATGAACGGGCTATACTATAAAAACTTAAAATAAAAAAACAACCAAAAAAAAAAGTTCATACTAACAACTTGAGCACGTATAGTGGAATATTACTCAAAAGCATCCGAGGAGGCAAAGGCAGAGGGCAAAAATATTTTGCAAATTATTGAGAAATAGTTTTGAGTAATATTGGTTCTAATTCACAAACATTCCCACTATCATAAAAAATAATAATAATAAATCACAAAATATGCTTTCTACGGGAAAGGTGCTTTTTTTTTTTTTTAGTTTTTCTTTTTAGAAAAAATTCAAATCCTTTTTCAGAAAAAAAAAAAAAAAAAATCAAATCTTATCCATTCTCAATTATGGTTATGATCAAAAGCACAATCGAAACCCAAATTATTGATTTTTTTTTAGTAAAGAGACTAAATGAAAATGTGAACATGAATGTCTATCAGTGTCTATGATAGATATATATATATATATATATATATATATAGAGAGAGAGAGAGAGAGAGAGATAAAAGCGTTGTAGAATGTAAATTAAAAGATCAAACTTACACAAAAAATAAAATTAAATAAAGATAACAAATAGTTAATATATGGGGAGAGAGAAATATATATATATATATATATGCACGCGCACGAACATCTAGAATGAGCGAGTTCTTAATAATTAGTTTTAAATTATTCTCGATCGATAAATATAGGAATAATCTGTATGTGTATATATATATACACATATATGTGTGTGTGTGTGTGTGTGCATATATATAGAGAAAGAGGGGGAAACATGCACTCACCATTAATCCAATGCTTAGGAGGCTGGAAATGAAATCCAGTTCTGTGGACTTGTTTCTGCACTTCGACATCCTCGTTATCAAGAGACTGAAACTCAGAATAAACCTTATGAGACGCTTCAACCTCACAGAGATTTATCACAAAAAGGCAACAAAAGAAAAGAGAAAGCAAATTCAAAGCAATTTTCATTTTTGCTATTAAAAAAAAAAAAAAAAAAAAGGAAGAGAGGAGAAAAAAGAAAGCTTTATGTGCTGCGTCTCATCATAATTAAAGAGATGTGTTATTTATAGTGTGGAAAGAAGTATAAACGAGGGTAAAAATGTTTATCCAAAAAAAAAAAAAAAACCAAAGAATCCGCGCAAAAAATTAGGGTCTAGATAACTTTTTATATTAATATTAAATGTGTGGATTTATCTCTAAAAATTTCCCATATAGAGAAATTAAAACAAATAGGTAATTTAAAAAATGTTTAAAGTAAAATAGCATATTTAAAAAAGTTTGAGATAAACATCATATTTATGATAAATTGTTTATTTATGAAATTTTTTTTAAGTAATTTTATCGTAAATACCATACATATGCTATTTATGTCAACAAAAAAGAGTTTTCTGTTATTTACTTTTATTAGTAGAAGGTTTTGGCCTATTTCCCTCCTTCCCGAAAAGAATATAAATGTGTGAATTTTGAAAGCTTGAGCTCCATCAGGATTAATATTAATATGATGGCAAATACGTAATTTTATTCATTTTTTTTACATAAATATATATATTTTTGGATAAAATTCAATTCAATTCAATTCAATGACAATTTTTGGATAAAGTCGATCTAAAATATGAATGTACATTGCGCACATCCCTTTTTAAGAAGCAAAACATGGATTAATCATTCAGTATGAAACGTGAATATTTATTTAGGTATATAAACATGTATGGATATATTCAAAATATGCACTTTCCTTCTGTGCATATAATATATATATATATATATATATATATCGAAGTGTTTTTGTTTTCACACCTTGATAAGTACAAACATTTTTACGAAAATTTGTGATAATGTTGTTTAAGAATGATGAGTTGGCATTGACCAATTTAACCATGACCTATTATATCAAGTGATTTTCTTTTTTTAGGAAAATTATATCAAGTGAATTGTACTGGAATTTTTTAATGAGAATTTCTAGATTGTTTTACTAAAGAAAAAGAAAAAAAAAACATCAAACCCATAAAAATAACCAAAATTGTAACATAGAGGCCTTTGTTTTTTTTTTTTTTTTTTTTTTTTTTTTTTTTTTTGAAAGGGAGGTCATTTTTTAATAAATTGTTTATTTTCTACTAAATATGATTTTTATTTTAGATATCTCAAATTCTGTTATTTAGTTCTTCAAATTATTTAAAAAAAATGTTATTTACCTTATTTTTCCTAAAAAAATAACTTAAAAGTAATTATAGGAAAAGAAATAACCAGTTTAAAGTTTTCCTAGGAAAGAAAAAATATATAATTCAAAGAAAGATGCTACAAAGTACAGAAAAAGAAGAGAGAAAAACCTAAATCAGATAGTTTATTTTTTTAATTTATTTTTGTAAATAATAAAGTTAGGGAGTATTTCAGCAGCACACACACTATTAAAAGGTGAGTCCCACAACATCGGCTCTAAACTCCAAAACAATTTTTATTTACAAAACTTTAGTGCATTTTAACATCCATTAAATTGAAACCAAACCATCCAATTTATTGTACCCATTGATAGGTTAGAGGAAAAAAAAAAAAAAAAAAAGGGAAAAGAAAAGAAAAGAAAAAACGTTACCTATAACCTATTTAGAAGGATCCTATATCATATATATAGATTATAAGGTTGCACTTGTTTAAAAAATTATTTAAATATATATTGAATATGTGGACTAAAACTATCGAACTTAATATATGCTTTAATGTAGAACAGTAACTCATTCCCCCTAAAAAGAGGGAGAAAGAGAGAAACGCAGTTAAAAAAAAAAAAATTCTAAATCATATCTAAATCACTCGTAAAATCTAATTGATGTTTAGATTTCCCTCAAAAGAAGAAAACTGTTAGGAAACCGAGTCAATATTATAGTTCAGTCTAATTAATTTTCTTTATTGGATGACTCCCCAATATAGTTATAAACAGAAACTTTCTAACACAAAATTTGAAATTTGGGTTGATTTCGTGGAATCAGTCAATAAAAACTAAAATTATCTTCTCCAACAATCATGATAAAGAAAATATATATTATTATTATATATAATATATATACATATATATATATATATATTTATCCAGCAAAAAACACCAAAAAAAAAAGGTACTTTGACTATTGCTGTCTGCTTGTTTTTATCTAGAATACCTTTTTTGAATCTTTTCTTTAATATGACATTTTATGGACATTTAGTTAATTTATGTGAAAGAAAATCTCACAATTTTCAAACTTCAAATTTAAGACCGTGAACCCCCTTCTTACTTGCTAAGTTAAGGACACCCAGTTTATTAATCTTGACAAAAACGAAAAAAACAAAAACAAAAAAACTCAGGATTCGATCATGGTACACTCACTTGTTGTCTTGTTCTCTGCCACTAATTAACTAGGATTGCTTGCCAACTAGGTCGGAGCAACATTTTCTAAGAAAAATTCTTCAGGGACAAGGGATGGAACAGCCTCTCGATCCACTTCCTACAGTCTAGGAATAAAAACGTCTTTTACGATATATAAGCTATTTATTATTATGTCTAAAATGTTATGCTATAATTTACTATAATTCTCTTTAAAATACTATCGGCTCTTTCTCCCAATAAATAGTGTGTACAAATATGTTGGGCTTGGTAACGTTTATTTTTTTATATTCTATATATTAACAAACCTATTACTAATTTTTTACACCGATCAAGGATCGAACCTTGGACTTATAACTTCTGAAACCCCAAACTCCCTCTTCCCTCACCGTTGGGGCTAGCCCCAATGACTTGGCTTGGTAACAGACTATTGTCACTAACAAATGAGAACTCCTAAAAATAAATAAATAAATAAAAACCTAACTAACTAACTAATGAACTAATGAGAGCTAAACGTGTGGCACACAAACTAACACAACAATTACACAATGAACAGCAATAAAAACACAAAAATCTAGCCTAAGTATTTTCTTTGCAAATTGTATTAAATTATTTCATAATAAAATTATTTTCTTAAATTGTTTGCATGTATGATTTTAAAAGCATACCGTACAGTATACAATTTACACACACAAAGAGGGGTTGTTATCTGACTTCCTTCCTATAAGTCACTTGTAACCAGTGACAGAGCTAGCTTGTTATTTTAATGGGGGCGTAAACGATTTTTCTTTTTTCTTTTTTTTTTTTTTTTGAGAAATTAATATTAAAATTATATTTTTGTGGTTTTCAAGGACTACCAAACACATATATATAAGATGAATCGTAAAATATATTACAACAGCTCATGACAAGTTTTTATACTTTAAAAGTGTTACAAAATAACTTAAAATGGGGACATATATAAAGATAATTAATTTGAAGTGTGGGTAAAAATGATAAATCATAAAATTTAAAAGGAATTTTTTTTCATTCTTCAAAAATTCAGTGGGGACTGCAGCCCCAACTCAATAATATGTCCCTCCGCCTATGCTTGTAACTTTTTTTATAGTATAGTAGATCAATGAGGCGATTTTAACATAACATTTTTAGATTTATATCTTTTTTAATATCTAAATAATAACATATGACTAAGATTTTAATTAAAAAATTATGAGTAAATTAATTAATTTCAAGTTTTTAAATAAAAAAATTATATATGCTGGAGAGTATCTCATGCGAAATACAAGACATTTACTGTATATATTGAAAAGAAGAGAGATGCACGCGGGCACGCATGTATACAAAAATGTTCGAAACATGCGAAGGGGAATCCACTTTTCTCTCCTTTTATGGGAACTTGAACTAGCTAGTGGACAAAAGAGTCTGACACTAGTTATTTACAGCAACTTTTTTTTTTTTTTTTTTAGGTTATAATTATTTACACCAACCTTTTATATAGTGCAGTTTGTTTGTTTGTTTTTTTTTTTTTTTTTAATGTGGCAGTGTTATTATTGTTATCATCAAAAAGTTATATAGTGTAAGCTTTTTCTTTTTTTCCTTTTGGCCAAAATGGAGTTTTTTTTTCCCCCTAATAAAGAAGACTGGGGAAAAAAAAACGGAGAATACTCTTGCAGTTCCATTATTGTAAGTATAATTTATTGATAATCTTATATATAATTTTAGAAAAAGTATTTAAATGATATAAATTTAAAAATCATTAGACTAATAGGATACAAAAATTTGATGCTAGATCAATACAATACAAAAATAAAATTGTAAGTTTGTGTCATATTAGTAGAGAGTGTGAATTTTTATCATGTCAGTCAATTGATTAAAAAATGTGATCATTTGAGTAATTTTCTCATAACGTTATTATAAGTTGTAGTGTTCAAATATTTTCCTCCTTAAATTAACAATAAAATTTATTTAAAAAACAAAAAGGAAAGTACCTTATAATAACTTACTAGTTTCTTATCAACCATATTTTAATCAATTATACTATATCTATTTAAGTATAGTTTAATTTTGATAATAAAATTAATGGCTTGTTTAGGGAGCTTACCAAACCATATTTTAAAATATTATTTTATCTTTCTTTTTTTTTTTTTTTTTACAGAAAAATACTTCAAATTTCTAGTAAACTAACTTTTGAGAACATTTTTAAAAGTCCATAATTTTGTTATTTTAAATCTAAATGAAATGATTTTTGTTTTAAATTGTATAGAATTTTAAAGAAATGAAACAAGATCTTTCCTAAATATATTTCAATATGTTACACTTTTTCACTTCAACCAAACGTACATTTTCAAACTCCGTCTCATCTCCAATTGTCCTCCCAAGCAACACCGAAGTACTTCTTACTATTAGTATGTGTTTACCACAAAATATCATTTGAAGGCGCTTCCAAATATTAAATTAGAAGTGCCTAAAATATGAAATTTTATGGACATTTCGTTAATTTATGTGAAAGAAAATCTCACAATTATCAAACTTCAAATTTAAGACAGTGAACCCCCTTCTTACTTGCTAAGTTAAGGACACCCATTTTATTAATTTTGAGAAAAAAAAATCTCAGGATTCGAACAATATACACTCATTTGTTGTCTTGTTCTCTACCACTAATTAACTACGATTGCTCGCCAACTAGGTCAGATTGGAGTAACCTTTTCTAAGAAAAATTCTTTAGGGACAAGGGGTGGAACGACCTCTCGATCTACTTCCTGCAGCCTAGGAATAAAAACATCTTTTAGGATATAAGTTATTTATTATTATGTTTAAAATTTTATGCTCTAATTTACTATTATTCTCTTTAAAATGCTATCAGCTCTTTCTCCCAATAAATAGTGTGTACAAATATGTTGGACTTAGTAACATTTATTTTTTTTATTTTAGTTTTTTTATATGTAATCACTCATGTGCACCCCTTCTATATATTAACGAAACTATTATTAAGTTTTTACACCGATCGAGGATCGAACTTTGGGCTAATAGCTCCTAAAGTCCAAACTCCCTCGTCCCTCACCATTGGGGCTAGCCCCAATGGCTTGGCTTGGTAACAGACTATTGTCACTAACTAATGAGGACTCCTAAAAATAAATAAATAAATAAAAACCTAACTAACTAACTAACTAATTAACTAATGAAAGCTAAACGTGTGGCACACAAATCTAACGCAACAATTACAAAATGAACAGCAATAAAAACTCAAAAATCTAGACCAAGTATTTTCTTTGCAAATTGTATTAAATTATTTCATAATAAAATTATTTTCTTAAATAGTTTGCATGTATGATTTAAAAAGCATACCGTACAGTATACAATTTACACACACAAAGAGGGGTTGTTATCCTATAAGTCACTTGTAATCAGAGATAGAGCTAGCTTGTTATTTCAACGGGGGTGTAAACGTTTTTTTTTTTTTTTTGAAAAATTAATATTAAATTATATGTTAGTGGTTTTCAAGGACTACCAAACACATATTTATAAGATGAATCGCAAAATATATTACAACAGCTCATGACGAGTTTTTATACTTTAAAAGTGTTCAGAATAACTTTTAATGGGGACATATATAAAGATAATTAACTTGAAGTGTGGGTAAAAATGACAAATCATAAAATTTTAAAGGAAATTTTTTCATTCTTCAAAAATTCAGTGAGGGATGCAGCCCCAACTCAATTATATGTCCCTCCGCCTATGTTTGTAATTTTTTTTGTAGTATAGTAGATCAATGAGGTGATTTTAACATAACATTTTTATATTTATATTTTTTATTTGTAAATAATAACATATGATAAGATTTTAATTAAAAAAACTATGAGTAAATTAATTAATTTAAAGTTTTAAAATAAAAAATTGTATATGCTGGATAGTATCTCATGCGAAGTACAAGACATTTACTGTATATATATATTGAAAAGAAGAGAGATGCATGCGGGCACGCATGTACACAAAAATGTTCGAAACATGCAAAGGGGAATCCACTTTTCTCTCCTTCTATGGGAACTTGAACTAGCTAGTGGACAAAAGAGTATGACACTAGTTATTTAAAGATCATTACATTAATAGGATATAAAAATTTGATGCTAGATCAATACAATACAAAAATAAAATTGTAAGTTTCTGTCATATTAATAGAGAGTGGGAATTTTTATCACGTTAGTCAATTGATTAAAAAATGTGACTATTTAAGCAATTTTCTCATAACGTTATTATAAGTTGTAATGTTGAAATCTTTTCCTCCTTAAATTAACAATAATATTGATTTAAAAAACAAAAGGGAAAGTACCTTATAATAACTTACTAGTTTCTTATCAACCATATTTTAATCAATTATACTATATCTATTTACGTATAGTTTAATTTTGATAATAAAATTAATGGCTTGTTTAGGGAGCTTACCAAACCATATTTTAAAATATAGTTTTATCTTTTTTTTAACAGAAAAATACTTCAAATTTCTAGTAAACTCATTTTTGAGAACATTTTTAAAAGTCCATAATTTTGTTATTTTAAATCTAAATAAGATTATTTTTGTTTTAAATTGTATAGAATTATAAAGAAACGAAACAAGATCTTTCCTAAATATATTTCAATATGTTACACTTTTTCACTTCAACCAAACGCACATTTTCAAACTCCATCTCATCTCCAATTGTCCTCCCAAGCAACACCGAAGTACTTCTTACTATTAGTGTGTGTTTACCACAAAGTATCATTTGAAGGCGTTTCCAAAAATTAAATTAGAAGTGCCTAAAAAAGTTATTAGCACGTAAAAAGTACAATTTGTTATTTTTCACCTCTTTGAACCCTTTTTTTTTTTTTTTTGGTCTATAATTTCAGTCAATTATCTAAAAATTCATCTTCATCAATATTAAAGACTTTTTTTTTTTTAATCTGAAATGGAATATTAAAGACTATTTAGATTACAAAAACAAAATATTATTAAGTACAAGAGATTTATTTTAAAATTATAATTTAAGTTTATCAAAAAAAATATATATATCCTAATTGTTTGGACTGTTCACATTTTCTATCAGCTTTTCATGGGTTTGCATTTAACAAATTGAAGCAATCTCTCATTAATAAAAAATGAAATACAAACACAAATTAAATTGTGAGAAAAAATGTCGTAGGAATATTAATATGCTGAAAGATTCATTTGATTCGAGAAAAATTATGTTATCCGAAAAATGATTCGAAGCTTTGCTTATTAAACAAGGATAGAGGATTATTATCCGAATACCCTTTTGGCTTGAGTCTTAAAAGCAAAATATTTTCCTAACATCAAATTTCCTGGAAGTTCGGATGGGACTCAAACCTTCACGTGTGAAGCCCTTAACCGGGCTCTTTCATAAATATCCTCAAGGTACAGTTGAATTTTTATACAAGAAATCATGACGATCGAAAAACTAGGTATTACAAAACATGACTAGTAAATCCCTTGTGAACCAAAGTGCCATACAAACAGTCCGCTCGCCTCCATTCTCCAGGCAGTAGACTTAAAATTCCGTCTCTATCGATATTCAATGCACCAAAACATATCTTCTAAGCTCCGTGATTCCACCCATTTTCCGTACTCAGATCCACCATCTGTAAGTCTTCGGGATCCATGGATCTTCGAATTCCTGTACATTATAACCTCAACTAATCTTCCAATGCACGCAACAATTATATATGTTGTTGGATAATGATTTTTTTATGAGACTCGAAAATGATCGCTTAGCCAAGCATAAGACCTTTTAAGTAAAAAAGGAGTAAAAACTACCAAAATTGTATGTTGGTCAAAGTTTGACCACAAACGTCGACGGTTGACCAAAAAGTCAATTGTTGACCACGGGAGTCAAATCTTGGCAAGGAAGTCAACGGTTGACAAGAAAGTCAATGGTGGACGAAAAAGCCGAAGATTGACCCCAAAAAGTCAAAGAAAAGGCTGTACGATAAAATAATTCACAGTATAGAATTGTACTGCATAGAGCCATTTTTATGAATAAAATGATATGTTTAGGATTCAAAACCACCATAGAAAATCAAGCACATTAATTAGGATATCTTGGGCGAAGTGGTTTCAAGTTATGAGAAAATTTTTATACAGTTCATTTTTATACAGATGAATTTTGGACTGCAGTTCAATATACCAATACTGTGTTTAAGTGAATCCAGTATTGGAAATACCTGTGTTAATTTAGGAATGGACTGTACAATAAGAAAAGAGCCAAACACACCTAAAGGAAGCTTGCATCATCCTACTTTAACTGAATGACATCATTAAGTTAATTAAGTAAAAAAGTTGGAAAGTAATGGGTGGTCCTAGCCATGAATGGCCGGCCACATACCCCCCCCCCCCCCAATGTGTGATTCATTACTTTTTCAAGGGTCAAATTACAATTTACAAGAGTTGATTTTCACCTATAAATAGGTGACTCCAAAATTCAAAATAATTAGAAAAACCCAAGCTAGATTATGACAAAATTTCCACTCACCCAAAACCGAATTTGAGGAAGAAGGAAAGGAAGAAATCTTAGCCAAAATCAAGAGCAAAGTTAAAGTGTAGGGGTCGGTTTTGTATTGGAGAGCAAGCAAAAAGTTTGAAAAAAATTTGGAAACCCATTTGGTAGCCAAGGCCGGTTGTGGGAACCAAGGAGAAACCAAGGAAAAAAATTTGTGAAACCAAGGGAGATTTAGGGCTTTGAGAGTTTGATTTTCCATCTAGAACATCACCCAAGAACTCAAGAGAACTTGGTGCCCAAATTTGGCCAAGAGGCCGGTTGAAGGGGAGGAAGAACAAGGACGAATAAAGCTAAGGGGTGACCGGGTTTTGGAGCTTGTGTGGCCGGAAATTTTGAGCAAGTTGGTGACCGGATTCTAGGGCAAGGAGGGCTGGAATTTTGAGGAACCAACTGACCAAAGAAGGCCGGCTGTTGGAGGAGGAAAAAGGGAGGAAAGGCCAAGCCAAGTTCTTGACCCAAAGTGAGGTATAAACCCTTGGACCCCTAAGCTTTCATTTGAATTTCATTTGGGGAAATTTAAATGTATTTAAGCATGGTTTGTAATGAGCATAAGCTCACTTTAATTTGCTGCCTTAGTTAGGAATTTAGGGTATGTGCTTGATTAAGTTAGGGTTTATGATTTGGTGGTTTCAATTTTTGCATGCTAAGTGTTTGTTGTATGGCTAGGGTTTATATGTTGATGCATGATGTGAATTTTGAATTTGCATGGTGAAAATTGGATGTTAGAAACGTGTTGCATGACTGTCCTAGGCTCCCAATGCGGTCGGTTGAGGTAGGGTGTACGTAATAAGACGTAAAATAAAATCGAAACCGAAAACTGCCATTTCGGGTAGAAATTGGCCAGTCTCGGGAAAAGCTGATTTTGAGGCCTTTAGAGGCCGAATTTGGAAAAACTCAAAACATGAAAGTTGTAGATTAGGGTTTTTCCTAGGGGAAATGTAGGGTAGATTTGCAAAATGAGGCTCCAATGGCCTCGGTTTTTACTGAAACCCGAGCCTGACCGTGCCCAGGACCCATGCACGGCCAGGATTGATTCAATAAGGGATTTGAACATGTTAGAGGCCGAACTGGGTTTTACCCAAAACACAAAAGTTGTAGGGTTTTTTGATAGCTAAAACTTTCATGAAGAAAACTTTTTCAAAATCGGCTTTGATTTTTAAATGGAATTGGATTTCAAAAACTGTACAGGAAATAGGAAAATTCTGTACAGAATTTCTGGAAACAATACAGCAAAAGGTAATTTTTCACATGCACTGATAAATTGACAATGTGAAGCTGTTCCTGTAACACCCGAATTTCTTCGGTTCATATTTAATAGAAATTTCGTGTAAATATTTACCGTAATCGGTATTTCATGAGGAAGTTCGTTCTAGAACTTAATTTTGTGACAAGAGTTCTTAAGATTTATTAAGACTCAAAAACAAATTGCATGAACTTGCAAAAGACCTTTATGAGTGAAAGGAGGTCGTATTTGCACATTTCAAGACAAGTCGACGTTGACCTATAAGTCAGTTAGACCAAAACGGTCGAAAACGTCAAACAGGAATTTTATGATCGCAGTACAAGCGAAATTACTGCTAAAAACTCATTTCTTGATCAAGATGAGTTTGAATAGAATTAAAATCACCTTAGAAAAATCAAGCATACTAAGCTAGAGTTCAGGGCGAAAGGATTCGGAAAAATAAGAGAAAAATTTTTCCGATCGAGTTTTTCACAGATCGAAATTTTTTAAATGCAATGAAATTTTCGATACTGGGTTTTTAAGCAACTCAGTATTAAAATTTATTGCAATGTGTTGAAATTACACAATTTTTCAAAAAGATTGAACCAAACAAGCCTTTAAGCTTAATTATATCACAATTAAGCTAAGTTAGGATTTAACCCTCCACACACATGGACCAATGAGCATGTGACACCTCACATATGAGTTGTCAAATCACTCCCCATTTCTCTCCCCATGTCAGCCGGCCACACTCAAGCCCCTATGGGCAATGGCTTGCAAAAGTTAGAGGACCAATTAGCAAGATTTGAAGCAAAATTTGCCTTGGAAAAGAAACCTAAGATTTCCCCTACCTAGAGGCACTATTCCTAGGGATTTCAAGCCCCAAAGTTAGCTGCCATTAACCCTCTTTCTCAGCCAAAGACTTTGGCATTCCCACTCCAAAAAAATCCGAGAGAAAGAGAGAGAGAGAGATCAAGAGAAAATCAAGCAAAACTTTGTGAGGAAACCCCCTTAAAGTTCGGTTTTTTCTTGAGAGTTCAAGGAGAGATTGTTCAAAAATTTTCCCCTCTCTTCCTCATCATTGCCGAGTGTTAGGGAGTGAAGAAATCAAAAAAAAAAAAAATTTCGGGTTTTGGCTAGAATCAAGGGTGAGTGAAGGTGTGAACTAGAGCCAAGAAAAACCAAGGTTTTTGTGAGTTGGTGCTAAGAAGATCCACGAATTTTTAAGGTAAGATTTTTGAGTATTTTCTTCTCTTTTGCCAAGGTTAGTTGGGGGAGGAAGCTAACAAATTTTGTGACCTTTTTTGAGGTCCAAACCGTGCACCTTGGAGACCAAATCTCAACTAGGATCAAGCTTTTGCACTCTCGGATTTTTTTTGAGGTAAAAAATCCGAATTTTAACCCTAGTCTTTGGTTCATATTTTTAGTTCATTTCTCAAGGGTTTTATCATGTATTTCAAGCACAAAGTTGTAAGAGCTTAAGCTCATGATTTCGGTTTTAGCCCTAAATAGCTTAGGTTATATTTTTATGCTTGATTTAGGTTTTTGGGTGATTATTTTGCATGTTTGGTTGGAGATATGTTCTATGATTTTTTGTGTGTTAGAGATGCATGCTAGGGTTGCTATTTAAGGTTTTATGTCCCTAATATGTTTATCAAAATTCTAGATGCATGTTCTAGGGTTTGTATGATGATATGGTTGAGTTATGTTGTATGTATGTTTTGTATGTTTTTCTCTCAAAACCGTGGACCAAGGGGTCTCGGCCTTGAGTTGAATCCGAAAACACGGGATTTAAAATATTATGTGTATGAGGGACGTTAGAGGACGTGCATGTGTTAGTAGGTCCCGCATTGGGCTGGTCGAGCTAGAGCAACGCATAGGGACGTAAAATTTAGACTAACACCAAAACTGCTCTCGGGTCCAACACCCGGCAGCTCGGAAAAGTGGAATTTACAGGTCCTTAGAGGCCGAATGGGTAAAAACTCAAAACATGAAAGTTGTTCGTTAGGGTGTTTCCTAGGGGGCTACGTGAACAGATTTTAAAAATAAGGCTCCAATGGCCTTTGTTTTTAAGAAAAACCGAGAACTGGTCAGGGTGACCAAGTTCCAACGATTCACACGTGTTCAAACAAAAACTGGTATCAATTGAGCCAGAATCAGAAAATGTTCAAAACATGAAAGTTTTAGATCTTTTTGTTAGCTACAACTTTCATGAAGAAATAGTTTCCAAATTCGTTTTATATTTTAAGTTATGAATTTTCAAACAAAAGCCATGCAGTGAGCAAAATCTCATGCACGTGATTTTCTAGACCAATGACTAGGAAAAATATTTTTCTAACTTCCAAACACCATTTTCAAACCCGAAAACCATTCCAAAGGCGGTTTTCGATCCCCAAATGTTTTATAGAAATATTTTCAAGTGTTTTGGTAATTTTCAAGACAAGTTTGGGTATTATTCACCAAACTTACTTAAATGAACAAGAAAATGATATTTTTAAACAAGTTCAAGATTTTCAAGGTTAAAATGAAAAAGATACTCCGTTAGTAGCCGGAAAATTATTCCGAGTTACTAGGGCCTTGCCCAAGCCCAGAGTTAACCTTGCAGATTGAGGATTTAAGTTAAGATTATGGTTCTCTACAAGAACCCTTAAATAAATATTCCGTTGTGGGTTACACTGTGTGACCCCTTCACATGTATTAGTAGAGGGACATATAACCGATATATATATATATAGGTTGGTTTAATCCGACATTAAACGATATTAGAATAGAAACCTCACGTGTAAACGTCCATGGGCAGGAGGTGACCTGCGAGCGTGCCCGGAAAAAGGAAATTCGATCACGCGAACGACGAAGACAAGTAAGTACAACGCCGCCTACAGCATAGGCTAGAGTTGTATGTTTACCTAACATGTTTGCTTTACACTGTTTAAGTGTTATTTGATGATTTGCTCGATGGGTGCAATATGATTACTGTATGATGAATGTTTCAAATGCTAATGCCATGCTTTTAAAAAATATGTTTCAAGTATTGTGATTATGCTTACATGAAAAAGTACGCCTGTTCATGCATTGATAGAATATGAGATTAGGAGACATCATATAAGTATGCTCACTAATCTATCAAGTGGAAAGATGTCAAGAAAGACATACAAACAGAATGTTTGAGAAAAGGCCACAAGAGCCAGTGTCGTGCCCCCTGATGACGATCGGGTCGAAAACTTGGGAAATCTCCTCAAGTTGCGCGCCGGGTACGTGCACATCAAGTTAACGGGCCCACAAGTAAAATCAACAAGATAAAGTTTGATACAAGAAAGCAAGCATAACTGGACATAAACGGTTCATGCATTTCACGATAGAATGTCAAGTTTAAGATGAAGAAGTCGATGATATGATGCCATGTTTATGCTTTCATGTTTAAGATGCCATGTAAAAGGTTATGTATGTTCATGTAATTGGTTTGCGGTATAGGAGTTGTACTTGCTGAGCTTTCGCTCATTGTCTGAAGTTTATGCTGTAGGTAAACAGCCTGTTCTGAAATAACTGCATGGTGGAGGGTGAAGCCGGTGGCTGTGAAATGATGAATGGGTTGGGGTTCGCAACTCCGATGGATTTAATTAAGAAATCTATTTTGAGAAAACAGACAGTTATTTTATTTACGTATGAGTGTATGTAAATATTTTCTAAGTATAATGCTTCCGCTATATATATATAAAAAAAAAAAAATCCCCACTATTTTCATGATTAAAAATGGGATAAAACAAGTTTAAGTTCAAGCAAGTTAAGTACAGTGACGGCCTGTGCAAGGCGGGTCGTCACAGTTCCAAAGGCAGTTTCCAATAGTCAATAATTTTTACCAATCTTATTTTATGATTTCCAGTTTTTAAAGTTAAACAAAAGATTTAACAAAGAATTTTACATAAGGTTTTACAAGAAAATAGGATTTTGAAACCTAAAGTTAAAAACAATCCGATTAGGATAGATTTAAACCCTAGGGTTACTCAATGTAACCAAGTAGGATAACGTAAAATTAAGTAAGGGATATATAACTAAAGTTATATAAGAGTGTTGGTTATACTACCAACATTTCTAACCCTTACTTTTATTTGATAACAGAGTATAGCACGCAGCAGTGTCCTGGCAGAATCAAGCTAGACATCGGACACCGTGAACATAAACAAGGTAAGTACAACTCCGCCTACAGCATAGGCTTTGTTGTGTATACTTGCCTAAGTATGATGAAAATGTTATGTGACGTAAATAGTACATGCTAAGTAATTGAAAATGCTATGCTCTATATGTTAAGTGCTATAATAGGTTAGGAAATGTCGTGAAAGATGCTATGAATTATGAAATGCTATGTTATATGTTATGTTATGCCATGTGCTATAAAAGGGTTAAATGCTATGATATGTTATAAAGTATGCTATGTTATGTGTTATAATATGCTAGGCTATGTAGTATGTTATGTCATGTGCTATGATATATGTTATGAAAAATGTTAGATTGTGTTATGAAAAGATAAGATCATGATTTTAATTATGTACAACATCACGAAGCATGTTCACCAATTAATAAGAATAAGATCAAGTATGAGACCATGCAAGTTATGATGGCAAGTGAGCTTGCCCGTGTCTTACCGACCCGTGCTAAGTCGGGTTGGACTATGGTTTGAGTTGGAAATGGACTGGCCGCCCCAACCACTCCATAGTTGCGCGCCCGGTACGGACACTTATGTTATGGGGCCCATAAGTAAAGATAAGTTAAGAAAGAATGTTATGAAGAAATAATAAAGCATAATGAAGCATAAATGGTCATGCATATGCTATGATAAGTTATGATATGCTATGATAAGTGATGACATGCTATGATAAGTTAGGATATGCTATGATAAGTTATAATATGCTATGAAATGTTATGTTACAATATGTTATGATATGTTAGGATATGTTGTGTTTGTGATGTCGCGGTAATTAGTAGTTGTACTTGCTGAGCGAAAGCTCACTGTCTTATGTCTATGCTGTAGGTAAACAACCTGTTAGCAACTGATGATGCAAGATGGAAGGGCGAGGCCTGGCGGACTGTGAAATGTGGGGATCAAGCCGCTACGCATTTTGAATTCTTATGTAATTATATTATGAGTTTTATTTTACGCTCGAACAACTTTATTTAATATTCGTTATGTTTACGTATGTATCTGTATGTGTAAATTACGTCGTAAAAAAAAAAAATTTTCGCTGGTTTCGTTAAGTATGAAAATATGAAAATATGCATGTGTATGGTAACGACCTATGCTTGGCGGGTCGTTACATGCTCTTCGGCCTTGTGTGGAGGCTATGGAAGCCTAGTCTTTGAGCTCTTTTTACCTAATACTGCAATCTCTTACCGTTTATGTTTGACAGGAACCAAGTAAAACAACAGTTTTTATTAATAGTGCAAATAGGAGATCGTATGTATTTTTTTCGCATATATAAAGATTTATCTCTTTACATAATCTGTATAACGTATAACTACTAGAATTACATATATCTTATCTTATCTTATCTTATCTTACATATATAATAGAGTATTTGTTTTTCTATTCCTCCCTCCTTCCACAAAGTGTCACTTCCTCTTTTTTTTGGTTCATTTTTTTTTAATTTTTGCTTTCATTTAATTTTCCCCTTTCCCTTTTATTTATTTATTTTTGGCTAAATTTCTTCTTTTTTTTCTTTACCCCATATAAAAAATCGGCCCTCTCAACTACCCTTTTTCATGATATTTGACAAATATTTTTTCTTATACTCCTTTAAAGTAATATTGTTCCTCACCTCGTCCACATTTGAGTCTCTTTAATTTCTATTTGTTTTCTTTCATCAGTTAGTAATTTTATTTTTTTTCATACTTTTTTCCCTACTAAAATAAATTTTCAAATGTATCTTTACCCAATCCTTTTTTTTTTTTACCTCTCTCAACTTTTTTTTTTTTTTTTTCATAACAACACTTAATATCCGATTTGCTAACTCCTCTCCAATTTGTTATTACTTGAATTTTTTTTTTCCTCATTTATCCTCTAACAGAAAATTGCTTTTAAAATACAGCCCCGTATCTTTCTATTCAATGCTTTCTCAACTATTATTTTCTTATAATACCTTCTAATTAATTTTTATATAACAAATTGATTAAACACATGTGTAACACGTGCTTACAATTAGTTTGTTGAAAAAGTAGAATAGCATCATACAAAATAAATGAATCTTCGCCAACAAAATTACATATTATATTCACTATTATCGCAATCAAGATCAATTTTTCTTTAATGTAAACATACGTTTTTTTTTTTTTTTTTTTTTTTTTTTTTTTGGGAAATAATTCACATATTTAAAAAGGTATATATATTTTTTAAGATGAGGTGTATTATGTATGATGAATATTTTTTAAAATACTTTTGCCCTTAAACTTAATTTTACTAACGAATAATTTAGTAAAAATAATTTTAAAAAAAAAAGTGTAAAAAAAAAAAAAATATAGATGGAGGGTGACAATAACCCATCCTATTTGTGAAATAACATATCAACACAATAAGAAACCAAGGGAAAAAAAAAAAAATCAGAGCTGTTACATATTGCCACGTGTACTACATCAAACCGCCAAAAGAATCTTCGTCATTTTTTTTAATTTTTTTGGCGCGACCAAGATTTCCTGCTTTCCCATTTCTATGTCAACTCAAGCTCCAGATGTCCTTCTCTCTGTGAAAACACGAACGGAAACAATTCCTCTCCAGCGCCCATGTCCTCCGCCTCCGCTGCCGGCGATGAAAGCGGCCAATCGGCTCTGATCTTTCTCGGGACTGGCGGCTCGGGCTCTGTCCCCAGCCTAAGGTGTCTGATCCAACCCTCTGACCCTCCCTGCGCCGTTTGCTCTCCGGCGTTGTCCCTTCCGCCAGAAAAAAATCCTAATTACCGGTAAAACCTCCGATTTCTCTTTGTTAGAGCTTGAGATCCTTCTATTTTCACAAAGAGAATTGAGATTTTTGAAAATGTAAGATTCAGTTTTGACTGCTTTGGAATGTGTTATGATGATTGTTTTCAGATGCAACCCGTCGCTTTTGATCGATTATCGCCGAAGTGACGGTAATCGCAGCTATATATTGATTGATGTTGGGAAGACATTCAGAGAACAAGTGCTTAGATGGTTCACTCTCCATAAGATTCCTCGAGTCGATTCCGTGAGTAATCTGTTTTGGCTAATCACATAATTGTCACTCACTTATGCAATGATAGTTAAATTATCTGACTAATCCCGTTTTCGAGACCCCCTTTTTTTTTTTAATTGCTAATGTGGTTTTGAATTTAGTTTGCTTCTTCTTTATGGTTTTAGGCTGTCGAGGAAAAAAAGTAAAAGCTATTAGCATTTCAGTTAGTTTTTGGAACCATATATTTTAACAGTGCTTAAAAGGGGAAAATTATGTTTAAATTTTCTAACAACAATTAAATTGTCAGAATAGGAATTTTCGAGAAGCCTTATTTATTTTTGAATTTGACGGGAAGTTTTTTAAAACATTAAAAGCTCTTCTTAAGAACTATCTCAAACACTCCTAAAACAGTGTTTGGCTTCAGAAACTAAAAGCAGCTTTTAGAAATCAACGCCAAACAGACTCTTAACGGTTAGTTTTCAGTTTTAATGACGGGTGAAATCGTTTTTGTACTGCTGGGAAGTGCTATTGAGATTTATTTTTTATCAACTGCAGATTGTTTTGACTCATGATCATGCTGATGCGATTCTCGGTCTGGATGATGTACGTTGTGTGCAACCGTATAGTCTCACAAATGATGTCGATCCCACTCCCATTTATTTAACTCAGTTTACTATGGACAGGTATCAAAAATCTTGACTGAATCTGCATAGTGCTTCTCTGATATTTCACTTGTTCATTTTTCGTAAATGATAATTAGGATTGCTTACAATCTTGTGACCGCTTGACGATTTACCGTGATTTTCATGTCCTGCCAAAAGAAGGTCTCAGACTCTAGTTACAATACAATATTTTGTTTGAGTAAAAAAAAAAAAAAAAAAAATTGGATTGTAATAGAATCATAAGATCATAAGATCGGATCATAAATTAACACTGAGAATTTAAAGCGGATATAACAACATGTCTTCTGAAACTACACGATTTTTGGTATTTGGGATTCTTTAGATTTGGAAACATGTTGTGTTGAAATGGAACTATTGATTTGCATAATTGGAAGTAACTAATTAGGTTTACGACAAGACTAAACTAAGCAAACTTTCAACTCTTCCACAAGAACAATAAAATTGGGAGAAAGATCCATCCAATTTATGGTGTGTGCGTGCGTGTCCGTGTACTTTCTTTTAGCACCTTCTTTCTCCGCTTTTATTTTTTTTGGTATAATTTTTTAGGACTAAAAAAACCGAACACTAAAATTATGAATGTGATTGATTCAATTTTCTCGAGTCATTTCTTAACATTGTATTGTTGTTCCTGAAACAGCGTCGCAACGAAGTTCCCTTACTTGGTCCACAAAGAGGTAAAGGAAGGCCAAGAAGTGAGACGAGTAGCACAGCTTGAGTGGAAGATAATTGAGGATAACTGTGAAAAATCGTTTGTTGCATCAGGCCTGCGATTCGTTCCTTTGCCGGTTACTCTCCGCAAATCTTTCTCGATCATCATATTTATCTCTTACTTTTATATTCTCTATTTTCTCAACATTTTTTTCCCATTGTAGGTGTTGCATGGGAAAGGTTATATTTGTTTGGGCTTTCTCTTTGGTGAAAAAAGTAGAGTGGCTTACATTTCTGATGTTTCACACATCCCTGCAAGCACAGAGTATGGTGAGTCTGCCTGCTTCCCTAACATCAGCATACATACATATATTTATATATATATATATATATATGTATATATTTATATAATTTTTTTTTTCATTTCCGATCCTAATCTTTTATAATGCTAAAAATTTCACCCAAAAAATAGTGTTAAACTTTACATCTAATGGATATGATTACAACTGGAAGATAATTATTTTCGGGTCTGGTTTGTGTTTTGGTAGGTTTATGAATCTTATTTCATTTTCCACTTAGTGAGTACATATTAATATTAATGTATCTGCTTTTTATGGACTACTTTGCTTTTCAGTCATTTCAAAAGATGGAGCTGGACAATTGGATTTACTTATAATGGAGGCACTTCATAAGGTCATTTAGTAGAATCTTGAAGACAAAAACAAACGAAAACAAACCCAAAAAAAAAAATGTCGGCCCACATGTCACCTTTTTTCTGTCATCTTTCGTATCATCCAAATAATAATACGCCACGTCAATTAAAATCGTGTAATTGACATGACTTTTTAATTGATGTCATAATATTATATATTTTCTGTCATCTTTTGTATACTCCAAATAATAAAACGTCATGTCAATTAAAATTGTGTAACTAACATGACTTTTTAATTGATGTCAAAACATTATAATTGACGTGACAAGATAGGAAAGTGGGAAGCCGGAGTTATTTCCCTTCTCATCAAAACTTTGTTGCTATTATGTGTATAGTTGTTTATTTCCTAGATTTTGGTTTCATATTCTCCTTGCTTTTTTCCCCTCACTGCAGAAGGGAACCCATAAAACTCACTTCTGCCTCCCACAGGTTAGTTTTACTTACAAACACCATAGAACGCCTTTTTTTTTTTTTAATAATTTTTCAAAATTTACTCCTTTTTTTTTTTAGCATACACTTTTATCATGCAATCCTCAAGAGTTTTTGCAGACTCTTGAAGCTGTGAAGAGGATATGCCCCAAACGAGTCCTGATAATTGGAATGTCTCATGACTTTGATCACCACAAGGACAATGAGGTTTTATTTGAGTGGTCCAAGAGGTACAGGGGGTTTATCTTCCATAAATTCGACTCTCCAACACCAGTTTTAGTGAAAAATTGACTTGGCTTGGCTATTAACAAAAACTTAATTCTTGAATAATGTTTTGCTAGAGCATGGCCCTATTTATGATATACGACAATCTTACCCTTTTTTTTTTTTTAGTCTGTCATGATTCTTGATGTGACCTAATAGTTAAAAACATGTCTTCGGGTTTTTTTGTTCGTATACCATACCATAGAATCTCCTTACTTATTATAGCCAGTAATATATATATATATATATATATATATATATAAACAACCAAATGAACACATAACGTCTATGGGCATGCATTATGCATGATAGCACGAAAATAACGTATGATGAGAATGGCTATTAACTTGAACTTAATTCTTGGATAATGATTTGCTAGAGCATGACCCTATTTATGAGATATGACAATCTTACCCTTTTTTTAAGTCTGTCATGATTCTGTATATGAATTAACAATTTAAAATGTCTTCGGATTTTTTCGTTCCTATACCATACCATAGAATCTCCTTACTTATTAAAGCCAGTAATATATATATATATATATATATATATATATACAAAAAATGAACACATAACGTTTATGGGTATGCATTTTGCATGACAGCACGAAAATAATGTATGAAGAGAAACTCAAGCTCAAGTTTTCTCATTGTATGTATATAGGGAGGGAATCCTAGTGCAGCTTGCACATGATGGTTTGAGAATTCCCATGGAATTATGACAAGGTGAGAAAGTGTTTTGAGAATTTTATTTATTTATTTATTTATTTATTTACTTACTTATTTTAATGGAAATGTTCTCAGAGCTTTGCTATTTTATTTTCTACAACGGTAAATTCCCTCCTCCTAATATTTAGGTACCTCTTCTTAATATTTAGGGTATTATGTTCGCTCAGTCTCTAAATTATGTACATCTTGTCATTTTAATTTCTAAATTTTAAATCAGTTTATAAACTTTTGATTTTTGACAGTTTTGGTACCTAATAATGAAAGAATTGTGGAATTTAATGTACTCTTTAAAATTTTGTTATGCAATAGGGATGTAATTATCTCGGTTAAATTTCATAAATATTTCATCAATCTTGATGTTAGGGAATAGGAACAAAAACAGCCAAAAAAAAAAAAAAAAAGTTCAGAAACTAATTTATTAAAATTAGAAGTTTAAGGACTAAAGTGACAGAAGATTCAAAGTTCAGAGACTAAATATACAAATTACCCTTCTCTATTATGTCAAGAATTTAACATACTACAGGTATATTACCAAGGCCTTTTTTATGTTTTGTCAGAAAATAATTTAACAATTTTGTTTAGAAACATATTGAAAAATAATGCCTTTTTTTTCATTATTTTCTTTACAGCATCATTCCACTTCTGGTGATGTCAATTTCCTTTACAATTCTACATGCCTGTGGTGTGGGAAGCTTTCCTTGATTGAGATTGTTAAAGAAAGTTTCATTGTAAGACAATAGTGTAAGATAATGTCACGTCCACTTCGTGGAAAATGGAAGAAAATTCTTAGTTTCTACCTCTTAATTTTAGCAAAGCTTATTGAGGTTATAAACATCGATATGATAAATTGAATTATAATGTAAAAGTAATGCGCCACGAAGGACTTAGATAAAAGTTGACAGTATCGATCGATCACAAAACCTTCATAGGGTGATTTTTTTAGAGTTTTTATTCAGACAATTGTTGATTGAAAAAATGATTTATAGGTACTAATATGTGACTTCTAAGTGACAACCAATTTGGATCGTATACTCATTTTCAAAAAGTAAAATTTTTGGACTTGTTTGAATCACATATTCATTTTCAAAATGAAAATTTTTCTAATTTGAAATGAAAAGGTCATTTCATTTTGAAAATGAGATGGCGTTTAGATATGTAAAAATAATAATAATAATAATAAATTAAATTAAATAAAGCAAAATAAAATAAAATTCCTCAATGAAGACAGAGTTTGGAAAGTTATAAAATGAGAAAAATGGTGTTTGGCATAATACATTGAGAGAAGTATTCAAAAATATTTCAAAATGATTTTAAAAGAATTTCAAAAGGGTACTTTGAGAATGAGATATCTATTCTTTTCCAAAATGAGAAAAATGAAAGAAAAAATTGGGAAAAACACTCTTTTACTATTTTTCCATCCATTTTCAAATTGGATGCGGTATCCAAACAACGAATTCTTTTTTGAAAATGGGCATTCAATTAAAACAAAGCATTCTCAATTCGATACTAATCGAAAAGTCCTCTCATCCAATGATGAAAATGTCGATATCGACGGGGTTGTCGAGGTTTTGATTTACAGATAATGTCGATGTCGATGGATATCTCAGGAAAAAATGGATATTCAAGTAAAGCTTATAATTTGTTGTTGAAAATTTACACAATATAAAAACAATCAAGTTTACTTTTTGAACTAATTTCGTAACAAAAACAACATAATTTTTTAATAAAGATGAGAGTTCAATCGCATAGTGTAATAGGAAATCACAATAATTATGCACTAATTGTAACTTCGATATGATATCACATACTCGTTAGACATTACAACAAAATACAATAATTTAATATATTATATAGCAAGCTAATATCAAACATAAGAGAATACACACGAGTATCGAATGTCTTTAATATAAAAAAGCGCTTCTAGCAAGTTGGAAAAAATTAGGTAGGTGTTGATCTTGATTTAAACAATATATTTGTCAAGATTTACCCCTAAATAGTTCTGAAGGTAATTGTTAATGTACCACATGTTTCTTGATCTCTTCCAGCTATTAACTCATAAATTGAAAAATGTTGATTTATCTAACATGATGAGTAATCTAGATGAATATACAATGACATCTCGATATTAATTTGTGACGGAAGATATGTTAATATCTAGAAAAAACGGCCTAGATTTTACACTTTTGAACTAGATCACATTTAAGAATCATAAGAAGGATTATAACCGTATGAACTTTACTCGATTCCTAAGCTCATAGAATCTAAACTCAAAGCAATAGAATCCTCATCAGTTTGATTCATATGTCTCATATCACGTTTTCTTATATGTTGTTTTCTAATTGCCTCATTATCCTCACCTGCTGCCCTACAACTATGATCTTCAACCATTGAAGAATATTGTCACATTTTATTAACATTTAAAAAAAATGAAATGTATGTTCAAATTGAAATTTAAAAAAAAAAAAAAGAGTTTCCCCCGAGTTTTTGGATATTTTATGGAAATATCCACAAATATCCTAGATATATATTCATGAATATTTGCGGATATTATCAATATTTTTGGATATTGTGGATATTTGATGGATACTTCGGGAAGAAATATCCATGGATTAAAATGTTCACGACATTGTCGACATTTCCATAACATTATCCATATTTTGAAGTCTCGACATGAATAACAGAGGGAATGATATTTATTCCCGAAGTATCTGTCAAATATCTACAATATCCAAAAATATCCACAATATCATTCCCCATGTTATCTATGTCAATACTTCAAAATATAAATAATTTCGTAGAAATATCAATGATGTCGTGGACATTTTAATACATGCTCTCACCCAAACCAACTCCCGGGATTGGTTTTTAAAAACACTCATATTTCCACACGTGCTATGATAATTTTATTTTATTTTAATTGCCAATAATGGGAAACCAAAATAATAATTAAAAAAATAAGAAATCAAAACCGTAAAACTATTTCCACGCGGACTAATCCCAACCGTCAAAAGTCCTCTTCATTTTTTTAAAATGTTTTTCTGGCGCGGCAAATATTCCATTGCCCAAGTCAACGCGAGCTCCTGAATTCCTTCTCTCTCTGCGAAAAGACTAACCGAAGCCATTCCTAGCCGCCACCGATGGCCTCCACCTCCGCTGCCGACGACGGCCGATCGGCGTTGATCTTCCTTGGAACCGGCACTTCGGGCTCCATTCCCAACGTAACGTGCCTCATCCAGGCCTCCGACCCTCCCTGCGCCGTTTGCTCTCAGGCCCTGTCCCTTCCGCCCGAGAAAAATCCTAACTACAGGTAAACAAAAAATAGCAGGCGATCGTTCAATTTCGTATCGAAATTCGAGGTTTTCGAAAAATGTTGATTTGTTTTCTACATTTTTTTTTTTTTTTTTGGTTCGGATGCTGTTTATGGTGATTGGTTTCAGGTGCAATTCGTCTCTTTTGATTGATTATTGCCAAAGCAATGGAAATCACAGCTATATAGTAATTGATGTTGGGAAGACATTCAGAGAACAATTGCTTAGATGGTTCACTCTCTATAAGATTCCCAGAGTAGACTCTGTAAGTAATCTTTAATGTTCTAGACATATATATAGATATATATACATTTGTTTTGTAGTTTTGTAATGGGGGTCTGTATTTATTTTGCCTTTTGCTTATGATTTATTGGTCAATTACCACTCTTGTTGATGATTAGAGAAAACCCTTTTCGTAGTGGGAAGTATTACAGATTGATTTTTTTTATTTTTTTTATTTTTTTAATCAACTGCAGATTATTTTGACTCACGAGCATGCTGATGCGGTTCTCGGTCTGGATGATGTACGTTCTGTTCAACCGCATAGTCCCACAAATGATGTCGATCCCACTCCGATTTATTTAACTCAGTTTACAATGGAGAGGTATCAAAAGCTTGGTTGAATCTGCATTTTGCTTCTCTGATATTTTTCACTTGTTCTCTATCTGTGTATGATTATTAGGTTTCATACAACATTGCGACCGTGATGATTTTCCGTGCTTTTCATTAACCGCTGATTGAAGGGCTCAGACTCTAGTTCACTACAGTTGGTCTGAGAAATAAATAGTATTGCTTAACGGTTTAATTAGATTCTGCAGGTGCAATCTGCAATGGGCAATATCATGCTTTTAAAAAAAATAATAATAAATAAATAAATAATAATAATAAAACAGGACTTATATGACATTGTAGAAGTTATGCTTATGAGTATAAATTGTAGCTTGTATGTGCTTGAATATGCATCTCTAACAATTTGCTTATTGAACTTATTTGTTGGTCATGTCATAAACTTGAATCTTGTAACTAATAATTCGATTGGATCCATTTAGCAATAATTTGTTTGCCAGGATACTGCTGAATTATATAGTGTTTGGTGTGTAAGTTTGAGTTGAAATTGATAAGTTTAAATAGTGAATTTTGTTGACTTTTCAGAAAAGACAAAAAACTTTTTGAGAAAAAGACAAAAACTTTTGGGGAAAAAGACAAAAAAAAGTTTAAACAGGACCGGTTACCAAACAAGGCCATATATAATAAAAGCTATCAGCTGGTTCAATAATTGAGCATCACATTTGTATTTCGTGCAAAAATTTATTGAACTATTTGAACTTATAACTGTGTCCTGAAAGTATCTTTAGCGCCTTCTTTCTTTTTCTTTTTTCTTTTTTTTCCTCCCTTTTTGTTAGGTTATTTAGGACCAAAACGAAAGAAAGACACTGAAAACCTGAACTGTGATTGATTCAATTTTCTTGAAACATTTCTGATGTAGCGGAAGTGTGTGTTAGAAAAATAAAACAATTAAAAATAAAGGAGATAGATTAGTTAACCTCTTGATGCACACAAAATGTCTTCAAAAGCATTTGATTCAAATAGTATACAGGAAATTTGCATCAAAATCCGTTGATTCACAAAGAATATCGAGAATTGGAGAAAGAAGAATAAAACTCGAAATTTCATTCAAAAACTGCAAGATTTCATTACGAAAGGGCATCCTTATTTCTAGGACCAAATCCAATCGGAAAATTTAATAAAATGGCCTGGCCTAACATAATTAAAATAATAATAAAATATGAAATTTTCAAAAATGGAAAGTACATAACAGAAAGCGAAAATGGAAATTACTAGACTCAAAGAATAGGGAAAAGCAATCGGAATTAGAATCTAATTCCCAGGTTGACTTATTACAAAAACAGAAATTATTAAAAATTTTAAATAAATAAATAAAATAAAATAAAAAAAACTCCCTTTTGAATGCCTAAATAATATAATTTGTCCAAAAAGTGACACACATCGTGGCAGAGCGATGAGTATTGCTCGTTGGTCCGTTTCCACCTAAAAAACACTAATTTTTCCTCCAAATCGGACACTGCCAAATAACCCTATGAAAACCAAAAAATTACCTTATTTGGCCTTGAGATAACCCAACGCATCATAAAGGCCAACTCCGTTTGCACTGCATCAATCTCGTAATGTAGTATTGTTGTTCCTGAAACAGCGTCGCAATGAAGTTTCCTTACTTGGTCCCGAAAAAGGTAAAAGGCGGCCAACAAGAGAGACGAGTAGCGCAACTTGACTGGAGGATAATCGATGATAACTGTGACAAACCATTCGTTGCATCAGGCCTGCAATTCTTTCCTTTGCCGGTTACTCTCTGCAAATCTTTCTCACTCATTACATGTATCTCTTACTTGTAAATTCTCTATATTCTTGATTGTTTTTTTTTTTTCCCCATTGTAGGTGATGCATGGGAAAAATTACATCTGTTTGGGCTTTCTCTTTGGTGAAAAAAATCGAGTGGCTTCATTTCTGATGTTTCATACATCCCTCCAAGCACTGAATATGGTGAGTCTGCTTGATTCCATTTGTCCCCTATATATATATGTATATGTGTATGTGTATTCTTGCAGCTTCTTGTATTGAACTTGATTGTTTTGCAGCCATTTCAAAAAATGGAGCTGGACAAGTGGATTTACTTATAATGGATGCACATAATAAGGTCATTTAATGAAATCTTTTTTCTTTTTCTTTTTTTTTTTTAAGGAAAAAAAAAAAAAAAAAAAGATATAAACATAAACAAGAGCAACATTATTTAGCTTCATTATGCGAAAACATATGTGGCAGCCTCAAATGACTATCATGTATGTTGGTTCTTCTAGCACCAATGTCACTTTTGAACTATCTGGTTTGTTGTGATTATAAAATATTATGACTGATCTGCTTTTCAAACTCAATTTGCTATAACTTCCACAGTTCTACAAGTACCGTACATATTTCTTCTCGTTTCATCACAACGTTGTTGTTATTATGTGTTTAATTTGGTTTCATATTCTTCCTTCTCTTTTTTTTATTATCACTGCAGAAAGGATTCCCGCCGAAGAAGGGAGCCCATCACACTCACTTCTGCCTCCCGGAGGTTAGTTCTACACACACAACACATCACTTTTTTCTTTCTTTCTTTCTTTCTTCTTTCTTCTTTTTTCTTTTTTTTTTTTTTTAAATAAGAGTTACCCTTTCTGTTTTTTCACATGCTGTTCATGACACATGACTAGTATTTCTGCAGACTCTTGAAGCTGTGAAGAGGATACGTCCGAAACGAGTCCTGATTATCGGACTGTCTCATGACTTTGATTACCACAAGGACAATGAGTTATTGATCGAGTGGTCCAGGAGGTATACAGAATGCTCATCCTTTCTTTAAGTTCGGATGTTTTACTAGTTTTAACGATTGGTGAATTCGCTGATGGTACTCTATCAGCATGACACAATTTTTAACCGTCGAATTTTAATCCAGATTACTTTCATATTTTTTCGAATCCATTACAATTCTAACTTAATCTAATGATTAAAAATTATGTCCTGTCGGCTGGTTGTATGTAGGGAAGGAATCCTAGTGCAACTTGCGCATGATGGTTTGAGAATTCCCATTGAACTGTAACAAGGTGAGAAGCAGAAGGAGCTTTCACTCCCCTCAAGTTGAGAAAAGAGCAACACAACATGACATTATGTAAAATTATAATACAAAAGAAAATTATGGTGGGTGGCCATTTGGCCACCCAACCTTAAATTTATGGCTTATACTTATTTAATTTAGTAAGATGACATAATTGGTCAATTTAAGATACTGATTTTCCATTTTTGTCCTCTTTGTATTCATCCTTATTTATGCTCCTCTTTTTATTCATCCTTATGTATGCTTATTTCTTCTTCTTCTTCTTCACGCTCTTCTTCTTCTTATTATTCTTCTTCTCCTCCTTCTTCTTCTTCTCAGTATTAGATTCAAATTTTATGTGAAATTTGATTCTTTCTATCTCATGTGAAATCTGAAAAGATTTGTTTGTTTTTGTTTACTTTTGAGTTTTAATTGGGTCTTTTAAAGAATTATTTGATTCTTTATATTGTGTTTTGGTTGTTTAAATTTCTCTTTGTGGTGTTTTTGGCAATTGTTTGGGTTTTCCTTCTTCTCAATATTAGGTTTGAATTTAACGTAAAATTTGATTCTTTCTATCTCATGTGAAATCTGAAAAGATTTGTTTATTTTTATTTACTTTTGAGTTTTAATTAGGTCTTATAAAGAATTATTTGATTATTTATTGTGTTTTGGTTGTTTCAATTTCTCTTTATGGTGTTTTTGGCATTTCATTGGGTTTTCATTCTTTAATTTTGAACAAAACATGTAATGATCTGTTTTTTCACATATTTTTAGTCGTTTTTGTGTTTCTGGTCTGAACAGTAATCAATCACTGATTAAATCATAGTCAATCACTGATTAATCATTTCTTTGTTTTTTTTTTTTTTTTTTGTTGGTCAATCACTGATTAACTCGTAGTCAGTCACTAATTAACCATTCCATTGGTTTTTTTTTTTTTTTTTTTTTTTTTTTTTGGTTCTTATGTTTTGTTAGTGGTCAATCAATGATTAGACTTAGTTAATCACTAATTAAGTCTCAACTATATTTTCTCGGATTTCATTCAAATAATAATAAGCAGAAGCCAATCACTGATTAACTTGTAACCAATCACTGATTGACTCCCAATTTAATTTTCTCAGTTTCCAACAAAAACAACAACAAATGTTGATTAATCTACAATGATCGGAGATGTAGTGGATCCATATGCAAAAAATCAGGAATTCAACTGCAACAAATGGCGATTTTGTTCGAATGGAAGCATCTCTAGAAGGTATTGGCAAAACATTTTGGGATAGAGTACATGTTTGTCAGTGAAGAGGAAGAAAGACGGAGATTGACGGACATGGTGAGGGAGAGGCGTTTTGACGGCGAAGAGAGAGAGAGAGAGAGAGAGAGGCTGGGGTTAACGGAGATGATGAACATGAGTGCAACAACCGGAAACGGTGGACAGCGCGATGGTGAACGCCGATGGTTGCGTGTGGTAGCGAGGAAGAATGGTGGTAGTGGTTGTTGCAAGGAAGATGAAGAGGGTGGCTCTGGTATTGTGTTTTTGCATAAGAAAGTCATGGGAGGAGTAAGGGTTAAGTGAGTTAAAGGGACATTTGTGTCATTTCAATTATATTAATAAAAGAAAAAGGTTTTTTAACTAACCATGATAAATTTAGACCATCTATTTAAAATTAAACCTAGCAATGGGCCATTTACCTCCGAATCCCTAAAACAAATTCACATAATGTATTATTGAGTGTAAAGCTACAAGTTCAACAAGAGTTGTATGCCTTCTCATGCAGTTAGAGGAGTGGAATTAATTATTATTATTATTATTATTATTTTGAATAATTAGAGGAGTGGAACTTTAAAGATAATTAGAATATCCCAAGATGTAATAATTAGAAAAATGTGTCTATCTGATGTTGGTTTAATGTTTTTGTTCCGTGTTTAATTTTAGTTAATCAATTTGAATAATATAGGAATGAACCTAGGAAGTTGCAAATGAATTTTGTAAAATCCAAGATATAAACCTAGAAATTTCAAAAGCTTTCATTTATCTTCATAGGTTCATCATTCATGTTGTAGTGCCTATAAATAGGCTTGATTTTCTTTATTGAAGTGATGTCGATTGAAGAAAGTTTCCTCTATCTTTCAATTGTTCTCGACATTTTTCAGAGAACCAACAAGACTTTAATGCCTTTAGTTTCGGTATTCGAAAAAAAATCAACAATCAGCTCGGAACTTAATTTCTTTCGTCCACCCTTTCCCCGGCATCACCTTCCTTTTCCAATTTTGTCAAACAAGGAAATAGGCAGGTCATATGTGACAATTGTCCTTTCCCCTTTTTCTTTCTTTTGTGGCCCCACATGTGTCCCCTTTTTTTTTTTTTTTTTTTTTTTTTTGGAGAGGAACACGATCTCATTTTGCTTCAACTGTTTTTGGTTGCCAAACTTTTTAACATAATCCGTGAGTTTAATTATCAAAAATTATTTGTTACTAGTTAATTGTTTAGTAGCACTGCTTACGAATCCCCCCTCTTTTCCGATCGAAAATAGATAATGACCTATTTATGCATTAATATCTAATACAATCAACATTAAAGCAGAAAAACATATAGACGTCTCTAAGTCTCTTAAAATGTTTAGAGTTGTTATAATTTCCCTCTTCACATATTAGAAAGAAAAATAAAAGTGTTTTAATTCAATCATACTGTAATAATTAAATTTTTACGACCTTACGTTTTCTTGTAAAAAGAAAGAAACTTGAGTTATATTCTAAAAGTATTCATGAAAAACCTGAGACAAGGTTTTTATTTGAAATTATAAGGTCTCACGATACTATGAGACTTAAAAATGATTGCTTAACTAAGTACGTATCATTTTGAGAAAAAGGGATAGAAAATTTCACGTTTGCATGGTTTTGCATGGTGGTCAAAGTTTGACCTAAAAAGTCAAAGTTGACCCAAAAAGTCAAGGGTTGACCAGCAAAGTCAACCATATGATGATACTGTTTTATGGTCAAGCAGTATGGAAAATATACTGCGAAAAATCATTTTTACGGACAAGATAGCAAGATTAAGATTTATAATCACCCTAGAAAATCAAGCACATAAATTAGGATATCTTGGGCCAAAGGGCTTCAAATTATAAGAAAATTTTTATACAGTCAAATTTTACACAGATAAATTTTGGACTGCAGTTTAGTGATAAAATACTGTTATTAATAGTTAACAGTATTGAAAATATCTGTGTTAACTTGAATTTGGACTGCTTAGCAAGAAAAAAATGCCAAACAAGCTTAATGGTGATTACATCATCACCTTTTGATTTATGACTTCATTAAAGGATTATCAAAAAATTGGGAAAGTATTAGTTGGCTCTAGAATTCTCCTTGACCGGCCACCTAAGACCCCTTGTGGGCAAATTTTTATTTCTTTAAGGACTATTTGACAATTTTGCAAAGTTTCCCAACCTCTATAAATACCCCTTGAGCCTATTCATTTTATTCAAGAAATTTGGGGAAATTCTTGCAAAATTCTCTCTTGAAAATCCGAAAATTGGGAGAAGAGAAGGGGGTGAGAAAATCAGAAATTTTCTTGGGGCTTTTGTTCATAGGAGTTCGGGTTTGAGCTAGGAAAAAAGCCAAGAAAAGTTTAGAAATTTTTTTGGGTTTTTAGGGTGTGTGGCCGAGTGAGTAAGGGAAGGAGAAAAGCTGAAATTTTTGGGGCCAAACCTTGGTGAGGTGCTCGGCTTGGAGTGGATCTACCAAGGAGATCAACCAAAAAAAAAATTTTTGGTGCCATTTGGAGGTGTGGCCGTGAGCCAAGGGAGCTAGGGGGAGGAAGAGATTTTGTGACCAAACTTGACTTTGGTTTAAGGTAAAAATCTAGAGCCCTAACTCTCTTATTTAAGTTCAAATTTAAGGTTAAAAGGTAGTTCAATTTGGTTGTAAGGACATAAGTTCATTTCCCATTTTATGCCCTAAGTATGTGGTATGTGCTTGATTTGTAGATCTAGGGGTGTATGGCTTGAATTCTTGCATTGTTTGTGTTTATTTATGATGAATTTTCATGCTTGATGCTTAGGGTTGTATGTCCCCTAGTTTGGTCCGAAAATCTGCCCTTAGGCAGTGCTTGAAGCATGCTAGTTTAGGGAGCAAAGTTTGATGCTTGTATGTGATGTATGCAAAAAGTTACGGTCAATGCAAACCTAGGCTTAGAGCTTTTGGATTTGGCTTGCATGGATTCAATTGGACAGTTTATGGGTTCATGTGGGACGTTAGAAGCACTGTGTGTTTGCCATGTAGGCTCCCGAAGTGGTCAGTCGAGGTAGATTTCACGAAATAGGACGTAAACCGGACTTAACAACCGAAACTGCCAATTCGGATTCGAAACTGGCCAGTTTCGGGAAAGTAAAAACTAGAGGCCCTTAGAGGACGAATTGGGTAAATCGTAAAACACGAAAGTTGCTCGGAATGATTTTTCCTAGAAGACAACAAGGGCAGAATCCAAAAATGAGGCTCCAATGGTCTCCGTTTTTACAAAAATCCGTGGCTGGTCTGCCCAGACCCAGTTTACAGGATCAACCAGTTTTAAACAAAAACTGACGCAAGTACAAGCAGAAATGGATTTTTCGTAAAACACAAAAGTTTTAGCATTTTTCGAGAGCTACAACTTTCGTGAAGACAAGTTTTTCAAATTCCAAATGTATTTTTAAAGTGGTATTGTTTTATGAAGAGTGTGCAGGGAACCGAAAATTCCTGCACATAAGTTTTACAAACAGTTTCGAAAAAACTGTATTTTTGCTTAAAACTGTTCCAAAGGCAGTTCTCAATCTTAAACGACCTTTATAAAGATTTGTTTTGAAGATTGAAATTGTTACAAAAATATTAAAGGGATTTAAAGTTAAATTTCTCAAAATGGTAAAAGGATAAGAAAATAGAGATTTTTAAGATAAAATTTGTAATCAAGCCGATTACGGACAATAACCAAGGATAATACCTGAGTTACCGGGCTTAGCCCCAAAGCCCAAGTTTTTTTAGAAACCCAGCATTTTGACAAAGACTTAGCCCAAGGGATTATCCAACGTAATCTCTTAAGAAATAAGCAAAAAATGATTTCTCCCAAACGGTAGGATAACTATTTGTTTTTTTTGTGACCAAACCAGATATCTAGTATCGGGGACATACAACTAGAAATTCGTAGGCATGTTGGTTAGGACACCAACACTGCACAATGAGAATTGGACTCTTACCTATGTCCCTATTCAAGCAGGAGAAGGCCTGCAGCTGTGCCCAGTAAGAGAACAGCATCAAGAGGAACATAGTAAGAGAGGTAAGTGCAACTCCGCCTACAGCATAGGCTTTTTGTTTGTAACATGATGTATGATGCAATGTATGTTATGTGCTATGATTTGAAATATCAAATAGATGGCATGACTAATATATGATTACAAGTTATATTCATGTGACATCATGAAGCATGTTCACAAATAATAAGAACAAGGTCAAGATGACAAATAAGTATGATGGCAAGCGAGCTTGCCTGTGACGTACCGACCCGTCCAAGGTCGGGTAGGACTGTGGATTGAGTTGGAAATGGATTGGCCACCCCAACCACTCCATAGTTGCGCGCCCGGTACGGTCACTCATGATAAGGGGCCCATAAGCAAGTTAAGGAATAAAAGTATGTTAAGAAAGCATGATAAAATAAGCATAATAAAGCATAATTGGATCATACATGATTAGAATATGTTAGGACATGCTATGCTAAGTTTATAATTGTTTGTCTTACGGATAAAATAGTTGTACTTGCTGAGCGAAAGCTCACGCCTTATGCCTATGCTGTAGGTTAGCAACCTACTGGCGATTTTTGATACAAGATGGTGGAGTTGGCGGGGCAACTGTGAAAGAAGGGATAAGCCGCTACGTCTTCTGTAAATTATGTTTAATATTTTATGTTCATGTTATTTCCAAACAGTACTCCAGTAGAAAAAAAAAATTTCTACTATATTTGTTAAGTAAATAAGTATGTAAGACAAGTTAAGTATGTATGTATGTACGGTAACGGTCCGTGATAGACGGGTCGTTACAGAGTTGGTATCAAAGCGGTTCCCTGCTACTTGATTTCACAGTTCGCCTGCCATCGCCACTATTATTGTAAGTTAAAAATAAGTTTATATGTAAATATTTATTATGTGATTTTGGTATATAGATTCGTCGACATGGATCCGGATCACGTAGATGCGGACCGAGAGGCTATATCATCGTTCTATGAGGCACATCCGTTATCATTTGACGGTACGAGTCGCACGATATCTTTGGGAGCATGGTTATATGACATGGAGCTGATTTTCCGTACCAGCCATATCCCGGGGCGCGTACAGGTTTTGTTGGGCAGTCGATGTTTGAGTGGAGACGCCCGTATTTGGTGGATATCGGTAGGAGAGCCACAGCTACCCAGCCGGACTTGGGTACATTTTCGCTCACTGATGATTGGACGGTTTGGACCGATACTGGATTACGGGCCAGGAGCGCCTCAGCGTGATCCCGACATTTATAGAGATATGTACGATATGCGATACCACAGCTACACACTTAAGTGGCACGCATATCCTCTTGAGACCATGGCCCACTACTGCATGAGATTTCAGGAGGCCATGTTGCCCTACGTTTCTCAGGATATGGTCCACCCGGTATTGGAGGCGTTGACGGTTTTGCGGAACGGCTTACCTAGCCGTATTCGCCAGCATGTTCCTTTTCCCACACCCAGGATGACCGTAGAGCACATGATAGAGGATATTTTGCAGGCTGAGGTACGCGCTGATACCGAGCCGACAAGGGCCGCTGAGGGTGATCATCAGGCACCCGTATATGGCGCTGGTTTTGGGGAGCCATTACACGAGGTAGGACCAGCACCCTCAGAGGAGCCGATCCCCGCAGTTCCAGAGCAGGAGGTGCCAGCCCATGAGGCCGAGGAGCCGGAGGATGCTGGGGGTGACCCGGAGGCCGGAGACCCGGAGGAGGACGATATTATGGTTATACCCGGAGATCCACCAGCAGATCCTCTTATTATAGATATCTCCAGTGACGAGGAGGATGATGTTGAGGTTATACCAGCAGATTCACCAGCAGATCCTATCGTCATTGATATATCCAGTGACGAGGAGGGCGACGATGAGGATATGGAGCCGGCGCCCAAGCTAGAGCAAGCAGGATGGTTTAAGGACCAGGAGGATCTTGCTGACGATCCAGAGGAGATCATTTTCGACGACGGAGATTGGGAGACCGACTCCGACGCAGCCGCCTAGATGACGATAGAGATCATTATTTTGATCGTTCATGTATATTTATTTTGACCATAGGACTGATACGTACAGACTTATTTTTTTTGGGACAGTAGGTTTGTACTGATGTATGATGGAAAGTGGTAGCCACTTCCATTGCCATTTTTTGATTATATATGATGGTGAAGTGTTAGACACTCCCATTACTATTTTTTGTCCATGTATATAAAATATTATGAACAGATATGTATTTACAGTACTGTAAGAATGATGTACTTTTTGTAAAGATACAAGAAACAGCTCAAATACCATGTTATGTTATGATCACGAGAATCATGCATTATGATTACGTAAGTCACGTTATGATATGAATATGATGAGAATGATTATGTTATGATCCGATGTATTACGATATGATAAAAGAAAGGATATTACTAGTTCGATAATATCTTTTCTTATGGTTTAATAGGAATTAAAAGATGGTACGCCCTCGCAGAACAATGCCTGTGAACCAAAATCCACCTGCACCGGATCTAGCAACTGTTGTAGCAAATTTGCAACGACAGTTACTTGAGCAGCAACAGGAGACAAATAGACTCCGGGAGCAGTTAGCTCAAATTAATCAGAGACCTCAGGCTAACGAGGTTCCCCCTCAAAATGTCAGAATACCTCCAGTAGTACCTCCGGTACCTGATATTCGACCAGAGGTTCCAATAGCACCCGTAGGAGTGCAAGCAAACTTACCTCCAATACGGGAAGATCTGCTTTATGAAAGATTTAGGCGGATGAAAGCACCAGAATTTGAGGGACCAACAGATCTGATTGCCGCTGACAATTGGTTGATTGACATCCAAGTTATTTTGGATTTTATGCGACTGACAGAGCAGGAAAAAGTCATTTGTGCTTCCTTCGCTCTCAAGAAAGACGCTAGACACTGGTGGATGACTGTCCAGATGCGTCGCAATGTTACAACCATGAGTTGGCAAGATTTTGTGTCGGAGTTTCGAACGATGTACTTTAACAGAGAAATCCTGACAGCCCAGCAGGATGAATTTACGAGTTTGAGACAAGGAAGGATGACGGTAATGGAGGCTATTAATAAGTTTGAACAGTTAGCCCGGTTATGCCCGGAATTGGTGCCAGGTGAGACAGAAAAAGTTAGATTGATGATGAAGATGTTTCGATCAGATATCGCCAAGCAAGTCAGTGCTGGTGATAGTCCACCTACTCGGGTATCCAATTGTATAAGTCGAGCCAGAAGAGCAGAATATTGGATTAACCGAGACAAGGAAGAACGAGCTCAGTTTTTTAAGGCAAAGAAGGAAGAAAAGGCCATGGGGAAGCAGACACAACCCCGTCAGAATTTTGAAATGAACCAGAAAGGTCAACCCCGCAATTTTGCTCAAGGCTCTAAGCAGTTCGGAAGGAATAAACGAAAGGAAAACTCTTCTGGCCAGGGTCAGCAAAGAAACTACCCACAGAAAAAGATTGCTCGGGGAAATGAGGACAATAGCAATAGCTACCCCGTGTGTACCAAATGCGGGAGAAAACACCCGGGAATATGCCGGATGAGATCAAATGCTTGTTACCTCTGTGGCAAGGAGGGTCATTTTGCAAAGAATTGCACTTTGAACACCCAAGGCCAGAATCCTTCATATCCAAGCCGGAACCCCAACAGCCAGTTGCATGCAGTCCAGGCAAAGCTCGAAGGACCCTCGATCACTCAGGGCAGATTAGAGGCTCCTGAACCGCAAGCCAGAATCTACGCCTATACATAGGGAGATGCAGAAGCCGGGACTTCGCATGTGGTGACAGGTCAGATTTCTATCGCCACCTATGATGCAATTGTCCTATTTGATTCTGGTGCCACCCACTCGTTCATATCGTTGGAGTTTGCTCAGAAGATAGGAGGAGGTGTGGATAGTTTAGAACAACCTTTTAAAACTTCTTTGCCATCCGGAGAAATTTTGTGGTCCAACTTTTGGATACGAAACACATCCGTAGGAATTTGTGGCAGAGAATTATATGTCGATCTCATCGCAATCAAGCTTCAGGATTTCGATGTGATCTTAGGGATGGACTTTTTGAGTAAATACAACGCCAAGATTGACTGCAGGAAGAGGTGCGTGACGTTCAACCCTTACGGCAAAGCAGAGTTCAACTTCTATGGTCAGTCTCGGAGCCCAGCAACTCGATTCGTTTCCGCAATCAGGGCTTGGAAAATGTTAACTAATGGTTGTCAAGGATATTTAGCTAACATGGTAGATAAGAATCAAGAAATGGAGCTGACACCGGAAGATGTTCCTGTTATTAAGGAATTTGTAGATATTTTTCCGAAGGATTTGCCGGGACTTCCACCAGAAAGGGAAATTTCTTTTGAGATTGAGTTGCTACCTGGAGCTGCACCAATATCGAAAGCCCCCTATCGTATGGCACCAGCTGAGCTAAGAGAGCTTCAAGTGCAGTTGCAAGAACTGCTCGACAAAGGATTCATCCGACAAAGTTACTCTCCATGGGGAGCACCCGTTTTGTTTGTCAAGAAAAAGGATGGATCATTGCGAATGTGCATCGATTATCGTGAACTAAACAAGATTACGATCAAGAATAAGTATCCTCTTCCAAGGATTGACGATCTTTTCGATCAACTCCGAGGAGCAGTCGTGTTCTCAAAAGTCGATCTACGATCAGGATACCATCAGCTAAGGATTAAGGAGGCAGACATCTTCAAGACAGCTTTTCGCACTCGATATGGGCACTATGAGTTCTTAGTTATGCCCTTTGGATTAACCAATGCCCCAGCCGCCTTTATGGATCTTATGAACCGAGTATTCAAGGAATATCTGGACAAATTCGTTATCGTTTTTATCGACGACATTTTGATTTACTCAAGATCCAAGGAAGAACATGCGCAACATCTTAAGTTGGTACTGGAAACGTTAAGGAGAAATCAGCTTTATGCTAAGTTCACGAAATGTGAATTTTGGCTGGAGAAAGTTCATTTCTTGGGGCATGTTGTGTCGAAAGAAGGAATTTCTGTAGATCCTTCGAAAGTGGAAGCAGTAAGTTTATGGCCGGTACCCAAAAGTGTTACGGAAATAAGAAGTTTTCTTGGGTTAGCCGGATACTACCGACGGTTCATCGAGGGATTTTCCAAGATTGCTGCACCACTCACAGCCCTTACCCGAAAAGATAAAAAGTATGAATGGACTCAGAAATGCGAGGAGAATTTCCAAGAGCTTAAGAAAAAGTTGACAAGTGCGCCCGTGTTAATTATCCCTGACGTTGATGCGGGAAATTTCGTAATTTACAGTGATGCTTCCAAGAACGGATTAGGAGCTGTCCTAATGCAAAATGGGAAGGTAGTAGCCTATGCATCAAGACAATTGAAGAATCATGAACGGAATTATCCTACGCATGATTTGGAGCTAGCAGCAGTAGTTTTCGCACTTAAGATCTGAAGACATTATTTGTACGGAAACAAATGCGAAATCTACACTGACCACCAGAGCCTCAAATATATTTTTACTCAGAAGGAGCTCAATATGAGACAGCGTAGATGGCTGGAACTTGTGAAGGACTACGATTGCGAGATTCTTTATCACCCTGGAAAGGCAAACAGGGTAGCGGATGCTTTAAGTAGGAAATCCTCGGGCATGTTAATGTCTATCGAAGCATTTCCTAAGCCACTACAAAAAGAAATTTCTGAGTTCAACCTGGAAATGATCACGGGAAAATTATCCTCTCTGACTCTTCGGTCCGATCTATTGGAATCCATCAAGGCGCATCAAGGAAAAGATTCATTTTTGCTTAAGGCACAACTTTTTAGCGGAAAGAACAAAGAGTTCAAGACCTCTGCCGATGGCACTATCTACTTCAAGGAAAGGATCTGTGTTCCCGACTTTGAATTTTTGAAGGATCAGATCATGTCAGAAACACATAAAACGCCATACTCGGTACATCCAGGAGCTTCCAAGATGTACAAGGACCTTCGAGAAAACTTTTGGTGGTCAAAAATGAAGAACGAAGTAGCAGAATATGTGTCAAAATGCCTAACTTGCCAGAAAGTTAAGGCTGAACACCGATATCCTGGAGGAGAATTGCAGAAAATAGAGTCCCCTGAATGGAAATGGGAGCAAACTACTATGGATTTTGTAGTTGGATTACCCAGGACGACAAGTGGAAATGACACAATTTGGGTTGTGGTGGATAGATTGACCAAATCAGCCCATTTTATTACGATTAAAGCCACCTTTTCAGTGGAAAAATTGGCTGAAGTCTATGTATCTCAGATTGTTAGGCTACATGGAGTGCCTAAATCAATTATTTCAGATCGTGACGGACGTTTCACCTCTCGATTTTGGACCAGTGTTCATAATGCTATGGGGTCAAAACTGAAGTTCAGTACAGCTTTTCACCCCCAAACTGACGGCCAGTCGGAACGAACAATCCAAACATTGGAAGATATGTTGAGATCATGTGCTCTGGATTTCAAAGGAAACTAGGATCAGAAGCTGCCGTTGATCGAATTTTCTTACAACAACAGTTATCATGCTTCGATTGGTATGGCACCATTTGAAGCCCTTTATGAAGGAAATGTCGATCTCCCATCCACTGGCAAGAAGTTGGACAGAAGCAGCTGCAAACAACAGACTTCATCAAGAAGACCTCTGAAGATATCAAGAAGATTAAGCAGAGGCTCGACATAGCTTTTAGCAGACAGAAAAGTTATGCCGATAAACGTAGAAGGCCCTTGGAATTCCAAGTTGGAAATGCCGTATTCATTAAGATTGCTCCTATGAAAGGGGTAATAAGATTTGGCAAAAAGGGGAAGCTCAGTCCAAGATATACAGGACCGTTTGAGATCCTTGAAAGGATTGGGAAAGTAGCTTACAGACTTGCTTTACCGTCAGAATTAGCAGCGATGCACGATGTTTTTCATGTCTCAATGTTAAAGAAGTATGTACCAGATCCATCTCATGTGCTTAGTCAAGAACCGGTGGAAGTTTAAACGGATTTGACATACGAAGAAAAGCCAATTCGAATTCTGGATCGAGAAGAGAAGGTCCTAAGAAATAAAATCATTCCCCTAGTTAAAGTATTATGGCGCAACCACAAGGTTGAAGAAGCAACCTGGGAACTAGAAGATAAGATGAGAAAGAACTACCCTGATTTATTCTGATTTTCGAGGACGAAAATTTTTAAGGGGGGTAGATTGTAATAACTAAATTTGTACGACCTTACGTTTTCTTGTAAAAAGAAAGAAACTTGAGTTATGTTCTAAAAGTATTCATGAAAAACCTAAGACAAGGTTTTTATTTGAAATTATAAGGTCTCACGATACTATGAGACTTAAAAATGATTGCTTAACTAAGTACGTATCATTTTGAGAAAAAGGGATAGAAAATTTCACGTTTGCATGGTTTTGCATGGTGGTCAAAGTTTGACCTAAAAAGTCAAAGTTGACCCAAAAAGTCAAGGGTTGACCAGAAAAGTCAACCATATGATGATACTGTTTTATGGTCAAGCAGTATGGAAAATATACTGCGAAAAACCATTTTTACGGACAAGATAGCAAGATTAAGATTTATAATCACCCTAGAAAAATCAAGCACATAAATTAGGGTATCTTGGGCCAAAGGGCTTCAAATTATAAGAAAATTTTTATACAGTCAAATTTTACACAGATAAATTTTGGACTGCGGTTTAGTGATAAAATACTGTTATTAATAGTTAACAGTATTGAAAATATCTGTGTTAACTTGAATTTGGACTGCTTAGCAAGAAAAAAATGCCAAACAAGCTTAATGGTGATTACATCATCACCTTTTGATTTATGACTTCATTAAAGGATTATCAAAAAATTGGGAAAGTATTAGTTGGCTCTAGAATTCTCCTTGACCGGCCACCTAAGACCCCTTGTGGGCAAATTTTATTTCTTTAAGGACTATTTGACAATTTTGCAAAGTTTCCCAATCTCTATAAATAGCCCTTGAGCCTATTCATTTTATTCAAGAAATTTGGGGAAATTCTTGCAAAATTCTCTCTTGAAAATCCGGAAATTGGGAGAAGAGAAGGGGGTGAGAAAATCAGAAATTTTCTTGGGGCTTTTGTTCATAGGAGTTCGGGTTTGAGCTAGGAAAAAAGCCAAGAAAAGTTTAGAAATTTTTTTGGGTTTTTAGGGTGTGTGGCCGAGTGAGTAAGGGAAGGAGAAAAGCTGAAATTTTTGGGGCCAAACCTTGGTGAGGTGCTCGGCTTGGAGTGGATCTACCAAGGAGATCAACCAAAAAAAAAATTTTGGTGCCATTTGGAGGTGTGGCCGTGAGCCAAGGGAGCTAGGGGGAGGAAGAGATTTTGTGACCAAACTTGACTTTGGTTTAAGGTAAAAATCTAGAGCCCTAACTCTCTTATTTAAGTTCAAATTTAAGGTTAAAAGGTAGTTCAATTTGGTTGTAAGGACATAAGTCCATTTCCCATTTTATGCCCTAAGTATGTGGTATGTGCTTGATTTGTAGATCTAGGGGTGTATGGCTTGAATTCTTGCATTGTTTGTATTTATTTATGATGAATTTTCATGCTTGATGCTTAGGGTTGTATGTCCCCTAGTTTGGTCCGAAAATCTGCCCTTAGGCAGTGCTTGAAGCATGCTAGTTTAGGGAGCAAAGTTTGATGCTTGTATGTGATGTACGCAAAAAGTTACGGTCAATGCAAACCTAGGCTTAGAGCTTTTGGATTTGGCTTGCATGGATTCAATTGGACAGTTTATGGGTTCATGTGGGACGTTAGAAGCGCTGTGTGTTTGCCATGTAGGCTCCCGAAGTGGTCGGTCGAGGTAGATTTCACGAAATAGGACGTAAATCGGACTTAACAACCGAAACTGTCAATTCGGATTCGAAACTGGCCAGTTTCGGGAAAGTAAAAACTAGAGGCCCTTAGAGGACGAATTGGGTAAATCGTAAAACACGAAAGTTGCTCGGAATAATTTTTCCTAGAAGACATCACGAGCAGAATCCAAAAATGAGGCTCCAATGGTCTCCGTTTTTACAAAAATCCGTGGCTGGTCTGCCCAGACCCAGTTTACAGGATCAGCCAGTTTCAAACAAAAATTGACGTAAGTACAAGCAGAACTGGATTTTTCGTAAAACACAAAAGTTTTAGCATTTTTCGAGAGCTACAACTTTCGTGAAGACAAGTTTTTCAAATTCCAAATGGATTTTTAAAGTGGTATTGTTTTATGAAGAGTGTGCAGGGAACCGAAAATTTCTGCACATAAGTTTTACAAACAGTTTCGAAAAAACTGTATTTTTGCTTAAAACTGTTCCAAAGGCAGTTCTCAATCTTAAACGACCTTTATAAAGATTTGTTTTGAAGATTGGAATTGTTACAAAAATATTAAAGGGATTTGAAGTTAAATTTCTCAAAATGGTAAAAGGATAAGAAAATAGAGATTTTTAAGATAAAATTTGTAATCAAGCCGATTATGGACAATAACCAAGGATAATACCTGAGTTACCGGGCTTAGCCCCAAAGCCCAAGTTTTTTTAGAAACCCAGCATTTTGACAAAGACTTAGCCCAAGGGATTATCCAACGTAATCTCTTAAGAAATAAGCAAAGAATGATTTCACCCAAACGGTAGGATAACTATTTGTTTTTTTTGTGACCAAACCAGATATCTAGTATCGGGGACATACAACTAGAAATTCGTAGGCATGTTGGTTAGGACACCAACACTGCACAATGAGAATTGGACTCTTACCTATGTCCCTATTCAAGCAGGAGAAGGCCTGCAGCTGTGCCCAGTAAGAGAACAGCATCAAGAGGGACATAGTAAGAGAGGTAAGTGCAACTCCGCCTACAGCATAGGCTTTTTGTTTGTAACATGATGTATGATGCAATGTATGTTATGTGCTATGATTTGAAATATCAAATAGATGGCATGACTAATATATGATTACAAGTTATATTCATGTGACATCATGAAGCATGTTCACAAATAATAAGAACAAGGTCAAGATGACAAATAAGTATGATGGCAAGCGAGCTTGCCTGTGACGTACCGACCCGTCCAAGGTCGGGTAGGACTGTGGATTGAGTTGGAAATGGATTGGCCGCCCCAACCACTCCATAGTTGCGCGCCCGGTACGGTCACTCATGATAAGGGGCCCATAAGCAAGTTAAGGAATAAAAGTATGTTAAGAAAGCATGATAAAATAAGCATAATAAAGCATAATTGGATCATGCATGATTAGAATATGTTAGAACATGCTATGCTAAGTTTATAATTGTTTGTCTTACGGATAAAATAGTTGTACTTGCTGAGCGAAAGCTCACGCCTTATGCCTATGCTGTAGGTAAGCAACCTACTGGCAATTTTTGATACAAGATGGTGGAGTTGGCGGGGCAACTGTGAAAGAAGGGATAAGCCGCTACGTCTTCTGTAAATTATGTTTAATATTTTATGTTCATGTTATTTCCAAACAGTACTCCAGTAGAAAAAAAAAATTCTACTATATTTGTTAAGTAAATAAGTATGTAAGACAAGTTAAGTATGTATGTATGTACGGTAACGGTCCGTGCTAGACGGGTCGTTACACATACATATGTGTACAAACACCAAACTGTAACATACATTATTAAAGAAAATTGATTTGCCTATACAAATCGATCCCACAATACTATATGATTTTTTTTTTAGATGAAAATAAAATCTCACAGTTGTTATGTGACTATTCTAAAATATTATTTTTAGGGTTTTTAGAATTAATACCCAACCAACATTGACAGGATTTTCCAAATCAAAAATGTCGATGCCACATTGCCAAATGGTCAGTCAGGAGAACCGACTGAACTACAACTTCGTGATTTGGTCATCGGTGTAGGGTTCCCATCTTTTAATTGGAAGTTGAAACCAATCGAGAAATTTTTTTTTTTATATATATACAAATAAATATAATCAAATATTTATCTATTCACACATGAAAAAAAAAAAAAAAAAAAAAACTAATTATCTTTTCCCTTATCCTCTCATCTCATCCAATACAATATAATATTCATTTGGTTCATCCATATATTGTATTTAAATACACTTCCATTTAAACAATATGCACATTCATTTTACTATTTATCTATTTATTTTTTCTATCTATTTTTATTAATAATATCATATATTTTCTATCTATTTCTCATCAGTACTTATTAAAATGATCATTCAAATATAAACAATCCAAACACATATGTCATTTGAATATAATAATTAACGAGGACAGCTAAATGTATATTATAATTACATATATTACATTAAAATACAACACCAAATAAACGTGTGATCCAAGCTAACCATAATTTTTTAACAATAATTAAAGAATCAAGGTCTTTAAAAGGGGAAAAAAAATCAATTCCCTAAAAAAAGGTCAAAAAAAATCAAGGCCGTTAATATGTTGCCACGTAGACTATTGTCCAACCGCCAAAACCGTTGCTTTTTTTTTTTTTACTTTTTCGTTTATTATTTGGCGCGAGCAAGTCCTCCGCATATTCATATATTCCCTTTCCTGTCTCAACACTGCACGGCTCCTGAATTCTCTCTCTCTTTCTTTTTCCGTGCAGAGAGTACCAGGTAGACCAATGGCGGACCTGAATCTCACTCAGAACGGAACCTGTTCCTCTCCGTCGCCGACGCCCGCCGCCTCCGACGACCACGGCCAATCGGCGCTGATCTTCCTCGGCACCGGCTGCTCGAGCGCCGTCCCTAACGCAATGTGCCTGATCCAGCCCTCCGATCCTCCCTGCGCCGTTTGCTCTCAGTCACTCTCTGTCCCGCCTGAGAAAAACCCTAATTATAGGTACTCGCCGATTCCTCCTCCTCTGAAAAGCTTAGATCTGCCGTCATGTTTGGATTCCGAGAAAACTTAGAAGTAGGAAAGGAATTTCAGATTTGAAGCTTTTTTTCTTTTTTTCTTTTCCTTTTCAGATGCAATACGTCTCTTTTGATTGATTATTGCCGGAGCGATGGAAATCACAGCTATGTGTTGATTGATGTTGGGAAGACATTCAGAGAACAAGTGCTGAGATGGTTCCCTCTCTATAAGATTCCTCGAGTAGATTCCGTGAGTCTTCTTTTCTACATCCTTTGCTCTTACAATTACATGTTTTGATACTCACTTACATACATAGGCACATTGACGGATTAGAACCGGAATGTGTTTGTATATTTTAATTAGTGAATTGAGTTATCAGTTATAATTTTTCTTATGAAATGGGACGTTATTGAAATTTTCAAAACAGTTAACGAATAAAGTCTGTATTTTTAAAATGAATGGGCTCCGCCTCCATATTTTATATATGTAGACATGATCATTTTATTTGAGTGATCTGATTTTGGAGATATTTATTTGGATGTTAATGAGGTTCTGCATTTAGTTTGTTTTTGTTTTTTTTTCAACCGTTGGTATTACTTTTAAAATTGATTTTCTATATGTACTGCAGATTGTTTTGACGCATGAACATGCGGATGCCGTCCTTGGTCTAGATGATATACGTGCTGTTCAACCATTTAGTCCTACTAACGATATCAACCCCACTCCGATTTATTTAACTCAGTTTTCAATGGAGAGGTAGTAAAGTTTTGAATGAAATTACATGCTTTTTACTTGGCAAGTATAGTATGTTGAAGCTAAAAACAAAACAATGACATTTCAGATGCTTGATTCCATATGGGCGATAGTACAGATTATATCTTATTTGTGTTTGGATGTGTTTCCTAACAATTTTTTCTTTAGATTTAAGGGGTCTCACCTAATCAAAATGCATCTTGCAAACTGCTTCCACATTTTCTTGACCACTGGAAGTAAGCCTAAAGATATACCTGAGGGATGTCTTGCTTAAGTCTATGAGAAATAACTATAAACATGAAAGTTGCTACAAGTTAAGAATTTATATGCTAAAATAAAATGCTAATGTTTTGTAAGTGAAAAGATAGAAAAAAAGGAACTGAACAATAGGTGTTGTTCGTAATTGACAATGTTTTATTGGAAACGCTACTCAAGGCCACTCTTTGACTCTAAGAACATAGAGCGAGCACACAAGTTGTGTTCCAAAACTCTGCAATTTCCAATTTTTAAATAGACAATTGAGGATAGCTCAATTGGTGTGTAGCGGGTACGTGAGTTGTTTTCAATGTATTGAGTCCTGGGTTTAAGTCCTTGGGGATGGTGAATTCTTTTGGGTCCCATATTTTAATTGTTTCAGAGGACCATATTAAAGGAATTGTAAATTACTCAACATCTTAAGGTGCGTGCATGACAGTTTGTGTAAGCGTGGACTATCTTTTCGAATCATTTTAAGAATCTCACCTCCTCCAATAGAGGGTGAGTTAGAAAGAGAATTCCTTGGAACAGATATTAGCTCGGAGTTTGAGATCAATCATTTCATTTAGAGATATCAACCCGAGGGGTGTTAGTTATCTTGGACATTTGGCCGCTCAACTTAATTGTTGAGGTCTTCTGCAGAACCTGCCTTGATATTCATTGCCTTGGATCAGTATATGAGATTCATGTAGAAATACTCAGGTTGCAAGGATGCTGAATCATCTAAGTAATAGGTTGCTTCAATCACTAAGAGCACCTTTGAGAAGTAAAAAAAAAAAAAAACACCCATATTGAAATTGTGAACTTGATTATTTCACTTTTCTCAAACCAATTCTTGATGTTAGCGATGTTTTTTTCGTGAAATAGCCTTGCAGTGAAGTTTCCTTACTTGGTTCAGAAAAAATTAAAGGAAGGCCAAGAAGTGAGACGAGTAGCACAGCTTGAGTGGAAGATTATTGAAGGCAACTATGAGAAACCATTTGTTGCATCAGGCCTGAAGTTTATTCCTTTGCCAGTGAGCCTCTATACACTTTCCTCTACTATTATATATGTATGTTACTTGTGTATTTCATATGTCCTTTACGCGTGTTTTCTTGGAATAGGTGATACATGGAGAAGACTATATCTGTTTAGGCTTTCTTTTTGGTGAAAAATGCCGGGTGGCTTATATATCTGATGTATCACGCTTTCCTGAGAGCACAGAGTATGGTGAGTCTGATTGATTTCTTTCGTGCTCATAATTTTGTTTTTCTTATGGCAGTCATTCTTTATAGGGTCCATGAGAAGTATGGGGTGACATCTTCATTAGATGGATATGGTCTCAAAATAGCTTGATTTGCTTTTCCTATTTAGGCTAGTAAACATCTATTGGCTTATTGGTTGTACGTGATCCCAAAAGTAACCAAATCTTTCAAATACTGTGTTGTCAATTCTGGCTTTCAATCTTTAGTCGCACTGAAGTTTTTATCGGTTTTACCTGGTAGAAGTTGAGTATGATTCCAAAAACAATTTAGAATATTCTAGATGATGTGTTTAGGAATGACCCCTCCTTTATGAACCTTTCTGTTATCTAGTATTTGGTGTTTCAAATGTTTATTTTTCCCCTTTTCTTTCTGTAAATGTATGTTCTTTGAATTTTAGGTTTGTTTTCGTAGGTTTGTGTATCTTGTTCTGTTTCTCCTTGTTTGTTTCATAGGTTTATGTATCTTGTTCGGTTTCTCCTTGAAGCTGATTTCCGTTTATTTGAATGATTTGTAAAGTGCTTTATTTCACTCAACCAAGGAACTGCACTATCTATTTTCTTTACTTTGACTATGGCAATCAATTATAATTTTGGAATGAAGGTGTGTCAACACTTAATTCTAAAGTTATTTCTATTTATGCAACAAAATTTATCAGGTGATGTCTTATTTCCTTCAATTTGACCAGCGTCAGATCTTTGTATAGCTATTTATTCTTCCTTTAAGAATGTCCCGTTGGTAAGTTTACGTTTTTCTAGTAAACAAAGAAACAGTGTGGACCTTATCTTGGTAGGGTGTGAAATAGCGAACTTTTATCTCTTCCAGAAAATAAAGAAATGAAAAAAAAAATTTGCCATCTGTATTCAAAATAGCCGTACCCCTGTCCTCTTCTGGTTGTTGCTGTCATTTTTAATTTGGTCATTTTTTGTCGCTTAAATCAGTGTTGAGAATCTAAAAAACCTCGTGTCTTTTTGAGGTTAAGGAACTGTATGCTGAATGTGAGGTTTTTCTTTTTTTCCTTTTTTTTTTTTTTAATTGGTGTGTGTATTCATGTTACTGCTCGTAATGGAATTTTGTTTTTCAGTTATTTCAAAAGATGGAGGTGGACAATTGGATTTACTTATGTTGGATACGCTTTATAAGGTCAGCGAGTCTCAGCACCTCCCCCTTCCCCCCGTTCTTCAGATGTCATTATCGTAGTACACAAGCAGTATATGGGATGCTTCTAACACCAATAATGCTAATTAAAGTTGTTCAAGATACATTTTCAGCTAATCAAGTTTGGCCTTATCTAGTTAGTGTCATTTTGTGTGATGTTGACCAATCTACTTATCAAAGTTGTATAACTGGCTAGAACTGTTATTTCCACTTGTTATGCCTCACATATACGAATGGAAGGCCTATCGCACTCCTACATCTATCTCCTTTTTACATCCATTTTGCGTGTGTTTAGTGTTAATTTCCTACTATTGTTTTGATACTCTTCCTTGCTCTTCTTCTCACTGCAGACGGGATCTCATAATGTTCACCTATGCCTCCCACAGGTTAGTTCTATACTCGCACACTTTATTCCTTCTGTATTCAAATACCATTCATGTCACATGACTAGTGTTTTTGCAGACTCTTGAAGCTTTGAAGAGGATACGTCCTAAACGAGCCCTGTTAATCGGAATGACTCATGGATTTGATCACCACAAAGACAATGAGTTTCTTACTGAGTGGTCCAGAAGGTACAAAGTGCTGATCATTGTTTTAAAAATTTGACTTTGGCACTATTTTAGGTGATTTTTGGTGAAAATCAACCTTAATTGTGTATCAAATTGAATTTGATTATTATAGTCTTTTTTTGTTTTTCTCGCGGCTTTTTGCCTAGTAATACATGAAAATAATAAAATGGAATTTGTATGAACGTAAGGTAATATAGGGTTTTTCACTTATGTACAGGGAAGGAATTCAAGTGCAGCTTGCGCATGATGGTTTAAGAGTCCCCATAGACCTATGACAAGGTGAGAAAGTCTTGTTCGATCTTTCACTATTTTTTTTGTTGTATGAGACTTGCACTCAAGAACCACATGTATTCCTGTTACACTCTTATCGGGGCCCCTATCACTACCAAGTTATATCAGTAACTTCAATAGGGATTCGGCTCATATATCTCCTTATTTGTTTTCTCTTCTGTGGCCCTCTAATAATATCACATCACATATTTAACTAACATAGTCTTTAATTGATATGGTATGATATTTTAATTGAAATAACATTTTTAATTAAAGTACCATGGTATATTGGAGGACATAAAGGGGACAAAAATAAAGGAATACAAGAGTCGAATCCTGTTAATAGACCATCTTGATGAACATTTGCCGGTGAGAATTGCTAATATTACTGATGATATAATTGAAGTTCTGCATGATCATATGAGTAATAAACCTATTTGAATGCAAAGAGAGCACTATTTAAGTTTGATGGGCTATCCACAGAAAAGTGTAAACTCTATAGTATAATTCACAAATCCGCCTTGCCTATTTGGTTATCACTCCCTCAATGCCCGAAAAGAAAATAGATGAAGAAGAAGAAGAACATAAACAAGATCCTATCTCTCTCACTCTCTCCCTTCTTTGTACATTGGGCCAAGTTCTCATCTCATTATAAGCCCCCTCATTGCGAACGAAGATTTGGCCTTTTTTTTTCTTTTTTTTTTTTTTTTTAAATTGTCAGGCTATTTATTGTGGAGAACACAAGATGCATTGGTAAGAACATCTACGAACCGACGTTGTGGCAACTGGTGTGCATGAACTACATTATTCTAACGAATTTTTCTTTCTGGTTTGTGTATGCAGGTAAGTCTAGTCACAAATAAAGGCAAATACTGTACTTTATAGTTTCCAGTCCATGCTGATGGGTTGTTTCGTTATGTCTCTTTGAGTCAGCATATTCATGGTTTGGTTTGGTAAATCTCACAAGTTTTTAGATTATTCATATATACAAGGATTAGGTGCCGTTAGGTACCAAAACAGCATGCTACAAGACAGATCGAAATTTGAATTTTTATTGTCAACTAACCTTCATTGATGTCAATTATAATATTACCAAACCCCATCAAAATTCAAATGTGTTTGTGGAAAAAATGGTCAAATATATTGAAAAGTTGCAACTAGTCTGCAGCTAAATCTTGAATGTTGGGTAATCTTTTCGATTCTTCCTTTTTCTTTCTTCTTTGTTGCCAGACAAGTTGAGCTGGCTATCAACGATTAAGAAGGTGTTTTTTTTTTTAATGGTGTTTTCTTCTTATGTACTAAATCAAGATAAAAGATTGGTGATTCTAGTTGTAGAATAAATTAGGAAGAAGTGGATAAATTGCTTTTTTTCAAGAATTTTTTTTTAAGGGGAAAGAAGTAAGTAACAGTTTTCAAAAAATTATTAAAGTAAATATTAGGTTTTTAAAACACTTAAAAGTAAATAGCAGATTTACTAAATAAATGATTTATTTGTAAATTATCAGATAAACGATTTATGTACATAATATAAATATGTCATTTATATAGTAAATTTTTCATTTATCCGATAAATTTATTATTTACTTCAAATATTTTATAACCTTATTACTTGCTTCAATTATTTTTGCAAAAACGCTATTTACTACAATTTTCCTTTTTGTTATAAGTGTTTCAAGTTTTGTAAAAGTGAGCAAATGGTAGTTTTTTTTTTTTTAAAGTTGATTGATTGATTATGGTTAATTAATGATTAATCAATATTAATGTGTTTTTAATTATTGATTCAATCGTTGTTGACTATGATTCATCAATGATCACCGATTATTTTCTTAAAAAAATAAATAAAATAAAAGTTTGACTATTTTTTCAAATAGTTGTTTAAAAGAATCGTCTCCAAACCTTTTATATACATACATATATATATATATATATATATATAAATTATGATACACCTAGTCATTTAAGAAAGCTAGATAAAAACTTGACAAGCATAATTTTAGAATGAACTAGACTAACTACCTGTGCGTTGCACGGGAAGGAAGAAAAAAATATAAAAAATTACCCCAAGAAAACAGAAAACAAAACCTAAACCTCCAAAACAAAAATCATACAACAACAAAAAAGCAAAAAAATAATACACAGCAGAAAAAAAAAAAAAAAAAAAAACCCTAAAAATCCGACAAAACAAAGTCACCGGAAAAAAAGGAAAATTTTAAGGAGAACACCAACATTAGATGAAGAAAGTAAAAAAAAAACAAAAAAAACCAACAAAAACACAAAAAAATACCAAAACCTAGGGTTTAAAGACCAAGAATCAAAAAAACCAAAAAAGAGAGAGAGAACAACAGAAAGAAACAAAATGAGAAAATAATAAAGCACGAAAAAAGGAAGCAAAAAAAAAAAAAAAAGAGGACCGGCGAACACAACAACAAAAACTCAAAGCTAGAGTTTCAAAACCCAAAATACATAAAATTTGAAGAGAGAGAGAGAGAGAAAGCAGCGAAGGGAGAAAAAAAGAGAAAAATAAACAGTGAGACAACAAACACAAAATGAAGAGAGGAGTGACGGCAACGGCAAGAGAAAGGCAAACTTAGACTTTGGGGAGCAAAAAGGGTATGGAGAGAGAGAGAGAGAGAGAGAGAGAGAGAGAGGAGCGGCAAGAGAAAGAGAGGAAAAAGAAATGAATAGTGAGAGGCTAAACACAAAAGCAAGAGAGAGGCAGAGAGGCGGCAACAACATGGTCAAGTCACTGTACAGCCCATTCCGGTCCACACATTTAGAGGGACAAAAATTACCAGACATTGTACATCACTGTAGCAATAGACATTGTGCATCACTATACAGCACTGTAGCAACTGTAGCAACTAGGGAAAAAAGTAATGTACAGTACTGTAGCATAAACGGGAAAAAGGGAAAAAGAAGGCAAAAAACACTGTTTATTACTGTTAAAATAACAGTGAAAAGACAGCATCCTTTTAGTATATGTATAATGTGTCGATCACGAACCATGAGAGAGCAATCTAACGAGAATACAATACTTATTTAGATCACGATGAAGCCAAAGTACTTATTCAATTCATGATAATGGAAAACAAAATGCATGATAATAGTTACATGTATAATCCATGATAATGGAAAATAAAATGCATGATGATAATTAAATATATAATTTATCCGTAATTTTACATTATATTACAATATGTAAAAATTGAAACCGCTTGGTAAATTAAAAAGAGATACCAGGATCTACTTTTTTTTTTTTTTTTTTGGGTAACTGGCACTACTCTACTCTCTAGAAATACTTGGACAACCAGAAAAGACAAGTTTCTAAATCTTATTATAGTTTTTTTTTATATATTTTTTTATTTTGGTGAATAACCAGAACAGAGATGCTGCTTCTCGATGTTTCTGGATATAACTGCAGAGAATATATCGAGGAAATCATTTTGATCGCAGTGTTTCTTTTCATCTTTATCTCCACCTCCGTTTTGAACGTGGGAATTTTAAGAACATATCTAAATTTGGTAATTATGGCGTAAACAATTACGTTGTGCTAAGGGGAAAATATAATAACACCCAAAAAAAATTAATGTTTAATAAAGAATTTTTAGTTTGTCAGCAAATTTGGTAAAGCACAGAAGTCAAGAGCGTGACAAAGGCCAATAGCAACGTGGCCTTTTAATCGGGGAAGCCACCAAATCTTTTGTTTTATTTATTCCATGCTTCTAATTCCTATGCACCACTAGGCATATTTGCTTCGGTCTCCGATGCTTTATTTCTTATTTTAACGTTCGTATGATGAAGTTAAAATTTTTAAATTAGAGTTGATTGTTTTTTTAAAAATTAGTTATAATTTTATTAAATTTAAAAAAAAAGATAAAAATTCAATTAAAAAAATAATTTAATTAGAATTAAACTAATATATCAAATAAAATTTTAGATTTTTCCCTCAAAAAAAATTTTTTTTTATTTTTTTGCTGAATAAATATTTTATTCATTTATTTATGTCCATTGATGATGGCAGTACAATGGGGAGAACATTTTATTTATAGCCTCCATTTTTTATCTGCCTAATTATTTGTTTGAAAACTACAATCTTTGTGTATGGTATTTATACATAATACAATAAAAAAACAATATACATTTAGATGTTTTCTTCTTATATTGTATTAAAGTATAATGTGTCTTTAAATTATTGGTGAGAGAGACGGCATGTGATGTGATTAGTAAAATTAAATAAAAAAAAGAGAATGATAAATAATGAATATGTAGGATTTAAATTTTGAAAGTATTTGTATTCGAAGAGAAGATATAAAGTAATCATACAGTGTATTGCATTCGAAAGAATGTTTTCAAACACCCCATAAAGGTTTGTATAAGTATCGTGGGACCTTAGTGGGTGAAAAAACATCACCCATTTATTTATTTTCTAAAAGAAAAAAAAAAAGTCATTTATTTCTAGAGAACTTAAATGCATTTATTAATGAGTTTATTTTTCCTAAGATAATTAAATGAGCTTGAGCCTAATCTCAACACAAACTCCCCATTGGTTACCAATGTCATAAAAAATCCAACACACCAAATTCACGTCTGTCGAAAAGTCTTAGTCTTATCAAGGAACAAAGAGATTTTCTTGTGTATGTTTATGGTCAGATTGTTGCACACACACACACACATATATATATATACACATATACATATATATAAGTCTAACTTAGCTTATAAATAGTCTAACCTTCTAGCAAGCGTATTAGGAAAAATAAAAAAGAAAATGAGAATGATAATTTTAGGTCAGCGTATGAAAAATTAAATAAATAAAAAAATCTCTTGATAGGTACAGTTTTTGAATCGTCGATTTTTTTTTTAATTAAGTTCCATAAAATTTATAAGTTTTTTATTAATATAATTCTGATATAATTTGACGATTTAGCTGCATCTTTCCAACATACTTTATCGCATAATTCTCTAAGGAAAAAACCTTCTACTAGTAAGGGCAGAGCAAGCAAAAACTAAAGCAATCAAAAAATGAAAAACCTCGGCTTCTGCAGCCTCTGGTTTTCCTTCTTCTTCTTCTTCTTCTTTTTTATTTTTTATTTTATTTTTTTTATAAATTGAAAATTCTTCCTATGGTGTAATACACACTTCACCACATACAATTTCTCCACACCCTATTAATAAGAGGGAAGTTTGTGGTAGAACCCTTTTTATATACCCTATCGATAAAGTTTGTTTTTAAATCATTCAAATCTAATCAAACAGTTAAGATGATGCTTGTGCACAATAATTATAATACACATTACCTCATTGTATCACATATTCAGAAATTTTAAAAAATAATTAAAAAAATTTAAAAATTAAAAAAAAAAAAAACCCAACCTTCCCCAGTGGAAGGTTGCGAGTGGGTGGGAGGGGGGGGGGGGGGGTTGAGATTGTCGCGGGGAGGGGGGAGTCGAGATTGTCGGCGGGGGAAAAAGGAGATTGTTGTAGGTCGCCAGGGGGTGTCGTGGGAGGGCAGGATCTGGCCGTGGGGAAGGGGGGTTCGCTGGGGGGGAGGTGACATCTGGGGGGATCACCAAAGATGGCGATTTCCTTGGGGGAGGGGTGGGGGTGGCATCTTGGGGGGGCTCGTCGGAGATGGCGACTTCGTCTGGGGGTTCACTGAGGGGGAGGCCACATCAAGGGTGATCGCCGGAGATGGCGACTTCAAGGGAGTGCTCTTCTATAGTCACATGCATGTGGTCTTTTGTGCAACTCCACAACCATTACCACATGTTTTGATCTGTATGGCCCTAAAATTAGACTCTATAATATTACCCTTTAGGGACCCTACCACAGAAACTCCCATTAATAAGAATCCAAAATTTCTATTTTACAAATTTCTCCAGAAGAAAAATTGATAAACAAAAAACAATAATAAATAAATCAAACTTCTAGAAACGGTCAAACCACATTGCATTTGTTTTCCTACTTCTCTCTCTTTCATTCAAGTTTCCAAGTCTTTATCGTTGATATAATATTTTAAAAAGCAGAAGAAGCCAAACAAGACCAGGCAAGTCACTATGACCAAACTCAAAACTTCTCCTTTCCACTTCAAGCATCTCAACCACTACAAAATTAAAAAAATGAAAATGAACATAAAAATAATAAATAAACCCTTTTCTTGTAGAAGTTTCTAGTCCTCAAATGAGGTTTTTAATGCTGACTTGAATTGGTTAGGAGGAGACACAAGAAACTACTTGAAAAAGATAAAAAGGGAAAAGGGAAAACAAAAAGAAAAAGAAAACAAAGAAAAGAAGAAAAGAGTAATGGCATGTTTTATTCCTTTCAACAATAGGAATTTGGATATAAGCTTCTTTGCCTTCAGGCCAACAGTTGTTCTTGTTGGTGATCTTATTGATGCTTTAAAGCACTTCTCTTCGTGTACTGAGACTCTTGGCTGTGTTCAAAGTTGTTTGATTCAGAGCATCCATGGAAATATGGTAACATTTCTCACTTACTTTTACCTTTGTTTCACTATACATATGCCTGTGTGTGTGTGTGTATATATATGTATGTATGCCTAAGGTTTTACTTTATTTTTTAATCTATTCATGACAATTCTTAACATTTAGTTTGAGTACCATAGTTCAACTTAGAATTTGTCTTACATTGCCAAGTTATCGGCTGTCTTGTGGTGTTTATGAGTGACTATTGTTCTTTTACCTCTGTTTCATTACACACACATATATAAGGTTTTAATCTATCCTTTATTCCATTCACAAGTCTCATTTAAGTTACATTCTGTTATCGCTAAGTTACTAGGCTGTTATAGTGTTCATATGTGGATTAAGTATCATTTCCCTTTGAACTAGTTTTTGGGGATGAATTTTACCCAAGTCTATTTAATAAGATCTAAGAACTAGATTTTTGCATTCGAAAATGAAATGGCCAAAATGCTATCACAGTGTTGAACTTTAAAAAACTCTCAAATTGGAAGGATTGTTTGGATGTTATTTTCTTGTCTCCTTAATAAACTAAAATAAAATCTTTTGCAACCGATGTCTATTATTCTTTTCTGATTCAATTAAGAGATTGATTTTTTTTTTTTTTTTTTTTTTGGTTGGCCTGAAAAATTCAACTGTAGGAGGAAAAAAAAAAAGTAGGTAGAAAGAGAATCAAGAATTCCTGCTTGGAGCTTCTTTACATCAGTGTAATAAAACAGACATGATCTTCCTGTTAAAAAATAAAATTTTCTATGACCAATAGCTGGTTAGAATTTGATTTTCCTTTGAACCAATCAAGCCAGATATCCTACATCATCTTCAATTATTGGTTCAACTAAAACCAACCAAATACATTATTAACTATGTCATTGCTTGAATTCCTTATTTTCTCATCGGCCTGTTTTTAATATCATCAAACAATTGACAATGTCACATGCATTTGTTTTTTTTAACGATTTTTTATGGATTTTCCTAAGTTAAGAATTTGGTTATCACTGCTTCAGATCCTATGGTACGGCGCATGGCTTAAGAAATCTTGTGAGAACAAAGAAGCACTAACCGTGACCCTTGTAAGTCGTATTACTATTGCTTTTGATATATATATATATATATATATTTTTCCCCTTCATTTTAGCCTTTTCTTTGGTTCCTTCAACTAGATGTACATCATGTTAAATGTAACAAATTTAACGAGAATATCATTGGTAGGCCCCCGGGACTTTGAGAGTGATGAAAGGGATGAGGGACAAGATGACACCAATGATTTTTTTTTTTCAATTCAAAAACACACGCACGCACACAATACGAGAGAGATAAACGTGTATGATTGCCTTTGACACCAAAGATGTTCACACAATCACATGACTTGGGGGTAAGAGACAGCAATGAAAAAGAAAACAGTATTGTAAGCCAAAAAAAAAAAGAGCATTTTCTAGTTACCTAAATAATCGTAGAACTCTTCAAAAAGTAATTCTAAGGTTCCTAAATTCCAACTTCTAGATCTTAACTATTTGTATTAATGTCAAGAAAGAGATGAAAATGGAGAGAAAAACAAAGCTTAGGGGAAAATGGGAATTAGTTTCTTTTTATCAGGAACTCGATTCTGAACTTCCTCAAGTGGGATTTTCAACTCCGAATTCTCACAAGCCCTTAATCTTTTCACAGCTCTCTATGCTGGCCAACATATCAAGCATGGCAATCCTAGTCGAACACACCTTCTTTGATTCATATGCTGGAGACTCGAGAGACGGCGGCTTGGCTGCAAAGCTCTGCAGAGGCGACACGATCTCTATGAGCATCGCAGCTCTCACCGTTGGCAATGACATGAACGATCTCTCTTACGCTTGCTTAGCTTTGTTCAAGTCCAGTTTCCTAAAGTTGGAAGGCGTAACATCTGGGGTTTGCCTAAAATGCCAAAGCAAGCCAACCGTCGCGTGCTTCTACGTGTGGAAGTCCCTCCAGTCTTGTTACTCATGGATTCTAAGTACAAACCAAAGGAATTCAATGCTTCCGTATCTTGATCGCTTTCCCCTTGATCTTAAGTATGACATTTTCCGAGTAGTCTATGTCAGCGGTGACAATGTACTAAACGTTCCGTTCTTTTCGCCTCTTCAAATGTTGGAACATGGAGGAGAAAGCAAAGAACAAGGACAGGTTATGTAAAAACTGGGGAAGAAAAATACTAGGATACCACTTGTATTCTGGCCTTGTAAATATGTTTTATTGTTTCAACAAATTGGAGACATTTCCTCAACCACTTATTAGTGGTTACAATGAGATATTCCTTGCTTTAAGCAATCTTTTTTTTTTTTTCCTTTCAATCTCTATTTCATGAACTTGAACTCCATTTCACTATATCAGGGAATGAATCACCAAATCAAAAGGCACAGACCAATGTTTTCAATGAATCAGTGACTAAGAAAACAAGCTTAAATGAAAAGGGCAACTAATGATACAAGACCATTTCTAGAGATACCCGAGATGCGTCGAGCAATTATAAACATCTTATGAAAAATTAACAAGCACGTGTCAAGATTTTATTCTTAAAACTGAAATGGCTGTTTTGTCATTTAACTTTTTTACGTTTTGACAAATTATATTTTAATTTCAAAAAATTTGTCATGAAACTATCTTTTTTTCAATGATGTGTCTCATTTTTCTTCGTTTAATTCTTTGCTTCTAGTCAGCATTAGACCAAAAGAAAATAATATAAAGATATTGTTTATTTTCTTATCTTTCATTTGCATCCAAAATTTGATTGCCACACAAATCAATTGTCTTAGAGTGGCCCAACTTATAAACCAACTTGTTTTGGGTTTGGCATTTTGGATTGGACCAAATATTTAAAATTCAATTTTATAGGCTGAGCCAGTCAACAAGCAAAATAACTTTTCGTTCAACTTCTCAAACTACTTGATTGCCCTCATGAACAATGTCCCCAAAAATTTCAAAAGCGTTAAAAAAAAAAAAAAAAAAAAGAGAAAGAAAGAAAGAAAGAATTTTTTCAGAAAGAAACAAGCCTTTATTAGGTATTCTTTTCTTCAATTTCTTTACCAGAATGGATGGTTTTCTAGCAAAAATTCAAAACCCAAATTGATAAAAAATAATTAAAAAAAAATATCAAAGAATTTCCAATATGCATGCCCCACCCAACTACTTGAACATCCTTCAAAAAGGGTGCAAAAAAAAAAATCATCATTGACTTCAAAGTTCAAACAAATCTTATCCAACCCCATATGTTTGAAAAAAGAGAATCACAAGGTAGGGGGAAAAAACACCCCAAAAAAAAAGAAAAAGGATGTTTAGAAACTAAGTTGATGAGAACTTTCAAAGACAGGAAAGAAAAGTAGCCAAACTAACAAGGGACCCACGTTGGAAAAGTTTGAAAATATTATGCCATTCTATTCAAACACTCCCCATGTTATTCAAACAGGCACATAGTCATGAACTTAGTACTCAAAAATTCTCTGCAATAGAAAGGTCTTATTCAAATGTTACTATTCAAATCTTCCAAATCTCTCACATATATATCTATATATATGTGTGTGTGTGTGTGTGTGTGTATATGCGGTAATCAAGCTGTTGTTGTCAATGAGGCTCATAAAGTTGTCCCTCAAAACCAACTTGGAAAAAAGCTTGAATCATGCAAGGACAAAAAGGAAACTTTTGTTATTCCATATTGAAAAGTTTTTTTGGTTCTTAATTAAGAACTCTTTGAGATGAATTTGGTCTTAAAAGAGTTTTTAGATTAGCATTTTGTTAAATGAAGGCTACAAAAAATTTTATCCTTAATCTAGTTTTAGCATGATAGTCATAACAAGTTTAAGAATTGTAATTTCTTTTTTGCTCGATACTTAAATAAAGGTGGCAATGCAGTAATAATGATAATAGTCTTTGGATTTAGGTATTTCAGATAAAATATCAGAGAAAAAAGAATACAAATAAAGGTGGTGATCAACATGATTGCTAGAATCTATGGTCCTTGAAATGAATCTTTAACTTCATCAAGAATCTATGGTCCTCATTTTTTTTTTTTTCCATGCGCTTGGAGATTAACATACTTTTTAAGTTTTTTCTTAGTTAAAAACTTGAATTTGAATAATTACATGCATAATTTAACGATAATTTGATACCTGAATATCTGATTGAGTTCAAATCCCTTCGTCTCAAGTTTTTCTTTTTTGTAAAGTCATCAAAAATATACAATACTGCAGATTTCACAATCTAACGTGTTTGGCATTTGTCTAAAAATATTTATGTGTTTGGTAGATGGGAAATGCATTTGTGTGTGTGTATATATAGGTCCTAATTCTTTGTTTTTTGTTTTTTTTTTTTTTTTCATTTTCAAGAAGCAAAAGTAATTCTAGAGTTAAAAATAGTGTTAAGCTCACATCAAGGAGTAATCCTCTTCAAATAGGTCTAATTTCTAATGTTAAACTTTAGTAGTTGAGAACCTCGATTTTCAAACAAATATTTATCCATTTATATCGAAATAAAAATCATTAATACAAATAATTGCTGCCCAATCAAAACTCAACCAAACATAGGCAAGAATATATTTTTTTTTTCGTGAATATAGGACAAGAATATTAAGTCTTATCTAATCCAACCATAAACAACAATTTTATCTTATCCAATCCATGCAATGTTATCTAATCATCATTACATCTGATTGATCCCATTTTTCAAGAATATACATGTAAAATACACAAATATATATAAATATATATTGCTGAAAGAAAGAAATTGTAGAAAAATATTTATCTCTTGCTGCTGTTCAACTCTGGCTATCTTTGATCACAGGCCAAGGACACAGCTATTGCATTTAAGGATTGGCGCCAACTTTTGTTTTTGTTTTTGTTTTTTTGTTTTTTTGTTTTTTTTTTTTTTTTAGTTTGGCAGGTGCAGATAACTAGTCCTGAAATCTTTGTACTTCTAAGGTACATCTTCTTGGGGTATCTCAAATCTCATATAAATTCAAATCTCTACGGTTATCAAAAACTTAAAATATATATATATATATATATAAATATATCCATGAAAAAATAAAAATAAAATGTTTTGTTTGAAAAGGCCAAAAAAAAAAAAAAGGATGTCACTAAATTTGTCGTTTACCTAAGAAATCTTCTGAGAGTCTCTTACGTCTGTCTCTCTCTCTGTGTTTTATCCATCTCTCTAGAAGACAAGCTACTATCCTTCACTCCACCCTTCACTTCACTTTATCTGTTCAAACATTTTGCCTAATAAAAATAAAAATAAAAAATAAAAAACCAATGAAAACTTGGGTAGATCCCAAGCAGCTTATAGAAATGCATCTCATAAATTTGATGGCCAAAAAAACCATCATTTATAAATAATTAACGAAATGTTAAATGCATTCACGAATGTTACAGGTCCACAATTACGAAATCCACACGGCTGCACAAAAATTAACTGCACATGACAGCACTCCCAAAACTCACAAGAACGGTTAGCACTCTTCTCTATTACAAAAATGTTACATGCTCCAGATGTAATTTGCATCCAAATTTGTCTACTCCTTTTTTTTTCTACTAGAAATTTTGTATTAAACCCATATCAGTGTTTAAATTAGTAAAACTTGTTAATTTCCATCCAAACAATCCTCACCTCTCATGTGACAAGAAATGTTAACCTTGTAGTATTTTTTTTTTTTTTTTTATCACCCTTGAACTGTATTCTTCTGTACATGCTTTTTTTTTTTTTTTTTCCTTAAAACGGTAAGGGACCTTTGAGTAGTGAGCACAAACTTTACTAAAACAAAAACAAAAACAAAAACAAAACTTTTCATGTTTCGAAATTAAGATATAAAATTATGAATTTTTCTTTTTATTCGTTGAGTCGTTTCTCTATTTACATTTATTATGAAGTGGCAATGCGTAACGTGATAATTTTTTTTAAAATGACATATACTGTTAATATGCTAACTCCTATAAGATCAACGTCAAATCAATGAAGAACTTGGTGATGACAATTATTTTACAAAACAAATAAAATCTCCAAACATGGGTTTTTGGTAAACAGTCGTCAAGACCTGTTCACATTATTTTAAAAAAAATAAATTCTAATGAGCAAAAATAAATAATGTGGTCCCACATCTCTTGCCATGTGGAAAATGTGATGCCATCACGTTACGCCACGCGGACAAAGCGGTCAACGATGTAGGCTAAATAGTGCGGCTAGTCTATTGGTTCACACATGATTTTCAAAAGTAAACAAAATTGGCAAAATTGGTCAAAATCCAAAGGCCAATTTACATGTCCTCTGCCCTACACTACTCTACAACAAAGACACCAGCGGACACTCGGCCAATGTGAAGGAGGCAAGCAAAAGGACAAACATGTGAGATTAGGGCACCAAAAGACACAAGTCCAAAGTCACTTTTTATTTATTTATTTATTATTTATTTATTTATTGCAATTTTATTTTTGTATAAAGAATGTTTTGGGAGGCCTACAACCCCTTTTAAATTCTTTTGAGGAATGATTACTATTTATTAATTACTATAGCCAGGAATTGTAGGACCATTGGTCCCCGTGAGGTAGTAGGAAAAAGATTAATGCAAAAGAATTAAAAGGGGTGTCCTCATTTGTTATAGGGCTTTGAGCCTTAATTATAAGTTATGTGTGGTGCATAATATACTTTATTGTTTTAATTTTAAACTAATTATGATAAAGGTTGAGCATGTTAACAAGGGGATGTATGTTGTTTGAGTTTCACATAGGTTTACGTTCGTTTTTCGAACTTTTTTCTATTTTTTTTTTTTTTGTTACAGTGTTTTATCTTAAAAAATTTTGAATTTACTATTATTTAAAAAGTAGGTTTGAATCTAGGTGATAAACGAGAAGCTAAGAACTTATTTAATAAGAGGGAAAAATATTGAAAGGAACTGGAAGAGTGGGAGAATTTAGGGATACATGGCTGGTAGGAGAAAAAAGAGGGGCGGAATGAATTGAATGAATGATTTCAAATCCTTTAAAAATAATTTTTTAAAAAAACACCTACAAATTTTAATTTTTTTCAAAATGATTAGAATAGGTAATCTATACCAAACACAATAACGGAAAAAAAAAAAATCTTTATTTTTTCTTTATTTTCCTCTATCTCTAGGTTAAATGTCATTGTTCCTTCCTATTTTATTTTCTTCTGACCAAACAGAGCCTAAAGTGTTTAGACAACAGGAATATGATCATATAATATATACACTATTATATAACAATAAATTTAAAATGTATGATAAAAGAATTTACTTATTATGAACTAATGTTATATCATTTTAAAAAATTATCTTTACATAAAATAAATATTATATTAATTGTAATATGAGACTAGTTTTTATATTTTGTAAATGAGTGAGTATATCACGTGTATGGTTACAATTTTTTTTTTTTTTTTTTTTTAACAACAGAGGAATCAAGTTCATTTGATTACCAAGACCAAAAAGTTGAGAGGGAAAGTGGAGAAAAGGAAAAGGTTGAGAAAAAAAAATGATTCCTTTTGCTATATTTGGCCTAAGAATCCTAGGAGTTGGTTTGCTCCTATAATGGGTGATTCTCTTCATGAAGCCAGTCTTTATCAGTGGGATTTATATGCGAATTCCATTTTAACATACAATTACTTACAATTTCACTGATTGTCTTTGTCATATATATATATATACATGATCTTGTATCCAACAAATAATAATATCAATGATCCGACAATATAATATAAAATTAAAACGTATAACAATAAGATTTGTCCATATGTAACATTTCGTTCTTATCATATAAATATTTATTTGATAAATGCAATTTTTATTTAGACATTTATAATTAATTTATTTACATGTAATGTTTATGCAACTATTATTTGAAACTATTATTGTATAAAACATATTCAATTTCAAAAGAAGAAGAAAGAAGAAGAAAGAAAAATGTATGAACAGAAATTTTACGCATTAATAATATATTTGTGTTACACGTCGTTGATCTTATATTACAAGTAATGTTTCATAAAAATGTACGACATAAGACCTCACATGTATAATTAATTTACTCAAGCATACCTTCCAATTGTGAATCTTTTTTAACTTTTTCATATTGATCCTTAACATGTTATTATTCTTTTTTAATGTACCTATTAATAAAACCATAAAGTACTTCAGTCCAAGGAGAGGACCACAAACACAAATGAGAGTAAGTGTTAAAATTTTGAACAAAAACACTTGTTCATATTAAATGCTCAATAATAAATAGCCATAAACCTTTAAAAACATTTAGAAATTAAGAACCAAATAACTACGAGTAGTTGAACTTAAAAGGTGCAGTACTAAGCTCTTTAATTCGTTCTACAAAAAATAACCGTTTATCTTGATTATGAACTACATAAAGTGAAAATTTGATAACTGAGTTGTAGCTACAAATTAGACAAAGCATTTTGGTAGCCAAGAGAAATTCAACGCTTTCTCTATCTCCGTTTTTTTTTTTTTTTTTTTGTTAATTAATATGCATATTAAATGATTTAGCCCCACGTGAGTGAGATGGAATTCAAGATCTTCGATGTCAAGTTTAAAACATATATATTTATATATTTCAAACTTTTAAAGCGGGTAATCATAAAATGTCATACAAACAAGCAATATGTATATTACATGATTAAGTAATAAGTGAAATTTTTTTTGAACAAAAAAGAGTAATAAGTCATAACATAAAGTTGATTCCAACTGTAAAGTACTTACTCGCCCAAATTATGGTTTATCTTGAAATGACTTCAAATGTGGAATATCTTTATTTAAAAAAAAAAAAAAAAAAAAAAAAAAACCTCTCTGTCTTCTTTTTTTTTTTTTTTTTTTTTCCAATTAATAATCACTTATCATGGCTACTGATTAAAATCTAAAGTTAGTGTATGATAAAATGTTGTATCAGTACTGCGTAAGATACCATTCTTAACCATTAAACGTTTGGTAAATTCTACGAATAATGTTTTTTAAAATTTTCTTTTTGTACATTGTTAGGTAATTCTCTTTCATTTATTTTTCTGGGATAATGTTTGATATGAGATGAAAAATATATCATATTAATCCATTTTACCCACTTTTTTTTAGTCATTTTTCAATATTTTAAATGGGCGTTTGGTAAGTAATATTGGAAATGGTATGAAACTTTTTTTTTTTTTTGGTTGAAATGGTATGACATGTTACAAATTAGTACTATTTAAACTTTTAGGGCTCGTTTGGTTGGTAAGTTTGATTTAAACTAAACTGTACTTTTTTCATCATGTTTTTTGTCTTTTCCCCAAAATTTTTTTATCTTTTCTGAAAAAGTCAACAAAAATTACTATTTAAACTTAAAAATTTCAACTCAACTCAAACTGAACTTGTGCACCAAACAGGCCCTTAGGCAAAATTCCATATGTTAGGAGGATATTATTTTGATCATATAAACTTTTTTCTACAGTGTTAAATGTTTTTATTCAAATATTTCCATCTTAAATTATTCTATTTAAATATTTTTATTTTTATCCTAAATATTTTCATCCAATATATTGATCTCTTACGAAATGGATTGTAAATATATCACAATCAACGCGATGAGGACGATTTAAACCCAAACATTTAATAGAGGATTAGTCGCTTTATCAACTCAACTAAAGAATGTTAGCATTTGATCTGATGATTAAAAAGTACACTTAAACTTAATCTAATAATTAAAAAAAAATTGCTAAATAATAATTAAAAGATATATCATATTCTCATAAAAAATTCTCATTTTGTTTTCTTCTTTCAAGTAAAGTTTGGGAATCCCATGGGCGTAATAGTGGATTAGGTGATGGCCAAGGAGTTAGGGGTAATGATAGGAACAGGAAATAGGGGAGTGATGCGGGGTTCAAGGCAGCTGAAGAAACAAATTTTTTTATTTTTTTTTTCCTTCTTTCAAAGAAAAGAGGATTATAAAAACATATAATAACTTCGATAATTTTATGAGGAGGAATTCTCGTTTCATATATAAATTTTATTCAAAATGAATTATTCATATATAATAAATATTCTAATAATGATGATTTAAATTCCAAAATCTCTAATCGAAAAAACAAACCTCCTACTTACCCCGGGGAGCAAAAGAAACAACTTCTTTCGCCTTTCTTTTTGGTTTTTTTTTTTTTTTTTTTTTTTTTTAATAAACATTATGGAATTCTGAACCCCTCTCTCTCTCTCTCTCTCTCTACACACCCAACCTTATCTGACACCATTCATTCATGCATTCACTTAATTAATGGCTCTGCATCGATTGATGTAATTACTAAAAGTATCTTTGACTGATGACCTCAACCTCCTCCCAAATTTGTAGAAAAAATTACTTCCCTTTCCCTTTCCCTTTCCTTTTATTCTTTCTTTTTATTTTTCCCCTTTATTATTTATTTTTTTCTCATTATCTTTTTCCATTTCCTCTTTACTTTCACATGCCCTTCCAAATTCCACTAATCGTCAATTCCTCTCCGAGGAATTCAAAACTACGATATTCTTTTTCATTTCTTTCTTCTCTCTCTTGGGTTTTTTTTTTTTTTTTCTTTTAGCTAATTATTATTTAGGGCTCCTATTATTTAATAAAAAAAACATATTTCACTCAAGGCACATATGAGACCGAGATTAGCGGAGATAATTTCGAATTTTTCTTTACAAGGTAGATAATTCGATAAATTAATATATATTATATTTCTTGCGAACAAAAAATCGTGTTCTAGCCTCTACCATCTAGTTTGAAAACGTTTTTGTTTTTTAACTCACATGGTGAATCTTCATAGTTTTATAATTAATTGCTATTTATTTTTTTGGTTGAAATAATTAATTGCTATTTATGGCATGATATACTTTTTGCTTAAAAATTAAAAGATGGCATGATATACTTTTTGCTTAAAAATTAAAAGATACAAAGTTACCCTGATCATTAAAAAGTTGTAATGAATTATACAGTATATTCATTAAAAAAAAAAAACAACTTGAATTTACCATTCTCATATACACCATAAAAAATTTTCAATTTTTGCACATTTGTAAGGATAAATTAAATACTTCAACAAAAACAAAAGGATAAATTAAATAGTGTGCATTAAAAGTAACACATATATACCACACAGTTAATTATTCTAAGAGTAATTGGTCTAAATAGTTCATAATCTCTTATAAATGTGACGGTTTGATCCCTATCTTCTTTTTTTTTTTTGTCGAGATGACCTTTAACTCTTATTTTTTGATTGTTATAGTCAATTTCGTCAAAATCTATTAATTTCTAATAGAATGAAAGGGTATTTTAGTAATGTATTAATAATTAATTAAAAAAATGTAATCTCTCTCTCTCTCACACACACACACATTCTCTCTCTTTCTCTCCGAGGGCAGGGCAAGCTCGGCGGTGGGGGGAGGAGACCAAATCGAGCACCCTCCCTCCCTCCTCGAAACTAATGCCCAAATCTGGACACACACACACTCTCTCTCTATTTCTCTCTCTTTCTCTCTCCGGGGGGGGAGGCAAGCTTGGCGGCGGGTGGAGGAGACTAGATCAAGCACCCTCCCTCCCTTCTTGAAAACAAAGCCCAAAACTAGGGCCAAGATCTGAGGGCGGGGCAAGCTTGGCAGCGGGAGAAGGAAACCAAATTGAGCAACCTCCTTCCTTCCCTCCCTCCCTGAAACCAAAGCCCAAATTTGGGGCCAAGATCCGGGGGTGAGCCAAGCTCAACGGGGGGGAAAGGAAACCAGATCGGAGTGCTTGGGCGACGGCGGGGTGGGGGGGGGACCCAATTTGGTTCTAGGTTTTGAGCCAAGCTCGGCGAGGGTGAAGACAGTTGGGGGGGGGGGGGGGGGGGGGGGCTCAACGACAGCGAAGACGAGGGGGAAACATATTGGTGATTCCACGTGGGGGAGGGGGGCTCGATGATGGCAAAGACGGAGGGGGCAACTCCAATCTGGGTTCCGATGGGGGGGTGGGGGCTCGCGGCGAACAACGGTAGAAGGGGGTGGCTAGATTGAGAGAGAGAGAGAGAGAAGGGGGGTGGGGGGCCAGACCTAGAGAGAGAGAGAGAGAGATGAGGGTATTTTAGTATTTTTATTATAAAAATAATCATTTTAATAAGATTCCGTTAAAAATTTAATGGATTTTGGCAGAAATGATCATAACGGCCAAAAAGTTAGAGTTTAGGATCATTTCGACAAAAAAAAAAGGACCAAACTGTCACCTTTATAAAAGTTCAGGAACTATTTAGGCTAATAACTCTAATTATAATTATTTCCTTTTACAAATATTCTGGGCGTTTGGAACCTCTAATCAAGTTTTAATTTTTCAAATAATTTTGTCTTAAAAAAAATCAATTTCATTATTTATATATCCATAATTCTTGTGAAAATTTCATAATTTTTTTTTAATTTCAAGTTAAAACAAGATAGTATTTTTTTCTTAAATTACATAAAATGACGAAAAAAATAAAATAAGATTTATATTGTTAATTTTTTTTCTAAATGAATTTTAAAATTTTAAAAATTTTAACTATCATAATTTGTTTTCAATCAGACACATATTTTTAAATATTAACTTATTTACTATCAAAATATTTTTAAAATTTTAACTTCAATTGATGTTGTGAATGAGCTCCTAAAAATTTTAGGGAAAAAAAAAATAAAAAGAAGAGTAAAACAGTACCAATCAGTGAAGGTACAGAAGATCTTCTGGTGAATCTTCAAAGAAGGGAAAAAGTTTAGTGAGTGAAAAGACCAAACTGCCTCTCTGTGCCCATCTGATAAGAAGAATAGTACAATGAAGAGGGCATTGCTTCCATTATCCATTTTTCACTTCCAAGATTTTGTTGGGCCCCGTCAATGTCAGTTTTTTCCCTTCTTTTTTTTTTTTTTTGTTTTTTTTTTTTGTTTGCCCATTTTGTTATTTGTAAATTAAAATGTCTAATATTCATTTTTCTTTTTGCCCTTTTCTTATCGGTTTGAAATTTACTGAGAGATTCTCCATACCTAAAAAATCTTTTTGTGCTCGTGAGTGTCCTTTGCAAAATGGGAATCTCAAATTCTGTGTTTTGTTACTTGTACACGTTATCAAAACTTTGTTCAATTCATGTAGTTTGGCAATAATAATAATAATAATAAATTTATCAAATAATAATTATAACAACAACAACATTAAACATTTGTTATTGGTAATGGCAACTTGACCCCTTTAGCTGAATGGTCATTTAGTCCAACAAGCATTAACCAATTAAAAAAAAAAAATGCAGCATCAACCAAATTCAAATCTATTTACTGCACTATTAATTGGTGCCCACACCCCTACTTGGGTTGTATTATTATTATTATTATTTTTTTTTTTTTGGCATAGTAGAAAAGTGTGGAAATTAGATACTCAATTGTAACTAGTTTATCTGTATGGGAAGAATATGTGCATTAAGACATAAATACATGTGTCGTGCCAATCTTACTAAAGATCGAACATTGAATCAGTAGTCAGAAAACAATCTCAAATGCTTAGATCACAGGACTCAGAACTTGAAATTTCTAATCTACAAAACCAATTGGGTTTTAGCTCAAAACTTTTTAAGCTACCAACTTTGATGGTTTAACTTGGGACTGTCATTTTTTTTCAATGCATTACTAGTTATTTTAAATTTTTTTTAATGATTTGAATCTATGCTCTTTTCTCTTAACCCACTTAACTAGTACTAATTAGACTAGCACGGTGACAGTTATACATTTATAGTCTATATATGTGCATCAAAATTCAGAAAAGATTCTAATAAATGTGCATTCTAACATCAGCTTGTTCTCTATTAGTATAACTTATGGAGATTATATTGATAATAACAATGAATTGATCAATAACTTACACTTGAAACCACATTAAATACTCAAAACAATGAATCAAATGTAATTTCTTAAAATATATTTCTTATTCGTTTGATATTTGAATTGAGTTTGAGATAAGATGAAATTTTTAAGGGCCTGTTTGGTGCATAAGTTCAGTTTGAGTTGAGTTGAGATTTTTAAGTTTGAATAGTAATTTTTGTTGACTTTTTCAGAAAAGATAAAAAACTTTTTCAGAAAAAATAAAAAACATGATTAAAAAAATACAATTTAGTTTGAATGGAGATAGAAAACCAAACGGACCCTAAATTTGAGTTGATTGATTTTTTAAAAATTAATTATAAATTTTATTAATTTTTAAAAAAATAAAAATAAAAATAAAAAAATATAATTTAATTAAAATTAAACCCGAATATCAAATTATGAGTTTCGTTTTTTACATTGAAAATACCTGTTATTAGCAGTAGGGTTGTTTGACAAGAGATTATTTTCACTCCAACAAGTACATGAATGGAAGAAACTCGTATATCTTTATGTACTATTTGGTTGATAGTGGGTGATTAGTCGACCAAAGCTTGTTATGGTGTAAACTGTCACAGAAAATAAAAAAGCTTGTCTTGGCAATAATTATACCAAAACATGGCCCACACTTTTACTTGACCAGATCGGTTTATATCCAACGGTTTATATTCGTCATTAAAATAGTGAAATTTTATGTGATTGATTTGATTATGACTCATTTTTGCTTTAAACAGGACCAACTTCAAAACACATGTTCTGATTATTGCCTTTGCCCCCTCTTCATATTCTCATTATTCTTTTCTTTTCTTTTTTTGTTTATATTCACATTTTGTCTTTTTCCTCAAAATAACATTCAAAGAAAAACATAAAAAGAAAATATAAAAAAAAAAAAAAAATCGGCAAATCCTCGGCTGAAAAAGAAGAAAAGTGCCCGCTGACGACAATTTAAAAAATGAAGCCCCACGCAGATCTCGCCACGTCATCACGGAAATCTCAGGAAGTGGGTCCCGTCCGACTTGGCGGTAAACGACGGAAGGTAGAGGTAGGTTGTCCTGCGCCGCAGAGGAGTCAAACTCGATCTCATGATCGTCTGCTCGCCTACAAAACGCTCGTAACAGAGAGACAAATATAAAGAGATAAAGAGAGAGAGAGAAGAAGTGAGAGAAACAGAGAGACTGTAATGCTTTCACACTTCAAAAGCTTCTTCTTCTCTGCTACTTCTTAAGGAGATAAGAAGATTGTTTTCAGAGAGACAAAGAGAGAGAAACAAAAACAAAAACAGAGAGAGAGAGAGAGATCTAATGGAGTACGAGAGGATACACAAAGTGCAGGTATTGACAGAAAATAAAAGGAAAATGAAAATCTCTATTGACCCATGTCTCTTTTTCATGAGCTTTCCAACTTTTTCTTTTTTATATTTAAATTTATTTATATTGTGTTGTTAGTCTTCTTGATGTTAAATTCATAGCAAATAGCAACCTGACTTTTGTTGCAGAAAATTTTCACATATATACTTTTTTAATTTTTTGGGAGCTGGGTTTTCCTAAAATATTATAATTTTCTTCTAAATTTTCAATTACCCAGGTGGTATTTTGTTGAAATTCTTAATGGGGTTTGGTTTTACTTTACTTTCAACGGTGTTGTATGTGTTTTTAAGGCAATTGTCATAGTTGGATTGTGATTTTATCTGGACTGCACGTTTGGAAGAGGAATATATATGTATATATATCTCTCTCTCTCTCTCTCTCTTTTGTGTTGTCTATTTCATTGAGTTAATTGAACATATGCCCAGTTGGAATAAAAGAAACAAATGAAGAAGAAAAAACAAATTTTGCTTTTTCTTTGGGAGGTTCTCGTGATAATTGTGGTTCATTGTTTGTCGTCAAGTTTGAAATCTTGGACTGGTGTTTGATTAACATCTTTCAGAATTATTATTAAAGTGAGTTGTTGTTTGTGTTTGTTTTGTTTGAAATGATCTCATTTTGTTTTTTGGCCACGCACATACTTTTGGGCAGCTTTTCTCTGCAGTGGACTGAAAGGAGTCATGTGGGTGTGAATTAACCTCCTTTTTTTTTTTCTTTTTTTTTTGTTTGCAGACTGGCATGATTTCACCGAGTAAACTGAGGATGAAGCTGATGGGACCCCACCATCTGAGGAAGAAAGATGGATCCAATAGTAACTCCTCAAGGACTTCTCCTTCCAAGCTTGACGATTCTGATTTTGTCAACAACAGCTTATTATCCACTTCCAATGCTGATGAGGAAGGTCTGTTTCTTTTCTGAATCTATTTTTAGTTGTTTAGTTATTATTATTATCACTATTATCATTGTTGTTGTTGTTTTTGTTTTTAGCTGAGGAAAGTTAATCACTTTCTCAATAAACTTAGCATTAGCATTAGCATATTTGAGCTTGTTCCGTTTTAAAGTTGAATTTCGCCATGTTGAAGAAGATTAGAAGAAAATCAACACCAAGCACATATTAAGGTTGTTAACTGGTGTACTGAGTATTGATTTGCCCGTACTGATTATAAAATTCCTATGCCCACCAGTTACATCTACTTGCTTAGAAGTTCAGTCTACGAAATTATCGGGTGCACCTGCATTGGAACCCAGACAAGCTGACCGGGCTTCTAACCAACTAAAGGATTCGCTGCCAAAAGAAAACGGTGACACTACTCGTGTTAGACTCCCGCAAAGTTCGAAGGGTGATAGCAGTAGTTCAAGCACGGTTCACCCTGTGAGAATTATGGAAGACGACAATCTTGATTATGATAGTAACGCTAGTTCTTCTAGCTTTGAGTTTCATAAAGGGGAGAGATCAGGACACAATCCCATTTCGAGGTCCATCTCAAGACCGATGCCATCTAAGTGGAATGATGCCGAGAAATGGATAATGAACCGGCAAAACGTGCAACCCAATCATCCCAAAAGGAATGCTTTGCAAAACCAAACAAATCGGATGCCGGGAACAAATATGATGAGGGTTGCTCCGGAGTATGCTAATTGTGATAACAGGTTGTTGTTTAGCCGAGTGGCAGACACAAAGCGGGTTGATTTCTGTCAGCCTGCACCGCAGATTGGGTACGAGAAGTTCTCATTTGCTTCTGCTGCGGGGAATTTGTTGGTTGATCAATCTGCTCAAAGTAAGGACTTAAACGAACTTGGGGATTTAACCTGTGCAGGAAGTCAAGCAGAGGAGGGTACAGGTTTGTACACTGCCTTTTTAGTAGTTTATATTCCTTGAATTTTTCTTGATTTCAATATGAATTTGATGACATTTCCTTGGTTCATTGTGCAGGCATTCCCTCCGTAAGATCAGTCTCAATGAGAGATATGGGTACCGAAATGACACCTGGTACAAGTCTCGAGCCTTCGAGGACTGCTACCCCTGTTGGAGCAACTACACCTCTCCGCAGCCCAACTTCGTCAATGCCATCGACTCCTCGAGGATGTGCACCGGCTTCTACTCCCATTGAGCCCGGTAACGGTGGGGAATCACACCTTTCATCTGACAACAATAGGAAAGAATTATCTGAAGAAGAATTGAAGCTTAAGACAAGGCGAGAAATCGTGGCTCTCGGAGTCCAGCTTGGCAAGATGAATATTGCTGCTTGGGCAAGTAAAGATGAGCAGGAAAAGAAGAGATCTATTGCTGATGCAGCAGAGCTTGAGCGTATTGAATGTGGAAAACGTGCGGCTGCCTGGGAAGAAGCTGAAAAATCTAGACATACGGCAAGGTTCTTTCTGCGACCATTAACTTTCCAAGCTTGTTGAACCAATTTGTTTTGAATGAAACAGGAAATTTGTTTTTATCTGTACTAGTGCGTTCTATCTTCTAATGTTCTACCACGGCTAACTTGATGAGCCTAAATGTCGACATTGCTCAGATATAAGCGTGAAGAAATCAAAATCCAAGCTTGGGAGAGTCAGCAGAAAGCAAAATTGGAAGCCGAGATGCGGAGAATAGAGGTACTTGAAATTCTCTCTCTGCCTCTTTCTGGATCCACTGAATGCTCTCTAAAGTTCGAGTATTTGGCTCGAAATTCTTGTTTCGGATCATTAACTTGACTAGAGTGTGTTGACTCCAATATAGACAAAATGAGACTGTCTTCTAAAGTAAAGCTTGTAGAAAGTACTACTGAACTTCTAATCCTGGTTTTTATGAAATTTTTTAATTTGAAAATCCCACTTGATTTTCAATTCAGTAAAAGCCAAAGAGTACATCCGATAAAGGACTCGAATAGGACTAGTTATGTTTTGAAACTCAACATAATTTGCCAATAGGACTTGTTTGAAATAAAAATCTCGATTCCTGAAATGGCCGAAACATTTTAAACTCCTACTGGTCTTGATGCAACTTCTATTCGGTCTCAAGCAACGTTTGACAGCTAATCTAAGCATTTGACTTCTTTCAGGCTCAAGTTGATCAAATGAGAGCCCAGGCTCATGCGAAGATGGTGAAGAAGGTCGCAATGACAAGGCAAAGATCAGAAGAAAAAAGAGCAGCAGCCGAATCCAGAAAAAACCGGGACGCAGAAAGAACTGCAGCTCAAGTCGAGTACATTCGTCAAACGGGAAGAATGCCGTCATCTCAATACACGTGCTGTGGTTGGTTGTGATAAATCCCGGAACAAACACATAAACAGGAAATTCATCTTACTTTCTTAGCCCAAAACGGCGTCTCCTGTCTTGGTTCGATACAGTTTTTCCATGATCCAGGAAGTTGCTCTACGACATTCCTCTCCTGTGTGTAAAAGTGTTTACGTATAGTTTATTCTTGCGGTGGACAGTATTTTACTTGAGCATGAATTGTTCATGTATCATTGTTATTGTTTTCTTCCTCACAGAAAAAGAAAAAGGTTGAATCTCCGGGGTTTGAAAAGCTGTATGCTTGTGTTACTTCTGTCTACAACCATGGTATTAACGACAAAGGCATCGAGAAATAGGCATTCTCACACAAAAAGAGCCGAATCGCACATCATGATGTTCGGTACCACAATTCACATCAGAAAGTGTGTTTTACCGCAAGTTGTGATTACACGCGCTAATACTACGTCATGTAAAATTTATTTCACGCAGTTTGGTGGTGTCTGAATGTTACTAATATCAGTTTTCATATGATAGTGTAAATTTTATAGCTTGTTCAAAATTTTGAAACTATTCAAGTAATCACACAAAAAGAGCAATTTGTTGGGCCCCGCGGTGCTTGGAACACGACTCCTATGAACTTTTCCGCCACGAGTTTATTCACATTTTTCAAAACTTTTTTGGTGAATCGCATTTTTCAAAGTACCAACTCTTGTGATTTTCAATCACAAGAAAAGGGGTTAAACTCATTCAAGAGGTCTTGACCACCATTGATAGGTTTATCCAAGGGAATTAAAACCCAAAATTACACAAATTTTGACAACAACATTGAGCACACATTTTTCAATAATCAATGAAGTTAAAAACAAATACAAATTGCAGGGCGTATCGACGGAAAAGAAATTGCACGTGTCGAATGGATCAGAGAAGGTAGGGTACCTCTACAAACCATTAGGGCTAAAATTGATTACTGTTCCTATACAGTTCGAACTATCTATGGGGCTTTAGGTATCAAAATTTGGATATTTGTAGACGAGTAATAATAAAACCTTTACTTAAACTTATCTTTAGGTCTATCAGTTAATAGAACAAAAAAAATTCTATTAACCAGTTTTTTGGAAATTCTTTTTCTGCTAATTGAACACCATTATAGGTGCAGTTAACATGCACTTCTCTCTTCCAATCCTTTAAATCCTCCGACCATTCAGGAAATTGAAATAATAATATACGACCAATATTTTTAACTATTATCAATGAGGGTAATATAATATATTTTCTTTTGTATTTTATTTAGTGGTTTCATCCCTTGTAGAAAAGAGAACAAAGAGTAGAGTGATTTACGTTGTTTTTACTCTAATTTCTAAAGATTTTGGACTTCACTTGGTACCATTTCTAAAAACATCATTTTGTTGAAAATTTAAGTTTAATTTTCATATCAAAATAATGTAAGGAAATGAATTAAGAGTCCGTTTGGTGATCAAGTTTAACTCAAACTAAACTGTAATTTTTCATCTCAATTTTTATCTTTTTCTGAAAAAATTTGTTTTTTTCTAATTTTTTTTTTTTTTTTGTCTTTTTTAAAAAGTCAATAAAATTTACTATTTAAACTTAAAAAACTTAACTCAGACCCAAACAATAAACGGACCCTAAGACTTACAACCTCATTAACACTTCATGTACCTCAAACATTGTGCACGGGAAGGTGGGAATTCACCCACTAGGGCATGCCTTTGGACCTTGTAAGATCCACATTTGGTCGTAGGATTGTCATTCAAAAACTACATCTTTGGAGTACTAGTTTATTATTAATGGCTTCGGTTTTATTTATTTTTAATTCCAATTAGATGAGTATGGATTATGGAAGGTCAAAAATCTAAGCAATAATTAGAACATCTCCTATGAAATATCTAAAGGTTATGTCAATGGTAAATTTTGGCATTTAGATAAAAAAGTGCTCTCCAATGAAGTGCTATATTTAATATGAAATTTTTCATTCACTAAATTTTGTAACAAATTTACCACAAGATATAGACAACGTTAAATTTAACGTTTGATTTTTATTTGTTGTTGGCTTGACTTTTGTCGTGTAATTAATATAATATTTTTATTTTTTATTTATTTAAATACAAAACTTTCACTTTACAAGTTTCGAAGCGCAAAATAATGATCAAAGATAAAAACAGTATTAGAAATAACATTATGCATTAGAATATAAAGTAAAGATAGTATTAAAAATAACATTATGTATTAGAGTATAAATTCAGCTAATATTATTTTTCACACTTTTTTATAACAAATATTGTATTGGTATAAACTAATGCATTAGAGATGTTCTTAAGTGAGGCAAAAAAATAAATATATATTTATATATATATGACCGGCTGTTTCCACAATATTCTCTCCACCAGTGTACCACATTTGTGGGCCAAATCGAGCCATACCAACGACCCAATTCATGACCCGCTTATACAATGTAAAGTCACTGATTTAGGACTTCATTATTTTTTTTTCCACTGCAAAAATTAATTAAAAACTAATCAAATGCCAAAAAAAAAAAAAAAAAAAAAAACTTTTTTAATTTTTTTAATTTTAAAAATTAATTTTTTTATTTAAAATGCCACGTGGTGGGCTTAAGACCCGTCCACCACCATCATGCATTGCCATCCGTACACTCCAATCAACATACTCCGCCATGTTCACACTTCAGGCACTGTTCGACAAGTAGGAATGACAAAAATCCCAAAAAATTCGTGAAATCCCTAAAAGTTTGAGAAATCAAGCTTCAAGATTAGAAAGTAAATCTAAAACTCTCTTATTTTTTTGCTTTAAATTGTTGTTAAAACGTTGGACTTTCATATTTAGGAGTTTAATTTGAAAAAAGAACAAGATTTATTGAATTACCACCAACAAAATGGTAAGTAAGATGAAGCAAAAACTATTGAATTACCACATTATTACGTGAACACATTTACAGGATTACACTTTCCTTCTTATTCTCATTCCAATTAATTCATATTATTTACATTAATAAAATAATTCACGCACATAATTTGGAGATCAGTTTGCTTTTTTCTTTTTTCTTTTTTTTTTCCTCTCTTTTTTTTTTTTTTAATTTTATTTACAATTTAACAGAGTTATTTATAAACAACATGCAATTAGATCCAAGTTCCCAAGTAACCTTGAGATTTCCACAACTAACTTTCATGTATAATGGCTAATCACCCACTATAACCAGTTAAACCATGACAAAATAAATAAAAAAGAAATTAGAGTCTTAACATAATAACGTACAACAACCAAACAACTAGTCGTGACATGTGTGGTGAACTGTGAAGTTTACAAACTTCTTACGGGCTTTAGTGTAAATTCGATTTTGGCCAAAAAAAAAAAAGATTAATAAATTCCAGATTAGTACAAGATATTTGGAAGAACCGTTGCAACAAATACAAAATCAATTACACAATGCCCTTTTAAATTAGTCATTTCATAAATAAACAAAAAAAAAGGCCATGGCAGACAAGCATCAGTCAGACTATAGATTTATGCCCAACCTATCTGCCAACCTCTAGAGTCTAGCCTTTCTCATTGAATTCCGTGTAATGTGGAATTTAGCGTTGCATAAACATGTTTTCCACAAATTTTCTGTCAATACCATGATCACGATATTTTCGAAATTTTCATTGAAATTGTTATATTTTCATTGAAATTTTTTGAATAATAACAGTAAAAGTATCGTTATCGTTGAAGAGATCTATTATATTTTATACTAATATTAAGATATATTGGTAAAATTGTGGTTATAATTTTAGTAAGAATTTCAAAATTTTTTTTCCTATTGATTTTTTTGAACACACTTAAATTTTCTTTAAAAAAATATAATGAGAAAAGATTAACAGTCATGTTCACAATTGTATTTAACATTATTCAAATAATATATCATGACACTATTATTATTTGAGTTATGATGAAATTCCAACCATGTCTATATTTCATAGAACTTCTTTTTGAAATTGAGATATGTAATATATAAAAAAGTTTCAGATGTAAAACTTGTGTATTTAAATAACTTCTTAATATCTTTGATATCCTAAAATGTTAAAAACATGTCTTAAAGCAAATTCTGAAATTTCAGGTTTTTTTTTTTTTTGATATTTCCATAAATATCGATAACATCTCTGAAATTTCTATGATATAGAGTACACGATATTACAACTAATGCCAATATTTTCATCCATGATCAATACTACAATGATTGCAAACATAACATAACTTAACAATTATTTTATATCTGACTATACTTTAAAGTTTCAAATTCAAATTCCCCAACTTAAATCAAGGGGTTGGGTGGAGAAAAACTATACATCAAATTCATTGAATTCTTAATGTACCTCTCACTCACCTGTCCTATAATGGTGGTGGTTGAATTGCTGGAGTGACGCCTTTTAACTAGCTCCGGGTAACCCAACAGGTCACTAATAGTAACTAGTTGGATTACTCTAAAATTAGTGCTGACAAAAACCCAGCGGGTTACAAGTGGTAACCTAGCGCGTTATTAACCTTGTAACCTGGTTCGAACACGAATCATAAAAATGAAGACACGACTAAATATGACATGGCATGGTTAAGAAAAGGGATGAGATACCAGAAATTGGTTATGTGTTCACATCTTGAAAAGGATCAAAATCTACCTAAATCTAGAAAAATCCACATTAAGATAAAGGTGGGCCACCACTATATGTGGCTAGCATGAAACAATTTGAAAAAATTGTGGGAATGGGTAGCCATTTTAGTGAAAATGTTTTGAATTTTTGCTCCACTTAATTACCTATTCGAATTTTTATCATGTTAATCACTTTTTATTAAACATTATAAGAGGACAAAAATCATGAAACCACTACAGGTGGGGCAATATTCTAGATTACTCATTTCAAGGCATTTCTCAAAAAAACAAAAAAACCTAATAATTTTGCATGGCATACTCCTAAAAGTTAGAAATGGTATCCCCATTCAATATTACTTTAAGGAAAACATCTAATAAATGACTAGTTACCATCACCACTTTTTCGTTAAGAAGTTGTAATTGACATGTAAAACTGTGCGAGATATCTATAGATTTTAAAATTGACATAAGAGTTTGTGATCGTTTAAGGAGTGATCAAAATAGGAATCCACTCGAGGCATTGGAGGTGAAAGGACATCCTGCACATGTAAAACAAGAAATGCTGCATTTTTTTGGTCATATGTTGTGGGTCATAGGCGAGGGAAAAAAAGAAAGAATGGAAAGAAAGAAGAAAGAAAGATAAAAGAGATACAATTAAAGTTAAATAAATGAATTAAAAAAGAATTAAGGGATGCTGTATTGGTCAAACTGACCTAACTTTTAAATGAGAAAAATATTTTGAGACATCAATAATGTTGAACATCACAATCAATAGAGAGTTGATCTCAACTAGTGATCGATATTGTAAAATCCGTCTTCTATTAATCGACACCACCGATACCTTTTAATATCATTCCTAAAATGTGACTATTTAGTGGTGTTTGGTAGTGCCAAACGTGTAGCATTCCATACCATAACTGAGAAAAGAGAGTCGTATCAACACAATTAACGAAGTGCTCAAAAGCGCAGCCCCAGAACATGCAGCCACAACAATAATCCTTTCAGTGGCCAGCCCACCCAGCCCCACCAAATGCATGAAAAGAAGAAAATATATCAAAAGACTTTGCTAATTGACATATTTTTCTTTCTTTCTTTTGTTTTTTTGAAATAAATATACATATTGAAGGAAAGGAAAAAAAAAAGGAAAAGGAATTTTGTGAAAAGAGAAAAAATGCATGAATTCATCCCCATGTGGCTACCGACATCACTAGGACCCATTTATTTTATTAAATGGCCAAACACAAACTGTCAAATCCTACAAATATAATAGCTGTATATACAAGTATACACGCACATACACACAAATATATATATATACATATATATGTGTGTGTGTGTGAATGTTATAATGAGAGAAACTTGTAGATAAGCCAGGTGTTATGAACAGTTGTTGAGTGTTCACTTTTTAAACAGTTGTGAGTATGGTATCTGCGAGTATCGCGACTGTCCAATAATTTCGTACTGAATGTATACGTTTAGTATCATTTCAATGCTTTAGGAAGAAAAAAAAAATTAACAGTCAAAACTATACTTTTATTCAGGTACATTATTTACCGTCCGACACACGAGTATTTCAAGTTAAAAATTCAAAACAAAAGACCAAGGGTTACTCCTGGTTATAGATAATTTGTTTTTTTTTGCTGGTTATATAGATAATTTGTTTGAAAAGTAATTTTAATAACAAACAAATCTACAAATAAGACAAAAGTATGCAGTTTCTACAACCTCATCGAACGGCTGAAACAGCAGAAATGCACGCACGCTTGCATGGTTACAATAAACAGACACAGAAAGAGACTCGAGGGAGTTGGAGTTGGGAGTTGGGGTTGGACAACGGCATAAAAGTACTCGGAACAGTACTTCGTACTACTTGAGTTTGACAAGGGGGGGGAAAAAAAAAAGTGGAGCTTTTCTTTTGGCTTTGTCTCCGAACTTGAAAACACCAACAATTGCATGGGGTTTTCTTTTTCTCACTTTTTTTTTTTTTTTTTTTTCTTGATTAGGGGGAACATTGGGCGGGTTTTTGAGATATTTTAAACCAAAACAATTTTAGGTGAGTTGGAGTAAATATTAACCCACCTAATCAACCCAAGATTTAAAATCAACTCCCCTAATTAAGTCAGGTTCGATTGGATGGTTTGGACATTATAATAATAAAAAAGTACAACAAATAATGTAATTCTAAATAAGAAACTTTAGTTAAAAAAAATAAAAAAAAATTTACGAAATATTTTTCATATCAAGTTGGCAAGATGAAATTTATTTCAATTTTTTAAGAATTATAATAAAGAAAATACAAAAATAAAAGATCAAATATGCAAGTATACATATATGTCATAAATCATAATAAAAATAATTAATATATAGTCAAAATTTATTATTAAAACACAAATTTCGATTGGATGTATTGGATTTATGATAGATTACTAAATTAGAACCCAAACTCATCTAATGAAAATTAGGTTGGGTGAGTTTGGTCATATTGAGGTCCAGTTAAATCGAGTTGGGTTATACTGGATTAAATTAGACAGGTTTAGTTGGCTTAATCAGGCTTAGGATTTTTTAATTCACTCCTACTTAACAAAAGAAAAGAAAAAATAAATAAATAAAACAAAACAAAACCCCAACAACAAAAACTACTTTCACACTGAGGATAGCATTTGCATAGGAGAAAATCATGTCATGGAAATTGGAAAGTAAAAAGGTAGAGCCAAAACTAGACAAGAAATTATTCTTGGTATATTGTATGAGCATAAAATATGAATGAACTGAGATGATAAAAAAAGATCAGCTATCTTTCACAAACACTGATCTCCTAACATACATATTAATATGGATTCTCAATAGCATAACAAGGAAAAAAAACAAAAACAGAAAAGAAGAAAGATATATATATATATATATATTATGCGTATATCAATTACTTACAGTATTTTTAACTTGTAAAGTAAGCTTTTCTTAAAGCTAGAATTAGGCAGTTCTTCCCACCCTTATGGAAGGTTTGGGAGACATATGCTTTATATTACAGAAAAGAGAAAGGTATCTTAACCGGGTTAAATTGTTCAGTAGTCGAGCGACCCCACGGACGTGATTCCAGAGCTCAAATTTCTTGAATCTTGCCGGCTTGGATAATCGTCACAACCATTGTTGGAAAGCCTCTGGATAGAGACCGAGTTGAGAAGCTCCAAGCCTCGTTTGCCCATCTGCTGCATTTCTTGCGGCGAAAGTATTTTGATACACCACACGCTATTCACGAACTCCCTGGTACGAAAGATAGCCAAAGAAGTAAGAACAAGTTTATTAAGACAGCAGCGGAAGAAGGAATTAGTAAAAGTTATTTACTTTCCGAAATGTTCGGTAAACGACCCTAAATGGTCGACTAAAGAATCTTATGCATGGAAGTATAAGCATGAGATCCTGGATGAATGCGTCTTTCTATCCAAATAACGGTGTTAGACACATATTTAGACATATATCCATCCCTGACTTGTCCCTATTTGCAGCAAGAACAACCTGGAACGGTCGTCAAATTTTTAAAAAACAGAACCTCGGATGCGTGGGCACCTGGATTGTGTTACATGTTGGACACTTTAATCTTCTAGTGGCAAAGCGTCCGAAAACCAAAGTCAAGAAGGATTTTTCAGAGTTTGTATAAGCTTGAAACCTAACAAAATTAAACGGATAAAGGAACGGGAACTCACGGCCAGGGGCCATCCCCGAGGAGAAGAACATCATTCTCCCGGTCAACGAATACAAGCTGCCAGCCTGATCTCAGGGGGTCCTCCAACTCGCCTTCAAGGCCAAACATACGAGCGAGCTCACCGCGCAGCTCATTGTAGCTGCTGAATTTCGTGATATCCAATGACCTCCCGAAGGACCCTGATTTGTAAACCTGTAGACAACCATGATTATTGATTAAGAAGACATGATACATTAAAACGCTCCGTATCACACTATATTAAACAGAAACGTAATTACTTGCTGAACCTCAGAAACAGCAATAATGCTATAGAAAATAAAAGTGAAAAACCAGTCCATGAATTTGGGATCCAAAAACAACTCACCTTAACAAAGGTTCTGTTTGGGTTGTTTCCTTGGCCTGCATTTTCCGGAGACTGTAGGAAACCCGATTCATCAATGCAACTGGAAGGTGTTATTGCAGGATTGAGTGAAAAATCGGTCCCTGTAGTACTCATATAGCTGGAAGAAGGAAACGGTAAAGTAGGAGAGTCGCCTTCGCTGCTGACTCCTCTAAGGTTCGACATCCCATTCTGCATTAGAAGAGACGAGGGTTCTATATTGACACCGAATAAAAGATGGCTTTGAGGATCGGTATTCCCTTCTTGGTCAATCGTGCACTCCCTGCCAGGAAAGGGTGGCAGAGAAACAGAATTCGGGGAAATATTAGTCTGCGGTGGCCCCAGTTGTTCAACCTGAGGCAGAACACACTGAGAAGGTCCTGAAGAAATAAGCGATTCGACTGCAGCTCGCTTTGACGGCCAGACTGAGGAAGACAGATTGCTCCTTGGCAGGTTGAGCAGGTGGGACGCTTCATCAGGTGATGAAAATGAACCCAAGATACTGTGCAAGGGAGAGACGATACTACTGGTCACAGCAGTCCCGTTTGAATCAGAAAAACTTGGCTGTTGGCACATTGAAGAGATGCCTTGCAAAGATGGCGATTGTGATTGAGAAGCTGAAGAATAGTGAGACATTGGAGAGACGGCATTTGGAATCTGCTGTTGATCAACCATCTGCTGCTGCTGTTGATGCTGCTGCGACGGCTGCGACGGCTGCTGCTGCTGCTGCTGCTGCTGTTGCTGCTGACTATTAAAAGAGTGCTGATGCTGCAATTGTTGCTGAAGAAGGTGTGACGGTGTTTGGGGTTGCGCCCGTGGCGAATGCTGGTTTTCCAGCACACCTTGAAGAAACGCTTGTTGATTTTGAGATTGTTGCAACATCTGGGGCTGCATCAAGGAAGCAGACCTGCTAGGGAGATTTGGGGTTTGTTGGAACTGCAGAAGGGATGTGGGTACTGGTTTTGAAGGATCCACCACCCTCATTTCTTGGAGGGCAGCAGCAGCCATAACTTGGTACATGTCAGGTTGCAGACCAAGCATGGAAGCATCAACCCTCGGCTGCATCCACGGTGAGACCCCAATTCCCTGAAAATTCATAGCTTGAAGTCCACGGTCTCCATAATCTCCTCGAAGCCACATAAGTGGAGAGTTCATGCCAAGATCATCTTCCTTGATACCTAAGAATAAACGAAGAATATTTTGACATTATATAAACCAGTATTTGCAAAACAGAGCAGCATCCGAAAAGGCAGCAGACATGCACACCATGGAAAGCAGGTAAGCCAGGTGGCCAAGGTCTCTTAAGCCTGAGAGGGAATGGTGAAGGGTACATGGGGAATGTCGTTAACGGTTCTATCTCCCACAGGGAAACTCTGGGCTGCCTATCCCCAGCTGTGGATTCATCCCAGCCCACCTGCATTAGGAAATTTGACGTGTCAGTGTTTCAGGAGAAACATCAAGTGACTTTCCTGAAGGAACTTGACCAGAAAAGAAAAGTTAATTCCATCATGCAACATAGAACAAAAAAATAAAAAAAAAAAGGTACCGAGTGCTCTAAAGCAAACCTTTACTGAGCGCCAATGTGAATTAGGCCACCGAACAGGATCTAGGTCGCCTATGCCAGTTATTGTGCCCATGTAACTGGATCAAAGACAATTGTCAGATACCAAATTCTACATTTTGCAAATCAAGGGAAAAAAAGGAAGATAGCAGGCTGAGGGATCACGATTTAAAACATCCTAGTAAGAAAGTGTAAATTTGGGCATCTGTCTTATGAGTCACATCAGCTGTATTATTATAATGCATGAACTATCAACTCCGGCCGATAAGTTTTTTAAAATATGCTGAAACATTTGAGCATAAACAAAGGAAAAAAAAATACGGAACAAGATCAGAACAGTAGATAGTGCATTCTGCTGCGACGGAGAAATACTATCAGTGCGACGGTAACAACAAAAACATTAGGACCTTACCGCCGAACACTTGATTCCTCTGTTTCAAACAGCATTCTAAACCGCATTCCAACGGAGACACGGGTATGATAAACTGCTTTAATGAACTTGGCCAGGGGAATGACAAATTCAGACGGGCTTGCCCTGAATGAAAGGCGACAGGGATTAACTTGAAGTAACAAACCAAACATTTACACCATCACCCACCAGAAGAAAGTCGTACCTAGGGTTATAAAAAATGGTGAAACGACTATTTGTTGCAGCTGCATGAGCAGCGGCAGCAAGAAGCCCCAAGTGCATGCTATCACTCGATAAAACCGATGAAGGCATCACAGTCTGTGGCCTATTCGCTCGTCGGGTGCCAAGCAGTAACTGATTTTTTTCATTCCTGATTCGAGAAATTACAACCTATTGTAGTTTGAAGGTAATCGAAAATTCCAGCAAAAGAAAAGGTCATGGAAAAAGGAAAGAAACGAGTTGATAAATAGAGCTTAAAATATTCATCTTGTTAGATTGATGCAAGCACAAAAATTACTGCACGGCAGTTATGAATAAAGCAAAAACGTTAGCAACAAATCAACAGCCTACCAGATGAAAAGCACCGAGTCCCCGGCAACAAGTCTCTTAGCACTAACAAAAACACTCCATCCAGTTGTAAGTAGGTGCCTTTTGGGCTGGCCTGTAAAATAGAAAAATGACCATTAGCAATCTACATGGCGAAATGAAGCTACTGCTGAGTACAACACTACAATAATTTACATTTAGAAAACATAGATTTAAGGTTTTTGAATTTGAAAGAGAACTCCAAATTCCACTTTCTTTTCCAGACCTTGAATACAAACCAAAATATTTCTCGAAAAATAAACATTTTGCACTAAGGTTTTGAACAGAAAAGAAAACTTTACCACGAAAGATATGTCTAAATTTCCATTCATTATCATGCAGGTCCCTTGCGATTAACTCTTGTGCCGGTGGCTGTTGGGAGAAGTCCTGTAGGTAAAAGGGGAATGCAAAAAACCAGAAAGAGATTCAGAATCAAAGGCTCGTTGTTCTTTTAATTAATTAATTTTATTTTTCATTGCTTCAACATGAACCAAATTTTTGCGTCACTCAAACAAAAGGTTTTCACATGGAAACTATCAAAGTCCAAAGTTTTAACTTAAAGAAGATGACTTCATACGTGTGTTTACCAGTTCATCATGTTAAACTTATAAAGTCTTATTTGTGTATGTATCAGTTTAGTTCCGTGCACGAAAATCAGAGGATAAAATGGCCATGCATATAAAAAGTATGCACATGCTTCTTAGAATAAAAGTGTCCCACGTGTCCCATTATTTACATTGTTTCTTCAAGTGTCCCACAAATTATAGGAGACAACTTAAAAATATGATGGGCCACACTCCTTAATATAAAGGAAAGAAAAATTTTGAAGCAAAGAAAAAAATAATAATAAAAAAGGAGAAAAAGAACTACCAAGGGAGGAAACACTTTTTCGGCTGCCCGGCGAGGAACAGAAAATCCTCCATGAGTACTTGTGTCACTTGCCGTCAAGGTTTTACAAAAGTAATTTGTCGGCTGCTTGCTGGGAGTTCCCAACTCGGCTGGAAGGTAGGCCTCCTTTTGTTCTTGCTGCACGTTGAGGACATGAAAAGAGATAAGAAAATAGTAAAGCGAAAAGATACAATGGACGATAAAGACATTGCAGTTTACCGGACTTAGCGGTTGCAAGGTCATCTGCGCATATACTTCGTCTGTCTCAACATCTGCCTGAAGATGATAAATTTGAGACTTAGAACCCAGCTTAGACGAAAAAGCATAAACTAGCCAAACTAAACAAGCTTACATGCATTGTCACATTATGAAGTTGACAAATGAGCTGTGGAGGTAAGCTCGGGTAGTTAGGGATATGGGCGTCCACTTCCTTGTTTGTTGACGCAGCAACCTACATACGTAACAGCATCAAAACATGTTTTGTTGAAAATCAAACCGTACAAGTAATAATACTAAATCTCTTCCAAAATTTCTCTTTTTTATTTCCTTCTTAAAGATTACTTATCCTTTGGAGAAAAAACAAACAAGGCAAAGAACGTATTTTAATGTAAGTTTTTTTTTTTTTTTTTTACAAATATTTTAATGAAAGTTAATGCTTAAACTAAAGACATTTAGCACAAGCATGAAGTGACTGATTGTTACATCATTTCCCATGCAAAATGATAACGAGGGCAAGACAAAAACTGCCCTAGGAAAGGAAAGGCATCAATAATCACTTAAAACACATACATCCCGATCCATCAGCTGCATGACGCTGGTCCAAAGTGTGAAAAACAACTTCACAAGCATAGAATAATAATTCAAAGTTCTAAAACTTCCATGGAAAAACTACAATAAGCAAAAGGGCATGGAAAAAGATAGATAAAACAAAGAAAAAGGTTAAGAGAAAGTGTTTGGTATTGCTTTTGGAAATGTTTACTCACATATGTGGAGGCGTGAAGACAAAAACGTTTTCTAAATCGCGTTTAAATAGCCAATGCTTTGTAAAAGGAAACGAAAACAGAAAATGGTGAGAATCGTTTTTGTTTTCTCATTTCTGTTTTCATTTTCTAAAAGCTGTAATTTAACACATGTTTTGAGAAACGTACCAAACCAATTGCTCTAAAAACACAACCAAACATAATTTCAAAACTGATCTTAGAATCATTCCTAAATAAATTCTCATTTTTCTGAGCCAAACAAAAAAAAAAATCTCATTTCTATTTTCACACCCATTAAAAAATAATTTCCAAAACGCTACCAAACATTTCTTTCACAGAAACTCAAGAATCAGAAGAGTTAAGTTTTTCATAAGTAGATTGATCACTTCATATGAAATAAGATTTCCTTGACCCCATATTTCGAAGAAAAACTAATCTTATAATCCCCTTTTCTCTTTCTCTGGAAACACAAATATTATTTCAAACGACACATGATCTGCATCAAAATCCATTTCTGGAAAAAAGTAGAAATTAATACCAAAAAAAAAAATTTCAAAATACTAACCTGTTCACTATGGCCTTGTGGAAAGTAAACAACACGGCATCAAACAGCAGACAGGGAAACAAGAGAACAAGCACAGGCGAGCCAAAGCTCAGAATTCAAAACTCTCTTCTCCCCTGCAAAATTAAAGATTTGAAAATCATAACTTCCCACTCAAAACAATTAAACACTTAAAATTCGTTTAGACATGATGAGAGACAAGCTCATATATCATTGAAAGATCTTGACAAGAGCAAAAAAGTAAAAAATTAAAAAAAGAAAAGAAAAAAAAAAAACCATCTATGTATAGGAAAAAACCAAACTTTCCAGCAAGATGCAGCCAAATTAAAGCCACTGCTTGCTGTGAAAAATGGAAGAAACTGAAACTCTTAAATCATCCAATAGTAATAAGATTGGTTGTGCAAAAAAAAAAAAAAAAAAAAAAAAAAGGGGAACAAGGTTAAGAAAACTCATCACAGACCAAAAAAAAGTAATAATCGAAGTGAATAAAATTATTAGCTAACTTGGGCCATCAAGAGATTAATTAACTCAATTCCTAAAACACTAACTCAACTTCTAACTCCAATCGAAAAGTATTGGAAAAAAAAAAAGGTTGAATCATACAAGAGAACTCTAAGCATACCTTCTTGGGGCTGAGGGCTAAAACCAACCGAAGAGAGCCTCATTTCAGAAGAAATTTTTGAACAACTACTTGGGATGTCAATTATATCCCCAAAAAAAATAAAAAGAAAAAAAAAGCTAGTTTTGATCACAAAAAACAAGCCACAAAATTCACCCAAACCCCCAAGTAATCTTCTTTTTCTTCACTCCACAACAAGACCATGTCTTTTCTTATCTTTTCCTTTTTTTGCCTTCACCAACCAAAACCCACTAAAATCCCAACACAGTCCAGCCCATGCACCAGCGTACCTCTGCTAAATAACGTGGTCTGAAACTGAAAACATTTGTTCAGACACACACACACACAAAAACCTAGTTCCTTAAAAACTTCAACCACAACTGGTTTCACTGCAGAACAGGATTGATTTCAGCCTCATCCGCTTGTGATCAAGAACTAATCCCAATCTCCAACAATAACAAGAAATCCCAGAACCAACATTTCAGCTTTTTTTTTTTTTTTTTTTTTTTAACTGCTGCGAAAACCCAGCAAAACCAACTTCAGAATTCGCCTCAGATCTTCCGCCTCAGAACGCCCACGGATTGAAGGAACCAGATCTCGGTGACAGAGCAAAAACCTAGAAAGGAAAAACAAAAAAAGAAAAAAAAAAAAAAAGAACAGAGAAAAAGGGGAGATTATTGCTGTTCTAAGTGCTCACAGAAGAGGCTTTTTTTTTCTCGGGAAAATCTTTTAGGCGGGACGTCATGATTACTTCTGCGCAAAAACACTAGTTACCCAGAATATTATTGTGCATAATGAAAGAGAAAAACCAAAAAAAAAAAAAAAAAAACACACACACACACACACAAAAGTATGGGTTTTTGTTTTTGTGTTTCTGGGTTTTTTTCCTTCTTTCCTACCAGTAATGGAAATGGAGAACTGAGAGGCTTTTGCTTGCTGTTTCTCTCTCTAAGACTCTCTCTCTCTCTCTGTCTGTAGAGTTCTAAGTGGTAGCAGTAGTGGTGGTGGTGAGGTACTACTACTATTCTAGTTCTTACTTCGTGTTGGCTTTGCTAATACTATGGCTTTACCCTCTCTCTCTCCTCTCTCTATATTTCTCTCTCTGCTCCAATCAATCAATACACAACCGCCATTATTTTTCGCTCTCTTTTATATATACCAAGAAAAAAAAAAGTAAAAGAACACCACTTTATGGAGAGAGAGAGAGAGAGCATGTCAGATTTTTTGAGAGAGAAGGTTTTGTAAATAGTTTTGCTTTTTTCCTTTATTTATTTTTTTCAAAAATAATTTTTTGAACAACTTTTCGGAGAGTTGTTTTCATACAATCTAGGAAGGGGAAGAAATTGGCCCTGGTTGGATCCAAGTTTTTGCAGAACTGCCCCTTTTATTTATGTGTGGGTATATATATTATAATAATATATAATACATAATAATATATATGTTAATATGTTATATGTTTATGTATCATGATAAATACTAAAATATTAATTATAATATCAATTTAGATCTAATTTTAATCTAAGTATTTAAAATATTATCACATAAATTAATTATATTTATTAATATAAAGATAATAACTTACTGTCACGTGATTTGATATTCAAAAATTTGAATTATAATTGATATTTTGAATACTAGTTTTGTGTTATATAGGATTATCTTAATTTTTTTTATAAAATTTTGGAAGAGAGAAAAATTTTGATAATTAACCATTATTATCATTTTATAAAAAGGGCATGTATAATGTTAAAACAAGTTTGAAAATTTGACATGCATGGAATGATTAGTTGGCACTATAGAGAAAAAGTATGGTGATAGCAATGTATGCAACTTTGCAAGTTGGTACTCAATCCTACTCATGCATGTTAAGATGGGCCAACACATAGTCCATATTCAACAATTTCACAATTTGCTCATTTTTTTCTCCATCCAAACCCAACTTTTTTTTTTTTTTTTTTTTTTAAACCTTTAGGGCAAATGGAAACCTAGAGCTCATGAACTAGAGAGCTAGTTTTTAAAAAGAATCGCATAGGGTTCTATACATGACCCCAACCAATGGTATTTCAACCCATAGTATTTTAGCCGATAAGAAATCACTCATTCGGGCACTGATTTAAAAAATAAAAATAAAAATAAAAATCAATCGGAGTGGGTAAAATATAACGTGTATTTACGTCGAAATTGATTCGAGAATCTGAATTCGAGTCAATGTTTTTGAAAGAAAGATGGGTGGACAAGTAAGTTTAATATATGGCAAGAATTGGAAATCTATATGTATATAGTTTTTTGGACTTTTAAACCTTTCCTGTTCTTGACATGATCATTGCTTTAGAATTGACAAAGAAATGAGAGGAAAGAAGAGCAAAAGGATGATCTTAAAAATGAAATAAAATGCGTGGATGAGATATTTCATTAATAAAAGGGATAGGTGATAAAATAGCTAGGAAGATTATTTTTCTTTTTCTTTTTCTTTTTGCTAATTATTTAATTTTCTTTGATTAGATTTAGGTCCACCCAATCCTTGGTTGTACTATGTGGGATGACCCTATTAGACACATTCAGCTCATAGTGTTCCATCTCATTTAAACCGAAAGGAGGAGGGGGATTCCCAAACCTAACATGGGACCATACTACATGTTTCATTTTTTCAGTATCTTCCATAATACCCACATTGCATCAAAGTTTTTTTTCCCTTCTTCCTTTGTTTTTATTTCATTGTCATGTGGTACAAAAATTGATCTTGTTCTTGTTCTTGTTCTTGTTCTTGTTCTTGTGTGATCACCAAATATTAAGATATACACACATATATAGATATATATGTCTATATATATACTGTAAATTTATTGTTTTGTTAGGGATCAAATTATAACTTGGGACCTTCGTAGTCTTCTGAATGTTCCTATATAGACCTAGTAGTATTGTTTTATATATACACAATTATTTTATTATTTTAAAGCTATTTATCTTGGAATTTTTATTAATTAAAGAAAATTTGTATTGTTTATCCAGTAAGTTTTTCCTCAAATCAATGCCTTTGTTTTGTCGGAGGCACCTAATAGAACGAAAAAGGATCTAAACCAATTTTATGCAAAAGATTGGTTCAGTAAATGTCTTAACGCCACACAATACATAATCCAGCAAAAATTTTAAAATTAAGTTATAAAGTATCGACCTTGAATTCATCGTTAAAAAAAATTAAATTAAAAAACACCCAAACTGCCACACACCAATCCGTTGATGGTGGCAGAACTCCGAGTTTAAGGTCTAGAATCTGAAGACACATGTGCTTGTCGAGCTAATTAGTAATTTCTCTCGTAAAATGTATGATTGATAATCATGTACTAAGATGGAAATTAGATGCAGAAGTTTCTCACACACAATTAATTTTGTTTTATTTTTTATTTTCTAATTTGATTTACAAAATAACTTCTTCTTTTTTTTTTTGTGAACAAAAAAATCTAAGGGTAACCCTATCATTTTCAGCTTTTCAAGCTCACAGGTAGGAATCCATTTCCCTAGATATGGCAGGAAGAAGGCCACAGGAATCGAACCCGGATGAACGAAGAGGATAAGCTAATAAAGGCATCCACCATTGCCAACACATCTACTCCTATATGGATGTAATTTACAATATTACTTGGTTTTTGAAATTAATGACGTGCAATGTGTACATAAAATACAAGAAATAATCCAATCTTATACAAAAATTCCACTAACGGGTATTTTTAAAGTACTTTTAAAATATAATTATAAATATAATGTTACGGTAATTTTATTATTATTTTATTAAAAATTTAAAGAGTTGAAATCCATACCTCAAATTTCAATTAATAATAATAAAAATAATAACTTTTGAAGCATGCAGCTAACTAATTGCAGAAGCCAAAGCTAATAAATGTGCTTATAATTAACAATAAGGAAAGTCCGCCGACCTCTAATCAATGACTGAAAAAAATCATTCAACTATCTACACAATGTGCTGTCAGAAAGCATAACTGATGTGCTATAATATCGCCGAATAAATATGTGTATATATATTTGTATAAATGTCTTCCTTTACAATTTTAACATGTAAAGATAAGATAAATAGGTACGTACATGTATTAATCCAAACACATATAATTATAACTTGGCACTAACGTTGTAATAACTATTAATATTTTAATAGCACATTGTCGTACATGCCAATTAAACAATGATATAACACAAGAATGCATGCAATGTTATTTTCTATACAAATGTCAACGATAGTGTTACATTTAATATATATATATATATATTTACATGTAACATGTAACAATCTAGAGTAATTATTTCCAATTCAACTTCAGAGCAAAAAAATTATTTCCAATTCAACTCTTAACAACTCATTTTTTGGTACACATATAGGGGTCTCAGTTCCCTAATTTAGAGGTCAATTTTTGTATGCCAAATTGTTTATACTTATGTGGTTCACCAAAGGAGTCCCTCAGTTAAAGAATAACGTTTTGATAAAAGGTTTTAATAAAAGATTGGTCACGAAGTAAATGTCAACTTAGTTATAATGTATTTTATGATTTTAATATGATCAGTTATCCTTTTCATTATTTATAAAAAGGAAAAAATATATTACATATATCTAAATAAAAAAAATTATATTCATCAGATGGATAACCAGGAGTATTCATATATATGTTATGTATACGTGTTAGGTATCTACTTAGAAATTAATAACAAATGGGGTGTTTGGTGTTTGAGTTTGAGTTAAGATTTATAAGTTTAGATAGTGATTTTGGTTGACTTTTTCATAAAAGATAAAAAACTTTTGAGAAAAAAGACAAAAATTGAGTTGATGGTGGTGAGTTTAAACTCACCACCCAAACGGACCCAAAATAAAAAGAAAAAGAAAACTCGGTGCGGTATGGGAAAAAGACTAAAAGATTAATTAAAGTATTGAAAACGGTATTTCCAAACACTATCTATCTATCACCTCAAGCATGGGAAAATATAGTATTTAATTAATAGGGATTTTTTTGGTAAAAAATTAATAAATAGGAATTATAACCTAGTCCAAACACGTACAACTTTATATTAAAATTAAAAAGAAAAAGAAAAAAAAACATGATCGCGTGAGACAGCTCAACCTCGACGAATGAAAATAGTTTTAGCTCCTTATCATCAACAAGTACTTCACTACTGTTACTAACAGTAAAAATTATTTTTCAACCATTTCTTTACATTTTCCGTTTTCCCTTTCTTTGCGTGTATGCAAAGCACACATGTTTATGACTATATGAGTTTACAAAAACACACATTGTCTACCACGAATATTACATCACCAAATATGATGGTCTAGCGATAAAAAATTATCATCATAGGTTAATTGTTAAAAGTATAAGTGTTAAGTAGTTTTTTTGAGGTCTTAAATGTGAAGTTTTATTTTTTACCAACTTAATATTTGATAGATAATGACTGAGATCATGTCCCCACATATCTTTATCGTTAGTATATTTAGTGAGGTTAGGGAGACGTGCTTTTCATTGAGGGTTAGCATCGGTTATATAATTTTTAATGAATATTTCTGTCAGCGTTTGATAAGTCCTTTAATAAGGCTCAAAAAGAATATGTTAACACTGATCGTATTCTTACCGGATTTCTTTTTTAGCGAAAAAAATAAGAATATATATTCAAGCTTTTTGGTTTGTAGATTTGTAATTAATACTTGCATGAAAAACAATATGGACAGATTACACACACACACACACACACACGCATGGCTATCATCGAAAAGAACTTAGATACAACAAAGATTTAGGGGTCTCGACGTGTGTGTATATATTTATGTGAATGTATAAATACATATATGTATAAACATTTTGTATATCTGATAGGATGATCACTAGCTAGCTAGGGGAATAAGCAGGCAGGGTCCAAGGTATTGTCATCGGTGGACATAAAAGTGTAAACACTTTACAATAAAACAAAACCCAATTTGTTATATCGTCTACATGTGTGTGTGTATATATATAAAATATAATGCATTTGGCCTGATTGGTGTGGCAGAAGAGCAATTTGCTTTTGTCCAAATTGATGAACACGATGCCTGAATCCTCCTCGTACGTCATATTTGGCCTGACAAAGTCTCACGTCAACATATTATATTTTCTATTTCAATTCATATCTGTTCAAGTACGTACATATATACACTTACGTACATTTTTAGAAAGTGTTTGAATTTCAGGTGATTTAACGTTTAATTTGTGCTAACCACGACCAAACGTGATAGTGGCATAATAGATAAGAAAATTTTGTTAGGAGACTTCGCTTCCATCTAGCTTTGAGTTCAAAGTGGTGTGTGATGCATGTAATATCTAGATTTTGATAATAATAATAATAAAAAAATAACTATGTGTGATAGTTTAAAGATTATTAATTGTCGAAAATCTAAAGTAAGTGTCTGTTTGGTATTCAATAAGTTTTAATTATAATTAAATTATATTTTTTCATTTTTAAATTTTTTTTAAAAATTAATAAAATTTATAACTAACTTTTAGGGGGTGTTTGATTAATGAGTTTAGTTTAAGATTTTTAAGTTTCAATAGTAATTTTTCAGAAAAGATAAAAAACTTTTTCAGAAAAGACAAAAATTTTTTTCATAAAAAGACAAAAATTATGATGAAAAAAGTACAATTTAGTTTAAAATAAACTAATAACCAAACATACCCTTAAAAAGTCAACCAACTCCAACTTAAAAATTTCATTTCTAAATAACTTATCAGACGGATGTTAAGAATTCTTATCATCTTAGCAAACTCTTGTAATAGCTATGAGGGAAGAGAAGACACCACAAACCCCTTATTTGCATTAAAAAAAAATTAAATGCACTAGTAGCTATAAAATTGTTTGACTGCTGATGAACAATAAATATAACAATTTTGTAGCTACATATTAATCACTCAACAAATTATAATGAGCGTGTTATTACAAAAGCTTATGAAACTTTATGCTACAGTTATAAATAACCATAAAAAAATAAAACAAAAAATAAATTAGCGATATAGTTATTTGATGTGGTAAAAAATGGGGATTTGTTGACTTGCCTTCCATCTAACTAACGGACTTCGTCTTCAGCTGTCTTTGGTCTAACTAACCTTTTCCAAGCTTCATTAATGTTTGCCCTCATCACATTCTTTGAACGTGATATGCCTTCAGCTCCTTTTCGAACTTACTCCATATCATTAAATGCACAAGAAATGCTCTATTATTATTATTTTTTTTCTCACAATTAAAACTCTAAACAATGATTCTCAACAAGAGATCACTTAAATTCAAATTATTTCCGATCCAGATATCCTGATTACCAATTCCAGATTCATGATGACTTCATCCATGTTCCTGGCGCCAAATGCACTTTATCCTGTTTTCAAATTTTGAGCACACAAAAATCACTATGTGTTAGTTAAAAAGCTTATCAGATCCAAATGTGAATCAAATTTGAAAATCTGTTCATGTTCAAATAGATAATCACGAAAAATACTAAAAATTAATCTTAAATGAACCTTGACATATAAATTAAGCATTTTTCAAATGATGTGCTTGTTCTGGCACTTCGTTTTAAACCTGTTTTTCAAACTTTTTTTATAATATTTTCTCTTATAAAAATTTAAAATTACTATTTCAACTGTGTATTTGAATTTATGGTCCAAACATAACTTTAAACATTTTGAACACATAAATCAAATTTAAATAAAAGTTGAACTAATTGAATTTGGTCAAGTTTCAAATTCGATACTCTATAATACGACAATTACAAGATTAATAAATTAAACAAATTTGATTATTAAATTTAATAAAATATGAATTCAAACACTTAAAATAATCATTTAAAAATCTTTAAAATAGTTAATTAAATTTTTTTTAACCACGTGAAATGTAAAATTGCTTCCAATTCTAAATCTAATACTAAAAATTTGATCTAATGATTTTGAAAATACATTAAACAACCATACATATTACCGATAAAGTAAAAATATAATTTTCATCATTAGTTTTCATAATTTTGGAAAAACTCAAAAAAATGAAAAAACAAAAAATGGAGTGCCACGCATGAATCACGTGGGGGAGGTCCCAAGGCGTGCGTGTAAAACAATAAATATATAAATTAAATTAAATTAGAAAAATAAAATAAAATAAATAAAAAGGAATCTAAAGACGGTAGACTGGACTGGAGTCACTGGAAATATGATGATGGCGTGATACAGTGGCAAAAGAGTACGAATTCCCTCTCTTTCTATTTTTATTATTTTATTATTTTCACGAAAGAAAAAAAAAAGCAAAAAAAGAAATAAATCAGAGGACAGTTTTAGGGGGGTGTGGGACCCACCGGAAGGGAGGAGGGAGTTTTAGTTTTATTGGATGGGACGTGACGTGAACCACTGAGACGCTTTCCCATTGGTCCCTTTCAACCGTACGGCTCTACGAACGCCACTACGCAATTACAAAAAATTATAAAAAAACAAAACAAAATAAAACGAGTGTTAATTTATAAAGTTGGTAGTGCCGGGCCGGCAACACAGAACACCGACGTAAATATTAATTTTTTAAATTTAAGTTCATTTATTTTATTCTTATTAATAGATATAATTAATTGATATGATAATATTTTAAATATTATTAATAAAAAATAATAATTTATATATTAAATAAGTTATCATTTAAATATTAAGATCAAAATTAGTGTCAATAAAATTTTTTTATTTATAAATGACATCTGAATTATACATCCTATCTTAATTTAATCTCTAATTTTTTTTATTACAATTGAATCACCTTCAACACTAATTTGTAAATAATTAAAGACATTATGATCAGATGAGCTTAAATTTGTTCGTAAAGTCGTAATTAAGTTTTTTATTTAGAAGAAAAATTTACCTTAATCAAAAATATTTTGAAAATAAACTGTAATTTAATAAGAGATATATAACTTCGTAGAGTTATTTTAGAGATATAGTTTTCTTTTAAAAATATTATATTACGCTTTTAGTCGCAAGTAAATCTTACTAATATGAACATATTTAATTTCTATTTAATTTTTTTACGATATACTGATATAAGGATCATTTTGTAAAAATAAAAATATTCGAGATAAAATAACATGTAAAATTAAAAATTAAATGACAACTTAAGAGTGGAACTATATTTCAACGATAATTTGTGAAAATAACCAAAAAAAAAACTACTCATTTCTTTTAATTTTATTTGTTTTTATTGAATAGGTGGCAGAACTGTAAATTCCCTAACTTGACAGCGAGAGATGACCGTCTTCTTTACTCACACAAACTGGGTTATTTTTTGTTTAACATTTTTATTCACTACTGTCTCCATCTTGCCGTCACTCTTCCATTTTCTTCTTCTTGTTTTTAATTTTTCCAGTTTTTTAAGAGGAATTTTTTCCATTTTCATGTCGGTTAGTTTTTTAGTTTTTTTTTTTTTTTTTCTAGTATATTATTTAGCATGGCAATAGCATTTTAAAATTAGAAAATGATTTTTCCCCCCCTAATGTTAGGACCCATTTGGATAATAAGTTATGACTTTGGAGTTTTGGAGTGGATCTTTTAGAAATATGTGTTTAGTTGAAACATGAATTGAAGATAAACCGTGATATTTAAATAGTGTAAAAATGTGAAATCTATTCAAATTTTAATGATAATATGAATCTTATTTTATTTTACTTGTCGTTAGAAGTGTTTAACATGAAAAGATCATCTCATTTCAACTTCAAGTTAAAAAAAATTTTATAAACTTTTAAAATTTGGGTTTTATGGAAATGGAAAAAGAGAAAGAGAAATATGCATTATAACTGAAGTAGGACTGTTTGGAAACCAATCTCAAAAATAGAGGTTAGAGTCAGTTGTTGAAACACCGCCTTATTATGATTTTGCCATTCCTTGCAACTTACCAGAAATAGCTAAAGATTACAAGATCAATCTACAATCTGATGGTCATACCAGTCCAATAAGAATCTCTTTTAAAAAAATTTATTTAGCTATCATTAGTATACAAATAACGTTATGCATCTTTATGTAAAATATTACTTGTTTGAAAATATTACTACAAATAATAAATATCAACCGAGAAATATAACAAATTGATATTATACAACAAAAAGTAAATATTGTTTTTAACTTTAAAAAAATTAGAGCATTCTTCTTATATTTTCTTCTTTTTTATTTCTTTTTTCTTCGTTGGCTATGCTCTATAATCTTTCTTTTTCCAAATAAGCTTTGTAATTGAATAAGCTGGCATTTATTTTCACATTTTAAAAACATTATTTTTGTTGTATTTACTCACTTTCTTGGCAACCGAATAAAAAGCCTTTGAAGTCTCTCTCTCTCTCTCTTTTTTTTTTTTTTTTTTTTTTTTTTTTTTTTTTTTTTTTTCCAGTCTTCGAATAATTCCAAATCTTAAGTTTTTCTTATTCCTTTTTTTTTTTTTTTTTTCTTTTCAATCTTCTTTTCAAGATAACTCATTACTCAACATCTTCTTCGAAGTCTTTGCAATCGTATCTTTGTACTTTGTTGCTCTTAAGTTTATCATATCAAATTAGATTTTTATTAATTTAAAGGGTTGATTTTAGAATTAAAATGTTGTTTGTATCAAAATAAATCAATTTCATGATTTACTGATAAATCAATAATTTATTATCAAAATTAATCAATAAATTGATATAAATTAATCAATGGTCGATGATTGATACAAATAAAAAGTATGAACATTTGTAAAATAAAATATTCGTACTTTATATTTGTGACTTTTCTAGCTTCTCTCCTTCATAACCCAGGTTCGACTCTCATTGCCTCTCCTTAGGCCACACTCTAGTTTCGACTGTTGAAGCATTGGTTTGATGATGATAAGGTAAACCTCAAATGACCGACTGAGAGAAACTAGTATAAAAAACCTGTTTCCTTACCATACCTAGGTAAATGGGTTCCTGCCTGTAAGACTGAAAACCTGGAAATGATGGGGCCATCTCCAGATCCTTTTTATTCACAAAAAGAAAATTTATAAAATAAAAATGTTGGTAGGCATTATTTTTACACAGTCTATTTTTTTTTTTTAATTTTTATTTTGTACGGTAAGTTGAAAGTTAAAGGAGGACTTTTAAAAAAAATAAAAATTTCCCCTTCTGTTTCCTATAACTAGACCAATTGAAAGACTGATATGGCACTAATTATAAGAGATTAAACCCTAATTAAAGTGAGTAAAATAATAAACATTTTTATTAAAAAAAAAAAAATCACTTCTCTTGTTTCCTCCTCCAATGATCACCCCCTTGCTCAACCCAACCTCTCTCCCTCCTCGTGGCACCAGCCCCCCTCCCTTGACAAAGGGTGCCGTTTACCCATTTCCTTACTAGGGCTTAGTTTCTTTCTCTAGTTCGTCATCTTCCTCGCAAACTTTGCAAGAGAAAATCATAACCTAAAAATTAGGAATAAAAAGAATAGTGTTTTAAGCAATATCAAAAATGGAAGGAGGAGGAGTGGAACAATGACGGATAAAATATTAAAGCATTCAATAAGCTCATTGGTTGAATTGAGGATCATCAAATCGGTTCCATTCTTGTCCAAGAGGTATAACAGATAATAATTACTGTGAAAGAGAGTATAGGCCATGGCATCTATTCAATTAGCTTAGGTTTGATATTTTTGTTTAGCTCAATTTCTTTAGGGTTTCACCAACGAACAAACTATAGTGACTGTAAAATGAGTTTTTGATCAAAATTTAGAGTGATTATCCAGAGCGTAAATAACTACGTAGTTAGTTTTAAAGATATTTCGGTCTTGGTTCCATGCGAATTAGGGTTTGGTCTTGGAGCTAATCAAGGTGAATTTGTCGAATTAAATTGTTCGGAAGATGATGATCAAACAGACTTTCAAAGTGCCTCATAAAAAATTGTGCATGCTCAAAGAAACCTAATGATGAAAGAGATGATCTTATGCAAATTCGTAGAACGCAAAGGAACCAATAAGGAAATGGGTAAATGGTCATCGCTCGGGGGAGGGGGTTAGCCGTCGGGAAAGACAAGTTGCATAAGTGCCTTTTTTTCTTTTGAAATTTTTTTAAACAATTTTTTTACCAATAATATTATTAATCGCTTTACTAGAGTTTAGTGCTTTTATTTATTTATTTATTTATTTTTAATTTTCCTTGTTCGGATTGAAACCATTTTGAGTTTTAGATCAATAGACTAAGCATGTGAGCCTCATGTGTGCTCTCCTAGATTAATGGAGTTTAGGTGAGATCACCTGATCCTAGTAATGGCCATGTGCCTCTCTCTTCAAGTTAACAAACACTATTAATTAGGTCATGGCAATATTTGACATGCTTCCGAGTCAAACCTTTTTTTTTTTTTTTTTTGTAAGAGAAAAAAATAAGGATAAAAAAAAAAAAAAAGGATAAGTAGTATATGGGATATTTAAGTGGACAGCCAAACACACTTCATTTAAAATCAGATATATATTCTAGATTCGTTTGTAATATTAATAGGGAAACGGGTGGACGTTAATATTTTGAGATTTTTGTAAATAACATTGTTGAGATATTTGAGCATATCATAAAAACGAGTGGTCTTTGCACATGCTCATAATAAGAAACATTAAAACTTGCTGTCATCATTTTCAATATCGATTTAATAATCATAATATATATATATATATATATATATCCGATTCCACTATAAATTGTAGAGTTCGAACTCTCTACACTTCATTCAAAAAACATATGCTTATTACTACAAGAATAAAGCCTATCAGCGACGACAACAGTCGTCGCTCAAGATATGCATTTCGCCGCTAGAAGTTAAATAGTGATAACTTGTCATCGCTATAAATCCGTTGCTAAAAAATTTTCAGCGACGAATCATCGCTAAAAATTGAAAAAAAACTGGCGTGGTAGCACCCTTTAGCGACAACGTATTTAAATTGTCATCGCTAAAGATTGGAAAAGTATGACGTGACAAACATATTTAGCGACAATTTACCTAAATATTTTGTCACTAAACTTTTTTTTTTAATTTTTAAATATAATATAATATAATATAATATAATTTTAAATTTTATATTGATTTTTTTACTAATTTGTCATTGATATTTTATTTATTTCATATTTACCGGCTTTACTTTTAATAGTTTTAACTTTTACCTCCGAGATAGTATTTAATTTAAAAAACTAAATACATATAATATTAAGTAACTACGGTACAAACATCCACACAAAACATAAAAAATAATAAAAGTCGATTAACAATACATACCGTGAATGTTCAGTAAATATATAATAGAGGAAAAAAGAAAAAAGAAAGCTACTAGTCGTCCAAATTTGTCGGACCCTCTTGTTGTTAATCTTCTTCTTCCTCTGATCGATTTTGAGGCTAGGATGGAGGGACTAGACTCGAGGTGGGAGCTGTATAATTGGACCTAAAGGTCGGATCCATCCGAGACACATGAGCCGCCAACCGTCAGCATATTGGTTTGCAATCCATTGGTGTAGCTTTGGCAGAATATGCATGCTAGGTTGCGCAAATGCAGATGATGTCGAAGATGAAGAAGTAAGATGTCTTCTTTCCCCGCCTGCACGTCAAGGTTGGGCCCACTCCTTTTGTATGCCCCCGCCGATATAAATTGTATTAAATTAAACCATGCTTGTTTATCAATATCACACAGGAAATAAATTGTATCAAATAAGTATCGAATAATTTTAACCAAACATAAATATTAATTAAATTTACATTTTCGTACCTTTAGCTTATCAGGAATCTTGGCTCGATCCTCCTCTAGGGTTGACTCATATAAGTCACAGTATGGTGGAAGATTGTCTCAAGTCTGAAGGCCGCATGTAGTCTCGAATATAGAGCCGTAATCGCCAACGGCTTTGTACATCCCGCCCTCATAGTCGAATGTCACTGGTAAAGAGTTCTTTGTGGCCACTTCTTGTATAATCTTAACCCCCCACTACTATAAAATGTGGATACCATGACGGTTTTTAACCGTCGTGGTAACATTTTCATGACGGTTTTCTAACCATCGTGGAATTCAGGGTCGTGAAATCTTTTCAGATTCCACGACGGTTTTTAACCGTCATGGAATGAACAAAAATAGGGCCTAAATATGGACATTTAAGAACATACCACGACGGTTTTACGTAAAAAATCGTCGTGGTAATGTAATCTTCCACGATGGTTTCCTTGAGAAACCGTCGTGGTTAGTTGGCCTACCATGACGGTTTCTCAAGGAAACCGTCGTGGTAGGACCCCCTACCACGACGGTTTTTTCAAAAAACCGTCGTGGTAGGTAACAACAAAAAAAAATTTACGAATTCGTTTTATTTCACCAAAAACATTTAAATCACAAAATCAACATTTTTTTTCCGAAAAATTTCCAAATACGTGCCTTACCCAACCAATTTAATTCAATCTAAAACACAACCACAATGAAAAATCACCGAAAATGTAGGGGACGAATTTTGGCCATTTCGGACGGAATATTCCTAACTCAACAATCTACAAAATCAACATCTTGGATGGAACATTTTATCAACAACCACAATCAACAAAATCAACATTTTGGACAAAAAATTCCCAAATCCGTGCATTACCCAAGCAATATACATTACAACTTACCGGCTTGTCGAGCGTAGGTACGGGCGGAGTACGGCGAGAGAGAGAGGGAAAGCTGCGTGAGTTTCTTGGTGGACCCGTCGGAGAATGGAGGAGGCCGCATAAGTGGTGGAGGAGGCCGTCAGAGAATGGAGCCAAGAGAAAAATTTAAGAGGTGAGATAGAGAGAGGAGGCGCGGTGAGATAGAGCGAGTTTTTGGAGATTTTAAGCGGGGAGAGAGAAATAAAGGGAGGAAATTGGGCGGCTTTGGGTATGGAGTCAGAGTGTGTATTAGAAAGTGAAAAAGACTCGGAATGTAATGTGGTGTGAAAGAGGGTATTTTTTTGGGTTTTAATACACGCTCTAAAAAATTGAATTGAATTCAAAATTTTTCAAAATTCCCGCCTTAGTACCTACCACGACGGTTATTTGGGAAAACCATCGTGGTATATGAACATACCACGACGGTTGTCCCCAAAAACCATCGTGGTAGAGTCCAAAATTTTTTTAAAAAATTTGTGAAAAAAGGAGCTTCCACGACCGTTTTTTAAAAAATCGTCGTGAAAAATGCGATAAAAACACGAAGCGGAATAGAGTTTCCGAAAACTACCGTGGAAGCCGAAGCTTCCACGACGGTTATGAAAACCCGTCGTGGAAGAGCATGCTTCCACGACAGTTTCTAATAACCGTCGTGGAAGCTTGCAAAAAAAAAAAAATTTAGCTTCCTTGACGGTTTTTATAACCGTTGTGGAAGCACGCTCTTCCACGACGGTTATCACAAATTAGCTTGGATAACAAACATGTAATTGTTGCATATAGTATTCTCTAAGAATGCTCCAAGGAAAGATTGGTGGGGTGAGCCCTCCTTAAAAACCAACCTCCTAGATAGAGCAACGTTCCCATAAATTTGTAGTATAGTGGTGAGTATTCCCGCCTGTCACGTGGGCAACCTGGGTTTGTTCCCCAGCAACGACGCCAAAATTTGATTATGCCCAAATTGTGTCTAGATAAAGCAGTTTATTGTAGCATAATGAAGACGGTTGATCCCACGAGAAGGCGGTAAAAGTAACAAACAAGAAAGATTATTAGAAACTATATGTTAAAAAGATAAGCGACTAAAGCAAATAAAAAGATAAATATTTTTGGGATTTTTGATAATTAAATAAAATAAATGCAAAATTGAAATAAAGGATAGGAAAAAATCTCAAATATTTTTGTTCAAACTCAATACTTCAATTTTATAACTCAACTACAAGTTTTACATCCTAAACATGCAGTCAGAAAATATAGAGGTGACAACACAAATAATAGAAAAAGTATTTAACCAAATTAATCCCTTCTCGTTAAAGCAAGCACAACTATTCCGATACGTCATCCGAAATCGACAAAACACCCCATGGCAGAATGCAATAAGGGATGTTCATATAAAAATAATTGAAAGAAAATCACATGTCACTAGTGATTTAATGCACCGAATATAATAACTAGAACTGCTGTCACTACAGAAATAATTATTATAAACATTAACCAAAAGAGAAGAAAATGAACCAAATTTATAAACATTGAATAACAAATGGAATTGAAATAAAAAGAAGAACGCAAACAAATAAAGTCACTCAAGACTTAGCCTTTCGTCGGTGGTGTCTTACTCACAAAGAGATGTGTCACTCATTTCATACCTCTAGAAAAACTAAGGAAACAAGAATTGAAAAGTAAAATAAACACCAAAATTCTCACAATTCTTGAATGAATATTATAACAAGTAGAACCCACTATTTATAGTGTTTTAGAGGCTCAACCAAAAAGGGAAACAAAATAATAAAAATGAAAAAATAAAACTATAAAAAAATATAGTATTACAATTAATTGGAGAAATCAAATATTTGATTGGGGAAGAAATCATGCTGATTTGATTCTCTTGAAAGACTTTCTTCTGAAGTAGAAATCCGGAAAGTGAATGATTGCTTCACACTCCGCCATGTGGTGTGAATGGAATGGTTGTTGTGAATAGCGGGTCACGTGACATTCTTCAATTTGCTGCTTGACTAGCTTGGAACTGATATGACTTAAAGAATGAATTCCACGACTCAATTGCATGAATTTTTTTTTTTCAATGATTTTGCACTTCTTATAAATATGCAAATAAATAAGCTAAAACTAGACATTTTTCAATTAAATTATTTTGAATAAAAATTATAATAATGTATAATTAAAACTGGAATAATTTAGCATTTACACAATAACAAACACCAAAGAAAGTGCACTTTTGTGTTCTAATCAGGGAGCTACATGCAATGAAAGTTATGTTATATTATATTGATTTCATTTGTAATATCATCAAAACTATTCAAGTTTATGTAAATAAAATTTTACCAGATTCGCAATGTGCTGGTAGTCACTAGGGGGACCTGTAGAGGTTCAGACCCTTCTACTGATCCCGCACATGTCGCAACTGGACAAGACATCTTAACCTATTGACTAAAAAACGTAATGTTTATATATAACATATGCCAATGTGTAAGTTTTTTAATGTTCATTGATATTAATACACTTAACTTTTTTAAAATTAATAGCATTTAATATTTAGCATTTGTTTTAATTTATATTTTTTAATTATTTATTTTAAAATTTAATTAATAATTTATTTTATTTAACTTTTTTAAATGTTCATTAATATTATTTTGATTAATATTTTTAATTAAATATAATTAAATATTTAATTAATAATTTATTTATTTAAATTTTTTTAATATTCATTAATGTTAATACACTTAATTTTTTTTAATTAATAGCATTTAATATTTACTTTTTTTAATTTTTATTTAGATTATTTAATTAATGTTTTAATTCTTATGAAATTACTTATTTTATTAACAACTTCATTACAAAATCACAAAAATCATTAACCATGTAAACCAAAAATATTCTTCAATATCAAGCATTCAAAATCGCTTACCAAATTTCCACAAAAACATATTCAAAACCTATCAAAACCACAACAACAATCATATTCCAAAATCATCACTCTCGCAAATAATCAAACATTCATAATCACTAACCAAATTTCCACAAAAAACATATTCAAAACCTGTCAAAACCACAACAACAATCATATTCCAAAATCATCATTCTCACAAATATCAAACCCTTAACAACGCAAATAAACCAAAAAAATTCCACAAATTATATCAAACTTTTTATATTCAAAATTTACGACGTCGTTAAAACCACAAATAAAACCAAAAAAATAAATAAAAGCAATTCCACAACTACTAAACTCTTCATACTAATTTATCACAAAACCCAAACTTTGTGTAGTACAATTCCACAAATCATTTACCATAACATCAAAAACTCACAACAATCACAAAACCAATTTTTACAAATATACCCAAAAAAAAAAAGGCCTCACAATTGCAAACTCACTAAACGGGAGTTTGGCGTCGAAAATGGAACCCAAGAATGCAGAGGCAGCAAACGGCGGCTACGACAGAGGCGGTGGTGGCGCGGGCGACGGTGGAGGCGGTTTTAGGTGATTTTGGACAAAAGAAACTCCAATACATATGAAAGAGAGACGAGGAGGGATGGTGAGGAGGAGGAACAAAAAAAAAATGAAGGATTTGGAGGGGATTTGGTTTGGAGAATTGGAGAGGCTGAGAGAATTTTGTAGAGAAAATAAGGAAGAAGAAGGTACGAGTCTGTTTTATAACAGACTTTTAGCGACGATACACTGTCATTGCTACAAATGTTGTCATCGCTAAAACTCATCAGAATGCACTAGTACAAAATGTGGATACTTAAAAAACCGTCGTGGTAACATTTTTACGATGGTTTTCTAACTATCGTGGAATCCAGAGTCGTGCAATCTTTTTAGATTCCACGACGGTTTTTAACCCGTCGTGAAATAGGCAAAAATATGACCTAAATGTGGACATTTAAGAACATACCACGACGGTTCTACCTTAAAAAACCGTCGTGGTAGGGTCTGCCGGAAAAAAAAAATTTACGAATTCATTTCATTTCCCACGGGTGGCAAATCCGGAAAATTTAACTCACAAAATCAACATTTTTTTCTGGAAAATTCCCAAATCCGTGTCTTACCCAATCAATTTTAAAGCAATCTAAATCACAACGACTGTCAACAATCACCGAAATGACAAATTTTGGACAATTTTCTACGGAAAATTCCCAAATCAACAATCAACCAAATCAACATTTTGGAAGGAACATTGTGGATTTTTGACATTTTGGATGGAAATTTCACAATCAACAAAATCAACATTTTGGACAGAAAATTCTCAAATCCGTGCCTTACCCAAGCAAGATACATTTCGACTTACCGGATTGTCGAGCGTAGGTGCGGGTGGAGTGGTAGAGAATGTAGGGGACAGAGGAATGGCGGCGAGAGGGAGAGGGAAAAAGGCTTGGAGTTAGAGAGAGGGGGAGGAATGGCGACTAGAGAGAGAGAGAAAAAGGCTCGGAGTTAGAGAGAAAGAGAGGAATGGCGGTGAGAATGTAGAGAGGGAGCGGAGAGCGATAAATGGAAGGAGGATATGGGCGGCTTTGGATTTGGAGTTAGAGTTTGTATTAGAGAGTGAAAAATGCTCGGAATGTAATGGGGTGGGAAAGAGGGTATTTTTTTTTGTTTTAATATACGCTCCAAAAAGTTGAACAATTTCAAAAATTTTTAAAATTCCCGCATTCATACCTACCATGACGGTTTTTTGGTAGGGTGAAAAATTAAAAAATAAAATTTTGACCTACCACGACGGTTTTTCCAAAAAACCGTTGTGGTAGGTCAAAAAAAAATTTTTTTGATAAAATTTTTGAATTTTTTTTTTTTTGAAAAAATTCCATTCTTCGTACCTACCACGACAGTTTTTCAAAAACCGTCGTGGAAGCACCCCGCTTTTTGAAAAACCGTTGTGGAAGTAATTCGCTTCCACGACGGTTTTGAATAACCCTCGTGGAAGTGCCCGCTTCCACGGTGGTTATTAAAAACCATCGTGGAAGCGGCGGCTTCCACGATAGTTTTTGGAAACTCTGTTCCGCTCCGTGTTTTTACGTATTGCCCGCTTCCACGAGGGTTATTCAAAACCGTCGTGGAAGTGGCGGCTTCCACGACGGTATTTGGAAACTCTGTTCCGCTCTGTGTTTTTACGTATTTTTCACGACGGTTTTTTTAAAAACGGTCATGAAAACGCCATCGTGGAATCCACATTTTATAGTAGTGATGACGGCATTTGGCAAACCCTAATTAAAGGATTCTGACAGGACTTTTAGCGGCTTAAATTTTCCCAAAAATTTATTAATTGCCCTAAATTACTGTCTTTTTTTTTCGAGGAAAAAAAATAAAATTTTGTAAAAATTTTTAAGTTGGGCACAAAAAATATCTTTGACAATCAAAGACGCTTGGATTCCAGTTGACAACCTGGTCGGGAAGTACTCTTTAGTGGTGAATTTTGTCGTCACTAAAGGTCGATTTGGCGGGCTTATTTCGGTGCCAGTGAACAGTGCGACGGGAATGACTTATAGCGACGACTCAAGTCGTCATTAAAGAGTTGAATGGTCTGTCTCACAATTTCCCATACAATTTTTCCACAATTAGCGACGAAGTGTCATCACTATAAATGAATTTATCAGCGACAACTTGTTATAATGTTATTAGCGACGACATCTCGTCATCGATATAAATGCCGTTGTTGTATATCATTTTTCTAGTAGTATCTATGTATAATAATTTAATACTATTATGCATTAATAGTGCTTAAGACATTTTTTTAGTATAATTTATGTTCCAACTTAAAACTGCGATATATATATATACATGTATTTAAATCTAGGTAAGTACATATCCATATGCAATTAAAACACACATGTGAATTGAAAATTTCTACAATTAGATCAGCCAATTATAGAGGATAATAGGTTTCATATTTCACATCCAACCTATGAACGATACTTACAAAATGAATGTAACAGTATTGTCTAGGAAAATTGTCTCATAGTAACAACACAAAATACCAACACCATCTAAATTTTATCTTACGATCAAAATAAATGATCTTCCCATACAATGAGGGCATCCTGCAATAGAACTTCTTATATAAATTGTTTTAAAAAAATTACTTTATTTGTTTTGAACTAGGAGAAGATTAAATTTGTAATTTTTTTTTTTCATTTGATTACCATTGTGGTTATGTATGCATCCTTACTAGGAGAGATGTCGAAACAAAATATTAGGAGAAGTATTACATTTTATTTTTGCAGCCTTGGTCATGATTTAAAATATATATAAGGTTTAGTTACTTTTTATGTTTGGTAGAAAATTAAATTTTAGTCGAGTTTTTTTTAGTTAAGTTGAAACTAGGAGGACCCACAATGGCTCTCTTTGAAAAAACAACATTTTCTCTATCTTTAGGGGACAAAAGGAGACTGAGCTGGAAAATGTCTTTTAACACATATCTAACCTTTGTACTTGAAAATTGAAATGAGAGGTAGGTTTCATTAAAGAGCTAATGTTGTCCCTTGGCAAACCAAGGATTTGTTGGATTAAAAGGAAAAGGCTATAACTATATGATATCATTGTGTAAAGGACTAGTCTAGCTGAGGTTGATTCAACTTTTCTTTTCTTTTCTTTTCTTTTTTTTTTCCTTCTCTTTCTTATTTTTTATAAACAAAAGAAAAGTTGCAAAGTACTATGGGATTATAAAAATTTGAGGAGTTTCAATGATTTTTTTTTGAACTTAATTAATTATAAGAAGAATTCTTTAATAGGTTATCACATATGTGTGTATGTATATTATATTAAATCTGATATGTATTGACGTAGCATATTGTTCATAACTGTGTCTTACTAATAAAGATTTTCTTTTATTCATACTTTATCAGAAAACTCTCTTACTATTCAGTCGTTGATTGTAATAATTTATAAGAAAACTTTTTACTAAGATATATGAAAAAATACCCTACTAACCGAACATAGTTTTTATTCACCCTCTTGCTCGCATAAGAATCATATCAAATTAAAAAAAAAATGTGAGAACTTAATATGGTTCCAAACTATACCTTATTAATAATATGTTAATATATTTTATACATATCATATCATTGAATTATCCTAATTATAAACCTTTTCTTAAAATAATCAGTTGCAGTGATAATATCTTTTTATTCCTAAGTTTTTTTTGAGGGGGATTATTCCTAACTATTAAGAGCATTGTTTTTTTTTTTTCAAATAAAAATACTGTTTTTTTTTTCCTTATATGGGGAAGAAAAATATTGTTACTCAGTACTTAATAGTTGATCACTACAAGGTGTCAAAAAAAAAAAAAGTAGTTGATCACTACAAAAGCAAAATACATACATACATACATATATACATACATACATATATATATACACACATATCTATGTTGCCCCATGTGAAACATTTAGAATATTTCTGCTTCTCAATCACCAAAATTCAAGTTACGGAACAAGTACGTACTAAGTAACAAAGAAGAAATTATTAAAAAAAAAAAAAGCCAAAAAGAGTCACCTTTCATAGTACTTAATTACCAAACTAACTAGAGCATGATTTTATACCGTTGCTATCAACTGAGAAAAATCTTCCATTTGACTTTCCATTTAAATGAAACGCATATTACTAGTTACAAAAAAACCAACGCCCTTAAGAAACGCCCTATATATTATTTAGTTAGGATAAAGCATGTAATGTACACACACACGTATAAATGTATAAACACATACACACCATATGTGTATATCAATTTCTTGACAAAAATATGAGATATTTTAACTTTCAATTGCAAATCGACCTAACTATCAATCTCAACTTGGCTAAAGGCGAAATCTTTTGTCTCATCCAAATGTGGAAGCAATGTGTGGAAATAATGTCAGCGTGTCTTGATCATCTTCTTCTTTAATATTTCCATTGATGAAGCAATATATATATATATATATATATATATAAACACATGTACATGATATATATGTCTTTATATTGTTCAATTATTTAATTGATCGAAAGTGCTAGTAGGAAAACTTAGTAATGCTTGTGCGCATGAACAAAACGTGAATTATTTTAAAAAATTACGTAAGGGTTTGCATGTGCAAGCTTAGGTTGATAGGCACAGACCAATTAATTTCGATGCACATTACCTTAAGAAGGCTCAGCAACAAATGTTGACAATATTAGTTGGCATAAAATTTGAAACCTAAATTAGCTTTTCTCTTTGTAAATTTAGTCAATCAAAAATAAATAAATACTTCAAAATTATATGAATACTTCATAATTATATGACAAGTTAGAATTTATTGTTGTATATAAAAATATTGATTAGGACTCCATCGACCAATAATAGATTTGCAAACGTATGATTAATTGAGTAGACTCGTCATGCATGGGAGAAAATGGAAATTTATACAATAAATATCTTACGTGCTTGCCCTAAACTAGGTTTTTCGGTGCAAGATTGAGATATTTGATTGATTGATTCTAATTTAATACCATTAAAAAAAAAAAAAAAAAAAGATCGAAAGTTGGCTGATTCTTTATAATTATTTGTGCAGATTATTAATAGGATGTTGACATTGTGACAAGACCAAAACAACTATATATATACACTAATCATGGTATAGGTTGTGTTAGTACTTGAATTCTGTAGTTAGTTAATTACATTAAGCATTTCACTATGTATTTATTTTGAAGTCCAACAGGAAAATGTGATGATAGTCACTATATTTTTATCTTTATCTGTAAGTAATACTATTTTATTTGAATTTATTTTTTAACGGTTTTACTTGTGAGTGTTTATATTAAAAATTTTAAGCACGTAACGCATAAATGCTTCTAATTATAAATCAAACTATCATAAAATTAATATAATGACTAAATAGAAATACATAACAGTAATGTAAAAGAACAACTCATATTGGAAGTTTTTCCTAAAGAATTACCATTTAACGAGCACTAATGAGACGGTATGTCCAACAGGTGGCCCAAATACTTCCCTTCTTTAGTTTTCTTCTCTTCTCATTTTCATCATGAATTTCGGCATCTTTCTCACCAGCTATAGATTTTTTTTTTTTTTTCATTTTCTATTCTTTTATTTATAAATTTAGTATTTTCAAAATAAGCAAATATATATGACCATTAGACCTTGTTTATAGTGTTGATCCCCTCGAGTTTCTTGTAGAATTATATCTCTGAGTTTCATAGCTAAAAAAAATATGGCATAAACATTGATGCTGAAAAGAAAAAAACCAAATAAAATTTGTATTCAAAAAGTAAATGATTTTCATTTAGATGTGTATAGATCTTGTAATTAAAAATATGAAGATTGATTTGACAAATAACCCATTGTAATAAATAAATGAATGAAAATATCATCTTTGTTTAAAAAAAAAATCCATTAATTTTATGCTATTGTCTCATACTTTATAATTTGGCAATAATTCTACATCAGTGAAGTCCAATGGTTGAAGCGTCCACTCAATAAAATATAAACAGATCATATGTAAATATAATTTTTTTCTGATCATGCTTTTGACATAATATACAAAGTGTATTATTACATTGCATACTTACCATGTTATACTTCTCATGATTTATATTCTTTACGTTAAAGGTATCGTTCTCTCAGGAAGAAAAACATATATATGGTACAAACCTACAAATATATACAAATGTATATAATATACATAACATAGACATGTATATACATACACGTGACGTGTGTATACCCCATATGATTTGGGTGTGCGTTCTCATAAAAAGATAACTGTGCAGCCGCCGATACGCCCCGTTTGGATGGATGAATGTGAAAACTAGGAGCATATTAGATTGTGAATTAATTAATAAATTAAAAGAGAGAGAGAGATAGAGAGAAAAAGAACCTTTGTGGGAAATGATACCACTAGGTATAAATGCAAAAGATTTAGACCAAATCACTATCAGATATATATAAACATATATATTTAGTATTAAATTCCTATGTATTAGAATTGCTGTTCATGAAGGCCGAATTCAAAAGTGGAGGATAGTACTGTCCCTTTCAAATAGCTAATCAGTTTCTATTGCAATATTGTTGAAAGGATGTTTGGCTTTTCATATCCAATGAAGCAATTTTGCATTGGAAATAAAATAATAAAAAAATAAAAGCAAAATTAAACGAAAAATTCAGGGTGCACAAGTTTTTCTTTTGTTGTCATCCCTCCAAATAACTTTTCATCTGATTTTTTAGAATTTTTTTTTTCTTAAAGAACCAAAAAAGAAAAAGAACTTTTCCATGTGGAGGAGAGATATGGCTTGTTCTAAAAAATTCTTCCATCTTGTGCAAATAGTCAAAAGAGCTACCTATATGTTCCATATGGTGCCTATATAAATCAAGAGAGAGAGCCAAGATAGGACAAATTAAGAGGTATATTCTAAAGTAAATTGGCCTTTCCTCCACAAGATTAAGGCACAATTTTTGGGAGTATATTATGATTTCCTCTCTTTAATTAATAACATTAACTCTAAAATTTACATCTTTATTATCTTTATGTTGTTAGTGTTTTAATTATAGAAGAACGATAGTCACTAATATTAGTTTTTTTTTTTTTTTTTTTTTTGCTAAAGTATATCTAGGCACTAAATTTCATGTTTGTTTGTTAGAGTTTTTAATTTTGCTTTTAATCAATTAAAAAAAAACAAAATAAAGCAAAAGTTGTGACTTTTCATTAAGTGTTTGAAATTACATTTTTTTTTAAATAGCTTAATAGGTAAAAAAAATAAATAAATGGTTTTAAAATTTTTTTAATAAACAAAAAAATTTATATTGAAGTTATTAACTAAAGCTATGATATATCAATTAAAGATTTTTTTTTTCTTTTTCGAAAGCCACATTTTGTGGTTTTGGCTGATCATATATTTTCTGAACACATTAAAACTCTTCTGATAGGTCATCCAGATACTTTTCAAGACAATTTCTAGACTCAAATAACCAAAAACAACTTCTAAAAATTTTTGTCAAACAAGCTCTTCATCTACTAACCAACTAACCGACAAGTTTCAGAGTGAAATAGTTGTAAAAAGAAATGAGGGTACATGAGTGAAACATGTAAATTATAATTAAATGAAAATATTTTTTGTAAGAGACAAAAGGAAGATCATTAGTGCCGTCCTCAAGTTCACATGCAATGATACTTTGAAAATCTACTGAGATCACAAGTAGAATGGGGAGGGAGCCAATTCACGCTTTTATCAATAATATTTAGGAGTTTATGCATGTTAATCACACGAGTATTTTATTTCAGAGAAGTAGGTATAGACGCAAAAAATCAAATCTATAATGGATAAAAGAGAACTGTAAAGGATTATCTCTTATCATTATATATCATCGATGATGAAAAGAAACATGGCAAATTTTATTATACATCTAAGACCGATTTTCTAGTAATCCGAGACCTATAACTTTGTTCACCCAAATCCTTTCCAATTCACATCAATTAAATTGTACAAGTGTAACAACAAGTTGATATTCTTGTTTATTATTTGACACAGCAAAAACAATCTCTTTCTGAAGAGAATATGAAAAGATGAAACATATGGGGATCAATTTCAGTAGGTTCCCTATAAGTTAGCTGAGTGACCTGTTTTGTAGGTCCAAAGTTTTTTTTTTTTTTTTTTTTGGTAGGACCAAAGTTACGAAATCAAGGAAGGTGTCCTGCAAGTAGATCAGAACCAGACAATTAGTGGGTCCTTAGTTTATTAATTGACTAAGAAATTGAGCTATCAGAACTTGGACTTCCCATTTCGTAATAATAAAAAATTATTATTCTTATTATATTTTTATATTATCAGTGGGTTTTATAGACCATTTCTTTCCATACCAATTTTTCTTTGAATGAAAGAAGATCAGCCAGCAAGGTCTACTACTGTTATTTCCAGTATACGTGGACATAGATATAGAATACATAACACATATTTTGAAGGCAATATTCATATATATATATATATGTATATATATGAATATATTTATCTAAATATATTTATATTTCTTGCGTTGTGATAAAGTTTGAGTCTAGGTTCGGGGCATATATATGTTTTGAAGGATTTTTCATGTATGGTTGGTGATAGCTCCAACCTGTATAGAATCCTTGCAATTAAAACTTGGGTTCATTAATAAATCTCCTTAGATTTATTCTGGATATTTATCAATCCCCACACGCATTAGCATGAAGTGTACTCTTTTCAAAATATATATAGTACTGCACTATATATATATATATATATATAAATATATATATGTATATAGGTGTGTGTATATATATCTTTCGGCATATTAAAAGCAATACTATATATCATCCAAAAGTACTACTTCTATTATTTTCCCCAGCTGTACTTCAGGACTTTCATTTTTCACAACCATTCAACATTTTCCAAACCAATCTAGTCCTCTCGCAACTAAAAAAAAAATTTGGTTCTTTTTTTTTTTAGATCTCATTCGATATGTAAGATCGGATAAAATCAGATAATATTAAATTACGTTGCGGTTTGAATATTGATAGTACTACCTACTTTTTGTGTTTTCATGCTTAATTAAACCATGCAAAGGTGGTATTAATAACCATTTTTCAGCAATGTTTGGGATCATTTGTGCTACTTTGTTTCTCTCTCTTTTTTTTTTTAATCGTTTTAAGAATTCTGAAAGATATATATATATATATATATATCTTTCAGAATTCTTAATATATACACACACACATACTAATAAAACGAAAATGACATAACTCAATTATTTTCAATAATAGATTTAATTTTCTCTCAGTAACCACATGTTTAATGCTGCACAATTTAGTCGTCCGACGAGGATGATCTTAAAGTGAGGTTATGAAATATTGAGTTCTCTAGAAGCGTCCTTAACGAAGAAGTAAGGAAGCAGACCTCCTTATTGCACCAATTCGTTGGTGATTGGTTCTTCTTTAGTTTATCTTTTCCACGTTATAGCAGAGTTATGAAAGTAAACACTTTCTCACTAGTAGTGAAAAAAAGACACTTTTTCAGAGAAAAATGAATTGCATTAAGTAAAGAAAAATTAAAGAGGGAAAAAAAAAAAAAAAAAAAAAAAAAGTGCATGAATTAGTACAGTACTTTCAATGGTATGGCCAAAAAGAAGAATAAAAAGAAAAAGAAGGGGGGGGGGGGGGGGGGGGGGGGGGGGGGGGGGGGGGGGGGTCGTCTTATTATTATGATTAGAGGAGTAAGAAGAAAAAAGGCAGAGGAAAAATATAATATCAAGAAAGTCGGCCAACATGTTTCTTTGGAGCCCTAGTTTTCTCCAAATCCATTTTTTTTCTTTTTCTATTTTCATTTTTTTAAATTTCCTTTTTTCCACTAGCAGTCGGCCATCAAGAATGTGAGTCTCTAAATATTTACTAATTTATTAAAACAATTAAAAATATTAAATCACATATTTCAATCAATTATTCAAAATTCAACAAATTGATTGTTAAATTATATTTTTCTTAGGAAAATATTGTTTGACATATATTTAAAAATCATAAACTTTCTCTATTTATATACCTATAAACAGTAATTAAAATTGGAATAAGATACTCTTTGTTAATGTGAGATAGAAAGATTCGAATTTTATATTTTAGAATGAAGTCAGATATATAATTATATCATTACTTGTTCTTATTAACTATTATTCAAGTGTTTATCTTGTGTCCAATGTAATCATTTAATTCCAATTGTGTTTTGTCATTTTTTTATAAAAAAAATCAACTAAGTTTCATTATTTACAACTCAAATTTTATCTTGTAAGCTTAAATCTTAAAAGTTCATAATTTTATTATTTTAAATTCAAATGAAATTTTTTAAAAATAATTGTATAGAAATTTAAAAAGAACGTTTCAAAAAAAAAAAAAAAAATCAAAACGAATAAAATAATATACATATTGATATTTTCTTTTCAGACACTTATACATTTGAAAAAACTTCAATTAACTAAACACGTAATTCAAAAACTCAATTCAATTCCAATTAAAATAACTTCAATTCTCCAACTCAAACGGATTAATCAAACACTTTCTCGACAAAAAAAGAGAATATACCGACCGGAGAATAAGGTAAAACATGAAAATTCCAAGGGCAAAAATTTTAACTAATAATTTAATTAAAAAAACCCTTGTATGAAATGATTCAATTGAAAAAAAAAAAAAAAAAAAAAAGAAAAGGTGGGTGGGTGGGTGGAAGATAAGGTCACATACCCCTCGTCTTCATTTTAGAGAGAGAGAGAGAGTCATAAAAATTTGTGGGGTTTCATTTTTTCGTACATTCTCTCTCTCTCTTTCTTTCTGTGTCCCTGTCGCTGTTTCTCTCTCTACCTCTCATTCTCTCTCCTAGTTTCTGAGGTCACTTTCTTGAAATTTTCTCTCTCTATCTTTCTTTCTCAAATCTCAATCAATCTTATGGGAATGGAGTTGGATTGGATGGGTTAGGGGGTGTTTTTTTTAGAGAGAGAAAGAGAGAGAGAGAGAGAGAAAGAGAGCGTTAGAGAGAGAGAAAAGCGATAGAGGTACAAAAAGCAACAGCTCACCTCTTAGATTTGTGGGACCCACGCAATTTCCTCTCTTTAGATTTCGTCGTCCCACTTTTTTGACGCAACCGGAATGGGCCTCCTTTCTGGGCCTTTCCCCCTGGGCCGCCTCTGCACGCTTCCCTATGCGGCTCATCTCAGATCTGCTCGGCTCGGCTCAGCTACACTTTTTTATTTTCACCTTTGTTTTAACTATCATTTTTTTTTTTCCAATCTTTGCCTTGCTAATTGAAATAGCAATTTCAACTCAGATGGTAAGTGATTTTTGAGCCACAATTTACGAGATATGTTTCTACTGAATCGATTAAGAAGACGTGAAAGTTTCTCTCACAGCATAAAAAATATGTTGCATTGCAAAATGTGACAAAAGGATTAGGGTTTTGAATAAGATGACCCTTTCATTTTTTTTTTCTTATAAGAAGGAGAAGTGTTTTGTTTTTATTATTCTAGCGTTGAGTTATTTTTTGATGAAATATGATAATTCATCGAATCAATTATTGTTTACATGTTGTTGTTAGAGTTGGTGAACTGAACATTCTATAAAAATTGAAGCTTTCAGATTAAAAAGAAATAAGTTATCAATAATGCATGTAGATCAAATTATTAAGGGGAAAAAATTGAGTAAAATAATTTATTTCTTGGGTATTGATTGATTGGGAAGGACCTTGTTCTCGTTCATTTTATGGGGCCTATTCAAATCAACGAGTTGGAAAAAAAAAAAGCTAATAAAACATGAAATGAAAATTTAATAGTAAATATTCATATTGCTACCACATACTTTGTTTTATTGTAAATGATAATTCTTGCAGAGAAATTTCCTAAGTTTTTTTATAATATTTTTACACCGCTTTCTTCTTATACTTCTTAGTGGGAAAAAGAAAACCTTTTATACTCTTTACTTTGTTAATGTTTGCTTAATTTTATAATATGGATAACAAATATCTTTAGACTTCTTGGAAAATAATTTTGCGTAAAATTAGAAATGAACCAAATTTTGAATATAGGTTTCTTCCTCATCTTTCACAAAGCAAGGAACCAAGGACCCCGATACATATACCATATAAAAGATTTAGATACATATAAGATATAAGATATAATAAGATTTAGAAGTAATTATGTTATTTCTATTTTCTTTTTCTTTCAAATGGTCATAAGAGTAAAAAGGTGGCATATCTAAAGAATTTTTTTTTTTTTGTATCCCTCCCGAAGTTACTTAACATTCGAATAATGCTGAAGAGCAACAGTAATATTAAGCACCATTCGTTAATCGAAAAAGAGTATCATGACATGAGGTCCATAAATAGCACCCAACTTTTTTTTAATTTATGGTGGTGTTTAGCACCCATAATGCCCCAAACATTTTTCTTAATCCTCGGTCTATCATAACCAAACTTACATGAACCCGATACTTATATGAGGAGACAAGTAGCAAACTAAGCATTTTATATCCCTCACGAAATTAATTTATACTCTAACAATACTAAAGAACAACGATGGTATTAAGCACCGCTCACTAATAGAAGAATGTGGCCCAAAAATAGGACTCACCTTTTATTTATTGTGATTTTTCTTTAACACCGGTGATACCCTAAATATTTTTCTTAATACTCCGCTCATCATAATTAGACTCACATAAACCCGATACTTACATAAGGAGACAAATAGTAAAGTACTATACATTTTGCATCCCTCAAGAAGTTACTTAATACTCCGTCCATCGTACTCAGACGAGCATGAACAGTATACTTATATAAGGAGACAAACAACCTTAACAAGAGACAAACAGTATGCATTTTAATAATACAACAGTAACTATAATTAAAAGTTGATGGATTCTAATTAATTAGGACCATTTGTCATGTATATCTTTTACAGAATTCTTAACACAATAATTAAGACCAATTCATGAATTTGTTAAAATTAACAAAATAAAGAGTTTCATTCATTTGGCGTTTAACTTTAACTTTAATTAAATTGTACTTTTTCATATCACTTTTGATATTTTATAAAAAGTTAATAAAATTTATAATTAATTTTTAAAATTAATTAATTTTAACTTAAAATTTAAATCTATAATCGGTGAACCAAACACAAGGATTTAGAAGAAAGAGAATAGGAAAAATGCTAAGAGCAACTGAGCAAGCTACTTTTATAGTGGCTTAATGGGTGTCTATATAGGACTAGAGGATTGAGAGATTCCTCTTTCTTTTCTTTCTTTTTTTTTTTTGTTTTTTTTTTTGTGTTTTAAATTTTTGGAAAAGTCACATTTTACTCACCTGAGCAATAAGTCCATGTGTTCTTTGAAAAAATCTATTGAAAAAAAAAAAAAAAAAAAGCTTTGAAGTGACTCAACTAAAGTCCCAACTTCCAGTGTTTGCATGCATCATCACAAAAGATTTTAGTGGGCTTTGGAATGAGCTCTCGGGCAACCAACTCCTTCCTTCTTTTCTTTAGCACAAAAAGAAAAAAAAAAATTTATTTTAGGAAAAAAATTATTTTCCTAATAAATTATTTTCTTATTTCTAAGAGCAATAAAAACGGTTAACCAAATAGGGAAACTCTGATGTCCCAAAGTGATCACTAAAATTGCAATTTCGTTATTTGATGTTAATCTACAAAAAAAAAAAAAAAAAAAAGGGCGCTAAAACAATTAGCTTCAGAGTTTCTTTGAAGTTTTCATTGTATTATCTTCATCACACATTTGTACATGTATTTTAGAGCAATCTATCAGTGGCGAGATTCCCCACTTATTAGCTCAATAGGGTTATGATCGTGATATTTAAATCGGACATGATGTATTTGTGATGTTAGATATAGTGAGAGAATTTTTTGGACAACATTATACACTCAGTTTATATACATTGTCTGATTAATTTCAATCGTAGGATTGATCTAGATTAACATATGTTGCAATACGTGTCTTTTTATTTATTTTTTTGGGTGAATATGGGTGCAAAGTGGATGTTGATAGAAATAATGAAAATTAATCCTAATTAAGAAAGTGTTGGCTTGTATTGTTTATTTGAATGAGTCTAATTATTACTAATAATTAAGGGTCTCTAGTTGAAGGCTTATTAAAAATCCGACAGGAAATAACAGACACATCTGTGTTTATTTCAAAGGAACATTAAGTTATAATCCAACCACTAAAAGGCACGCTTGAAACCTTAATTACAGACACAAACATCCTTGTTGGAACAACTAAGATTTCATTGGAATAAAGAAGCCCCCCCAAAAATAAATAAAATAAAATAAAAGTAAGTTCATGTAGAAAAAGTTAAACGACATAAATATATGCTAAATAATATTAATTATTACAAAATGTAGAAGCGGCAAAAGATTAATTCAATGATTAGTGTGGAGCCCATTTTGTTAATCATGTTTGTGGAGTCACAAGAACATGACGAATTATAATGACAAAGAAAGCTCCAAAAATTAAGGGGTCACTAATGATGATGATTAATGAAGGAACAAAAAAGAAAAAATTAAAAAAAAAAAAAAAAAAAGAAGAAGAAGAAGGAGCAATTTGTTTTGCTAATCATTAGAAGCCCTTTTTGCTCTACAACGAACCCAAATATTTATGTCCAGAGAGAATACAAAGCTAGCTTGAGGGACATAAATTAAACAAGGAATCAAACATAGTTGACTGGATGTTTTTTTTTTTTTGGTAAGGTTTTAAGGTTTTTTAAGTTGTTTGCCATTTTGTTCAATAAATATGGCTTGGGTGGGGGGCAAAGCAAAAAAGCAAGAAAGCAAGGCAGCAGCAAAATTTGGGATCTTTTCTTGATCATGTTTTGGGTGACAAAGGTGGGAAAATAGTCCTTCCCCCAATAAGAAATTAATCAAATTTATTGCTGCTTAATTAATTAGTGGAAAGATTTTTGTATTAGTTCTTTGTGACATTATTATTGTCTCTCAAATCATTTTTATATCATCCGGTTTAGTGCAAAGGGTATAGCCCAATAATCTAATTGGTTTGCGAGTCAAATCTCTCTTATCCTCATTAATCAGATCTTGTCTCACGTCAAATCCTCTCTCTCTCTCTCTCCTCTCTCTCTATCTCCTCTCCCGGGGCGTCGGTTCCTTTTTTCTTTGGAATAATCCTAGCCACGCCGTAATATTATTACATCTAATCAACTATTTTTGGAATAGGTTTATCGTTCTATGGACTATTAAGACGCAATAATCATAGCAATTATGATTGTTAATGACACTTATAGATAGTATATATGTTACAAGTTTTTTGTTGAATATATATATATATATATATTTATATTTAACCAATATGTTACAACTTAGCCTATGAATGGAATTTGGACTACCAAACCACCTGCATAGGCATCATTTTGTGGACCTCAATAATTAAGTGACCATTTCTGACCATCCTTTGACACAAATCTATCTTGCAAGTGGATTAAGATTTTGTTACTTTATATTCTAATTAAAAAATCTTTAAAATAAAAAAGAAGATAGTTCCAAAATGTTCGGTCCAAGGTAAGAAATTTTATTTATTTTTTAATTAAACCCAAACGCTTGAAACAGGGAACAAAAAGTGTGGTTTGGTTTTTTGTTTTCTAATCATGTGTGTTAACTAGTTTATATCTAAATATATTAAATTATTATTTTGTTTTCTCATTTTTTTAATCCTTAGAATCATCTAGCTTAGAAATTCATGTAAGATTTATTTTGCAAATGGATTAAGATAATATAAAGAAAAGCACTTTTAAGATCTTGCAAAGGAATCAGTTAAGATAGTGTAGGGACAGATGGAAATAAATTAAGGTAGATTAGTGGAGGGGAAAACACCTGAGATTATCTTTAATTTTATTATTAAGAAACCAAAATATTAAATTGTTAAATATATTATTTTAATTATGCTCTGGAAGTCCCAAGGGCCAAAAAGAAAAACACTGTGCTAATTGGTTTGAAAATGTTCAAAAGGGAAATCTGCTTTACATAAGAGAAAATCTTAATGAAGTCCAAAGGGATGGCTTTAAGTAATGCTTTAACTCTCTCTTTCTTTCTCTCTTCCATGAGATTCTTGAAAAACTTTCAATACTTTCTTTCAAACCCTTTAACTATTTCTTCTTTATGTTTGTTCTTCTAGATTTTTGTACAGTGAGATCTCGTATCGATAGTGTACATTTCATACTGTCAGATCCGTAAGATAATTTTTTTTTTAAAAAAAATTCTGATATAGATAGCGTCACTCTTCAAGTCCTACGATATAAATCTTTGCTTTTTTAACTTTTATCTCCTAAAAATAGCGAAAGATAAGGGAAGGAAAGGGGAAGTAATGCACAGTGAAAGCGACTTTGGGTTTTCTAGCCACCAAGTTATAGTGATAAAGGGATTCTCTTTTGGTTTTCAATAGTCTTTGGAAATCACCAATTTGTTTTCAAAATTTTTGGTGAAATTCATATTTAAAAAAAAAAAAATTCTATAATTTCGAGCCTTTACCTATGTGTTCTGTAGTTATAGACTTTTTTTGCTATCTTTTTATTTTAATTAAATTAAAGGACCAATCCTACCTACGTAATATGTGAAAATTATAAAGCTCTATAAAAAGCTCTATAATTATATTGAAAGAGTGTAAATCGCCTTTGTAATCATAATTATAGTTACGCGCATTGGTATCTTTAGATACGTTGACTACAACAAAATCAAAGTACGAAACAAACTTGGTCTCTTTTGTTTCTTTTGCAGTAAAAAAAAAAAAAAGGAAATAAAATAATAAAATAATTATAATGATCTAATATATGTGGTTCCAGTACGTGTCTTCTGATTTCTGTGTCAAAAATAAATTTCAGATAATTTGTTAGCTGTTTTTGTACTTTTAAAAGTATATTGCTATTATTAAAAGAGCCACAATGCCTAAGAAAAAAGAAAATTTTAAGTAATATGCTCCTATTAACTCCTTTTTTCTAATAAAAAGGAAAAAAAGAAAGAAAAAACCTATGCCTTTTAATTTTATTTCTTAGAAATGTGTTTTTTTCATTAAATTTTAAAGCGAAAAAATAGAGACTACAATTTATAAGTGTTTAGAAGAGAGAAAATTAGATGTCACGTTATAACTTTTATTTTCTCTTTAAGAAAATTACCTAAATAACCACATTTTTTTTTATCTATTAATCAATTTGATATAAATTCTCTATTCTAAACAAACATAACACAAATTTTAATCAATTTTAGTTTTAATTTTGTGTCATTTTATCTAGTATCAATTTTTTGAATCATGTTGGTGTAATAATTTTTAAATTTATATTATTCAGGTACTTTCCCCTTTTATTTTTATTTTCAGTTTTCACAATGCATGTATTTGTGATCAGATTTTTCACAATAACCAAGTTTATTTTCAACCTGAAACAAAGAATCCTTCTAATAGGATGACATAAAATGGATCTTATTCTATCATTGATTAAAGATGTTTATATGAACAATACAATTCGAAGTTTGAAGAAAAGGAAGGAGCAAAAAGTCCTGACCCGTAACGGATAGAAGAGGATTTATTTGTATGCCCTAATAATTGAGGTTTCCCTATTGGACCAGGCTCGTAGAAATTTTAAATCTCAAAATCCGTAATAAAACTTTATAAAATAAGGTCTTTTCGTAGCCTTGTTGAAGATTTCTCTTCTTTCCAGTTTATTTCTTGATGGGCATGCACAACTTGTAGAGGCCCAGAGCTCATTTCCAACCTAAACTAAGTTGGGCTGAAAAAAGACCCAAGTGGTTCATTAAAGCCCAATTACAAATTAAAGACAATGCCGCTTCAGTTCTGGGCTCAATCATCCGCGGCCCAGAGCCCATCTCGCCATTATTCACTAGTTTGTAATTGCTTGTTAGGGTAAATTGCTCAGTTATTCCCCCAACAATGTACGAAGTTGCATTTTAGTCCCTAATGTATTTTTTTCTTAAATAAAAGCTTTCTAAGTTTTAAAAAAAAGTGTAATCTTTTATGTTAATTTTTAACAAAATAAGTTACTGACATGTAGGTGTCGCATGCACATTTCTGTTAAATTTAAACAGAAAAAGAACTAAATTGCATCATTTTAAGAGTTTATGGAGCTTTTAATCAATAATAAAAAAAAGATTAGAAACTAAAACATAACTCTGTATTATAATCTAGAGACCGAATGAGCAAATTTACCCCAAGGATGAAAATATCGATGTCGATAGAGTTGTCGATGTTTTGATTTACGGATAATGTCGATGTCAACGGATATCCCAGGAAAAAATGGATACTAAAAAAAAAACTTATAATTTTTGTTGAAACTTTACAAAATATCAAAACAATCAATATTACATTATTTGAACTAATTTTATAACAAAAATAATATATTTTATTCTATATTGTATGATATAATAATAAAACATAATAATTAAACATTGATAGTAATTTCAATATAATATTACGTACTCATTAATCATTACAAATAACATACTACAATATAATAGGATATATAAAATTAAATGTCAAACATAAAATAATATATATAAGTTTCGAATGTACTTAATCCAAAAAGAATTTCTAACAGGTTAGAAAACATTAGGTTGATATCGATCATGATCTAATATAAGCAATATTTGCCAAGATATTACTCTTGAATGATTGTGAAAGTAATTGTTAATGTCTCACATGTATATTTCTTAATCTCTACCAACTATTAACTTATAAATTGGATATTATTGATTTGTTCAATTTAATGAGTAATCTTGATAGGTATGCAATGATATCTCGATATCAATTTATGATAGAAGATATACCAATATATCAAGAACACTGTCTCGATTTTGTACTTCTAAATTAGACACCAGTTAAGAACCATACGAATGATTATTCCGTATGAACTTTGCTTGATTCTTAAGCTCATGAAATCAAAACTCAAGGAGAATCCTCATCAGTTTGACTCATTTGAGTCATATCACGTCTTATTTTAAGCTACAATCACCCAATACCCTCACCTGTTATCTTACAACCATGATTTTTATCTTGTATAGCATGTTATCACATTTTATTCATATTTAAAAAATAAAATGTGTGATGAAATTGAAATTTTTGAAGAAAAAAAAAATTACCCGAGTTTTTGGACATTTTGTGAAATATCAAAAATATCCTGGATATTCACGGATATTCACAGATATTACAGATATTTTTGAACATTGTAGATATTTGACGAATAATCCGGGAAGAAATATCATTTCCCCCCCGTTATCCATACTAATAAATTATTTATTAGTAAAGATGTTGTAAACTTGTAAATGTACACCTAATTAATTATTTAATCGTAAAATATTTTATTAACTTCGAATATTTTAAAGCCTGTTTCCTACTTAAAGTTTCAAGCTAGCTATTTAGCTATTTTTTCCCTTATAATATGTATAACTTGTTATTTATTAATACTCAACCGTCCATCTGAGTGCCAACAAAATCCCTACTAGTATTTATCCCATTGCATGCCTTCATTAGCTTTACTTAAAAAATAAAATAAAAAATAAAAAAAAAGTTTCCCAGAAAATTCTAGTTCTAGTGAAAACTCTAAATATAAAAGGGAAAGGGAAAGGAAAATGTTACTCTTCTTCATCAAAGTCCATAAGAAAATCAGTTAAGTTCTCTGAATCATCTATAGCTTCATCCAGAGACATGGAACCGTCCTTCTTAGCTTTATCCTGCAAGAAGATCAAGAACAGAAATTTTATGTATTAAAAACAAGCTTAAAAAATGCTGAGAATCGTTTAATTAATGCAGGGCCAAGAACGACAAGGGTATTGAGAATCTACTAAAAATTTCAAGTGCATTATGCTTTTATTTATTTATTTCTTGAATCATAAATGCGGAATTATCGAGCATTAGGGACGGCTATCACATTGCGTCTGCTATGGTCGCTAGTTTTTAATGAGAAAACTAGATCCCGCAATATGCCTCTAATCATTCCCACCTACTTGGTGATTCGATCAGCGTTGGATATGCATCATGATCTAAACAAACAAATCGATTGGCTTTTCCGACATTGTTTCCTGAAAGCTACTTTTGGCCTCCTAGATTCAAAAGCTGAGACCTTCCAAAAGAGATTGGAACGTCAACCCAAATAGTGTAGTATGCTACATGCGTCTAGCTTTCCATTAAAAAGAGAGAAAAAATCCTTTCTTTTCTCCGTACTTTTCATCGGCTGGGCCTCTACACTAGTTCCATAGACCCAAATCAAAGGGATTGAGTTAGTGCAGAACCAGGCAAATTCGTGTTTTTCTATGAATGCCTGTTATACCAATGTGCCAAAAGGGTCAGTCCAGCGTGGCCAACTAGATGGGCTGGACTCAACCAGTTTGCTGCGGTGTCAACTAGTTTGCGACCTTTATAGGCTCATGTTACTAATTAGTTTCAATACCCAACATCATCATCAACAACAAAGGAATACAAGAGAACTTGGAACTGAAAGAGGATCACCTTTGATTTGCGAAGCTGAGGAGTACTTTTCAAAACACTCCAGCTGCGTGGAAGTTCTTATCGACATCTTCTTCGTCAAGCTCAACCTCTGCTCGCTGTCCTCTCCTTCATCCTATCAACAGTACAAGGAAAATAAACATTAGTCCAAGGAGTTTAAGATGACGTTTTTTCCAATACAAGGGAGGTGACAAAACCTACATCGTTTTCGCCAATGTCAACAGCCCGTGCCATGGCTTCATCTATATCTGGTACCTGCTTTTGTTTGCAAAACAGGAGAAGTAAACAAAAAGGAGAGCAATCAAATGAGATAGTTTCCTCAAAAATTGTTAGTCTCGCTGAAAGAAAAGTCTTTCCAATAAAAAGCCTGGATCAGATTTTAGTGAACTAAGATTGTTTTTGTTTCTTGAATCGTCACCTGAATTTCTTCAGTCTTCTCTTTCGACAGAATTTGTTCGAGCTCTTCCCTGGATATGATTTTGCCATGCTGATCACAAGGGGTGCAAAAGTCACAAACGTCATACATTAGACGAGAAACCAAGTGTATAAGAAATGATTATGTATATGTATTAAATAATTGAAAAAATGGTAAAGTTCAAGGACTATAATATGAGTCAGGATTGAACTTGAGCATACTTCAATGTAAAATTTGCTTCGAAGTGTCCATTCTAGCACCTTATCATTCACCATTAAGGCGCTTTATTACGACTGATGATAAAATTTGCCCATTGTGTAAATGTGACAAGTCGGATCTGGTTATATTTGACTAACGATTTTGTACCACGATCCTAGAACAACCAATTCAAGCTAAATAGAAGTGTATAAAACTATTCTCGTAGCTTCAAGTCATACTTTTCAAACATCCAAATCTAATTTAGTGGAGAAGTTGCGTTAATCAAATATAGGTTTATGTTAAACTATACCCTGTATCCTATACTTGACTCCAGTTTAACTAGCAATGACAAAGTAACCTGGATACTTCAATAAAAGATTAAAGTAATCAACACCAAGCAGACTATTCAAACCCAAATTACGACAATCGGGTGAGGAGAAAGTCTTAATTTGTTCTAATCCTCACAACGGAAACTAACACCATCGACACATGCTGTGCAAGAGTATATGTATATATATACTGAGAGCGATTTGAAATGTCAGCAGTCAACCAAGAAAAGTGTTTTCAGATTATCAGCCTCGATATATTTAGGGAATTGCTTCAATCTCACTAGACCCAGCCTTCTGCTTTGTACCGTGATCACATAAAGAATGAGAAATCCATTTTCCATTTCAGCAACTAGATTCTTTGTTTACAAAGAAAGCCAATTAAATTAGTGAAACAAAGTAATTTGCTGCTCAACAACATTCGCTCTAGAAAATTTTGAAAGGAGGGTTTTTGCAGAGTACTAACCTCCTTCAGGAAAGCCAGCATATTAGGTGTCGGTTCATGGAAATCTGGGCCCCTGTAATCAATAACTTTATCCGGTTCTTGAATATAATTCACAGTCGGGTAAACTGGATCTCCACCCCATACTGCAAAGGCCAAGCAGATTAGTCAATTACCAGAGCATAATTGAATTCATCAAATATCGGAGAGGACATTCCTCATTATCAACCGTGATCCTCCCACAACAGATTCAGGTCAGCGGATGAAAACATGTTCTAGAAAATAAGAGGCATAACGAAAATGAAAACTTATCAGCTTTTGAGTCAATACTTTGCTTTATTTGATCCTCGCGCAATCGCATAGCTAAAGGATCCCTTTTTATGCGGATATCAGTTCCCATCATAATGCGATACTCTCGATCTGTCTGATGACTAAACATATCAATTAGTTGGGTTATTTCATCTTCACCAGTCTCTCTCGAAATGTTTCTCAATAGCTTCTCTTGATGTATCGTTCTTCCATCTTTCACCCACTCCGAGTAGTATGCAATTGACCCAACTTTATTCAGCCGCTCTTTTTCAGCTTGAAGCCTACAGTTACCAACAACTTAAATCATTCCGTATAAGCACCATCAGAATACTATACAAGTGTTGGACCAAACTAGGCATACTGTACAACCTCAAGTGAGGATAATGCGGAACTGAATAGGTTGTTAATTTTTTCGCCCATTAAACTACGCTTACTTTGTTTTACTCCACTAGTGAAGGAATATTCAGCAAATTACTAAAGCACTAGCCAAAAAATCTTCAGTTCACAGGCAATTGGTCGGAGCTGCTGATAATCAATTCCCTTTGAACTATTAAGACATTAATAAAGTTGAACTCCGTTCCAATGTGTTAACAAGTATACAAACTAGAACCATATGTTTTATAATTAAGTTTGTAAGTAGAAAACTTTCGAGTTGCGAAGCAATCAGTCAACAAACAGAAAAAACGAATAGCCGGGGACCAGAAACAAGCGAATTTCCCCTCATTTCATTTTGTTTCAGTTCACATTAGTTCAACCAAAATGTAAAATCAAGATATTGTCAACTCCTTATTCAGATCTAATAGATAAATTTACAATATTGTCAGAAGTTTGACTGGTTTTAATGCTCATCATTGCACTTTATTTCTTTTGAAAAGCTATGATCTCATTTTGTGCTACTTTCAGTTCATCAACTAACCAGATTTTAAAATAGAACAATTCATGAGGAAATTAAAAGAAAATAAAACAAAGTGAGCACAAGTTATCATCTTGGAACATATAACTTAAAAAAAAAAAAAAAAAAAAAAAAAAAAAAAAAAAAAAAGGAAGAAAGAAAGAAAGGAAGAAAGAAAGAAAAAAAGAAAGAAGAAGAAGAAGAAGTAAATGCCACTTTAAAACATTGTGGGCCATCATTATGATACTCAAAGCAGGCTCACACACACACACACACACACACTTGACATTGTTAAGTATCATGTAAACTGGTTTTTTCTTGAAGACATTGTATTAAGGCCTCATTTGGTCACGTGTAAAGGATTTTCTTCTTGCTAAAAATTTTGACAATAAAATTTGTGACGAGATTAATTACTTCCTAAATTCACCACAGCTTTTAACAATGATTTTTGAATATGAGCTCTTCAATGTGAAAACAGCCTTTTCCTGCGTAAATCAAGGGATTTGTAAACACACAACAACAAGCAGTCGCAAACATGGATACCTTTCTTCCTTGAAAAGGTGCCGTCTAGCTCTGTAAAGAGAAGTTTCAGTCAATGTTGGATGTTCCCCGTAAAGATTAACCTGCCCGGACTCTGCCATTGCTTTGAGAAAAACCTGAAATTAAAACATAAAACTCAAAATCAAAACAAAAGGACAACCGACGATTGTAACTTTTCAATTTATATTTTCAATAAAGCTACTACGTGAAACATTCTTATTTAAGCAATCCTAATATGAACTAGATAGTACATGTGGAACATTCATATAGGGGCTGTATACAACACTGAACAAAGTCCAACTATTGATCTTCTACGCTACAATTCAATATACAGTGGTAATTTGATAACCTCTCCACTCGTCTTTTCACATGTACGCTACGTTTTCATGCAATTTAATCACAAACCGTTTCAACATCAGGCCGTCTCCTTTGCCATCTAGACCATTGTTCCTTGTCTGGCTTCCTCCAGTTCCACCACAGTTCGTCACTTGTAAGTGGCTCCTCTATTGGCTTTTTTACTTTTGGATCAATAAAGGGGTGAGGACGTCCGAGTTTTTTGTCAAGCTCGTATCCAGTCTCTTCTTCTTTTTCGGGTTCCGTCTGATAGACAACGTATTCAGATGAGTTGGTCTAAAGGGTCATCCATGGCATCCTCTAAAGTTTCAAGCTTCACTAGATCACCAGACTCTACACTCAATTCAGAAGATTCGGGAGCACCAACTGATGTTGTTTGCTTCCTCCTCCTACTTCCAGGCTTTTTTCCATAGGATGGAGATCCGAGGGAGGTACCAGCAGGCTCAGGAGCCCGGGCAGCCCTAACTCGATTTGCAGTACCTTCTGGCCAATATTCTTTCCCTGGAATGCTGGCACGAGCACCAGATGCTGGTTCAATCTGACCGGACGTCGAGTCCATATAACTATAGTACGGTGGACGCTCGACTGACACCTGCTTAAAGTTTTCATCATCTTTCTTCTCGCACTTAATTGAAGGCGGTTTACTAACTCTCTTCAATGGATCAGTGGAGCTAACTCTAACTTGAAATGTTCGAGAACTTAAAAATGATGTCTGCAGTTCATAGAAAATAATTATACATTAAATATTAAGCACCATAGGAAATGACATAGAGGAAAAGCAAAACAAGCTTGTTCAGTGCTACAGAGATGAAGTATCTTTGAAAAATAGCAGGTTCATCTCATAAATTTTGGCATTAAATCTTGTTACCATCCTGCTAGAGCCTGAACTTAACAGAATTAAGCCAACAACTACTGTTAAACATGTTAAGGGTAAAAAGAAACCCGAGTTCCATTTGATAAATAAAGAACTATTGTATGCACGGTCCTAGAACTTATCTAAGCGCATGAATACAAAACGCATTACTCCCAAGTTCAAATGATTATTATATAAAGAAGAAAAGAGTAAACTTCTGAGTGGCACACAAGTGGAGTTTATTTTGGAAGCCAAGAAATTAAATTTCTTTAGAACCTCACAAAAGAATACGGATGATTTAAAGTGATAATTTTCTCTAAGTGATGAAGATGATCTTATCTCTAAAACAAAACTGAAATTAACCAAAAAAATCTCTTAGTCACTTACCATCCACACTAAACTCAAGCAGCAGATCATCAAACTATATCCCAAAGAACAAAGTTTTCGGGAGAGAAAAAAAAAAAGATTAATAAAAAAATAAAATAAACCTGCAACTGATTGAAACATGGGTTCCTAGTTACATAGCCATCCGAAGAGACTGCACCCCTCAATCCTCTATCTGCCAAACACAAACCAAAAACCAATTATATATAATAATTATTTTCTAATGAACAAGAATAACTCATCAAACAAATATATCTGAAAACGTATAAATTTATATATATATATATATATATATAGATGTATGGCATACCTTGATACAGCCAAGCTGCAGACATAGATGCCATTTCTAGTGACCCCAGCATATATATATCACAAAAATTCTGAACCAAGTGGAAATTAACACAGAAGAATTAGTTACTGTAAATATTGGACCCCATTTGAGCCCAGGTGCTGAAAATCACTCAAAGTGAATAATTTCAACTGAATTAGTGAAAAGTTTTGGAGTATTGTTTCCTTAGTCTGATGGGTATATCAAAAACAGAAAATCTTAACATTCCCGAATATGATTCAGTTTAAACAAGAAGATAAGAGTGCTCTCTTTTTTATTTATTTATTTATTATTTATTTTTTTTACCTGTAATGAAACTAAGCGAAGCAATGTTGAGGGGTTGAGTTGAATTTCTTCATCAGCTTCTGATGGCGAAAAGAGGAGGAAATAAAAGGTGAGGATATTTGGGTTTGGAGTGAGTTCGTCTGAGCTCAGTTGTGTTGGAGAAGAGGTGGACACTGTCCGAGGATTTCGAGAGTGGGTGAATATGGATAAAGTACTTGTATAAAACCACACTTTTGAAAAAAAAAAAAAAATCCTCTTTTCCTGTGGAGGCTTGAAGATTTGTTTAGGCTATCATGTATATCCCTTGATAATTCAATTATCAACTCTTTCGAAAAATGTCATAAATACCCGTTTAAACTACTTTCATTAGTGAAAAAATGTTTCATGAACAATAAAATATATTTATTATACCCTCTGAATTTTGAATTTTAACTATTTGTGTCAAATTATCCCTCTATTAATTTTCGTCAGTCTTTTTGTCGTTTTTAATCTAAAAATCCCCCTTAATTTTATGTTTATATCAAAATACCCCCATTGATCTTAACATTTGTGTCAAAATACATCATGATCTTGTACTTTGCAAAAATACAAAGATCATGGGTAAAACTCTTCACGAGCTTATAAATTTTATTAACTCAGTCCATTTCAGTTGCATTTTTTAAAATTAGACTATTTATTTTGTATGCGATTTGCACTTGATTGAAAAAAAAAATGACATTGTTGATTATTTTTATTTAATTCAATATATGTTCTTTTTAAAGTTCAGGTTGAAGTTTGATTTATATTTAAATGTATATTAGAATTAAATAAAAATAATTAGAAATACACTATTTCTATTATATAAAAAAATGTCAAGTTTAACGGTATGAGTAAAAAGGACTAATGATACTGAAAATTACAACTTTAGATCGGTTGATTGTTAAGAAAAATATTTAAGAATTAAATTGTTAAATTTAAAAAAAAAATTCAGAAGATGTCTCTAGAATAAGCTATTTGTTTAGATTCAAAAAAATAATAATAAGCTATTTGTTTTCCTTATTTATTTAGTAATTAATTTTGCATGTTAAAAATAAATAAACACATTTGGATTGTTTAGATCTAACTAAATTTGTCGTTAGTAACAAAATTCTTATTAGCTGTTCTTGAATCCCATTCAAAGGGTAATAATTCTTGTTTAATGAGATATTTTATCATGGATATATATATTTATTGATTTGAGATGAGAAATTCAACCTCTAGAACTTTTCATGAAGTCGATATAGAATTATCTTAGAGTTATGCCTACATTCACTTTTTAAGTAATTTATTAGAGAGAACTTTTTAAGTTTATAAATAGAATAGACCTATGGCATTTTAATTTTATTTAATCAAGAGTAATTGGCTTAAATAGTTTATGAATTCTTTCAAAAGGTAACAGTTTAATTCATGTTCTTTTCTTTTGATCGAGATGAACCTAACTCTTATTTTTTTTACCATTATGATCATTTTCGTCCAAAACTGTTAAATTTCTAATGTATGTGATCAATCTAAAAAGCTATTTTAGTAATTTAATAATAATTAACTTAAAAAGAATAAATTAAAAATAATTAAAAAATTAAATTTATCTTCTCTCTCTCTCATTTCCGTCCTCAGATGTCAGCAGCAAAACCCCGAACCAGAATCCAAAAAACCCTGAGAACAGACTTGCGAAGGCGGCGTTGGGCGCGATGGGCTCAATTTGGCGATGGTGGGGGAGGGAAGGTGGGGGGGGTTTGAGTTAGTTTTGGGGGATCTGGGTTTTGAACCTGTTCGGTGGGGGGGCGTGGCTTGTGTTCGTCTGCGGCAACGATGTTTGGGGGGGGGGGGGGGGGGGCGGCGACTGGGTTTTGAGTTTGGGAGGGGGGGGGGAGAGGGTTTAAGTTCTGAAGGGGGCTTCAAGCTCGGGCTCGAGCTAGGTTTTAATTTTACATATTGTAATAATTTTTTAAATATATACCAACAAAATAATAATTGTAATTCATATATGACATACAAATTAATATTATAAGTTAGCATTAATTTTATTTTCTTTTAAATTAGAAGTGGGGCGAAATAAAAGATGATTATTGAGGAAAAAAAGGAAAATATATGAATTTCGTGACCTTGGACTTTGGGACTTGTTTGTAGGGATGCTCATAACAACTAGTAACTAAGCTAAAACTTTAGAGCTATTTTTGATCGATTTCAGTGGTTTATAATTGGTAAGAGAAAACATAATTAAAATAAAAATATAATGTATTTGTAGTTTTTCACAGAAACTTGGGACATTCATATAAATTTAATTAAGAAACTTTGTAAAAGCATTTTATATTGAAATTTTACTAAATTTAATAAATATCGTAACACATTCCCACAAAAAGAAAAAAATACAACCTAACACAAATTTAATTAGTAAAAAATAGTCTACGACGGTAAAGATAACGAATACATAAAAACACCTTCTTCTTTTTTTTGGAAACAACAAAGAAATTATAAGAGTTTTGATTGGTTTAGTGATTTAAAAACCTACTAGAGCCAAAATCTATCACCATGCTTGGTGCATATTTTTAAATATTTTAAAGTCATTTAACAGACAGTCTGATAATGCAACAAGTTAGGTCTCACAAATGTTTTAACAAATAAACATTACAAAGAGTGAAAATATGTACATGTGTAAAAAGAATCAGCAAGAAAATACAGTTTGTTGAGCAAGAATCTGCTTTCTCCCCCAAGATTTCGAACTTCCATCCTCACCTGCGGATTCTGTGTATAGCAGAGCTTATTATGATGAGCACAAACTATAATTCTGAGTGTTAAGAGAATATATATATATATATATATATATAAGATTCAGGTATTGTAAATACCTAAAATCATGCAGTATTCCAAGGAAGGAATAAATCAAAGCCATTTCTCAGCTAAATTCATACCAGAGCATTCCAGAAAAAAAAAATCCTGGAGTTTTACACAATACAGCATTAGAAAAAAAAGTCACCGTGATTTTGTAAAACGATTATAACGATATGAACTTCGCTACAAATTAAATAGGACTTCTAAATTCTAATCTATTAAGATATCAGGTGACCGAAACTACACCTTCCTCGCATACGCTAAATTTGTTTGTGGTTCCTTCGATACAACTTCTTTAAGGTTAGTCACTCCATGACTTGTTTGTGGTTCCTTCCATACAAATTCTTTAAGGTTAGTCACTCCATGAATGACCTGACGTCTCTTCTAGCGAGCAAAAATTCCAGCTGCCACGTTCTTTGCAAAAAAGGCGGTAAATTACCAGTTAGAAAAGTGATAAAATTTACTCGCAATAGTACTGCAACTGGTGACTAAAGTAGAGACCATCACTCACCTGGGAAGAAGAGCACATATTTTGTCAGACCACGCGGTAACTATGTACTTTCTTGATGATATCACAGTAAAAATTCAAAATTCAATTCTCATCCAGTTTCGTGTTGCATTACGAGATCACAACAAACTTTGATATGTAAGAGCTTGTTTGTCAAAGTATAAGCCAGAAACCAACGAAAAGAATCTTATCAACCTCGGGGTATTTACACCAATTTTAGGAATGGTAAAGTATTTTGAGTTTCTAATACAGAGAAAACCGGTAAGAACATCTACCAGCTCTCAAGTTCCAGCATCAGAAATTGCATAATTGCATGTTCCTTTTATTAGACCCCTTTTCGCCAATTCATCTTGCAATTCGGCGGCTTCAACTATCTTTCCTAGCTCATAGTATTTCCTTAGTAGACTGAAACATAAGATCTCATCAGGAAGGATACCGTTCCCAATCATTTCATCAAGCCACATTTTCGCTTGTTGCACCTGACTGCACTGAGAAAACCCCCAGATCAAGGAAGTATACGCATGCAAATCAAGCTCCATGCCCATTTCAATCATTCTGTTTTTCAAATTCAAAGCTTCCTGAAGATTCCCAAGCTTCAAGTTCCCATCAATTAGAGCGGTGTATGCAGTCCTGTCAGGAGGTATACCCTTTCCCAGCATTTCATCAAACAGCTTCTCAGCTGCCTCAATGCAATTATTTTTACAAAGCCCATCAATTAAGGCCGTATAAACCGCTATATTAGGTTGCAAACCGATGTCAACCATCCTATCAAAATAGTCAGTGGCCTCTTGGACCAAACCCTTTTTGCACAAACCGTCAATTAATGCACAATAAGTTACCACATGGACCTCAATCCCATTGTCATGCATTTCTTGTAAAAGAGAGAGCGCCTCCGTGGTTTTTCCCGCCTTAAAATAGGCATCCATAAGCGTCGTGTACACAAAATGATTTGCAGTTAGACCACGACTTCTCATATCATTGATCACAAGCTTAGATTCTTCAAGCATATTTTGGCTGCACAGACCCCAAATGATAGTTCCAAACAGTAACAAGTCGGGTTTTATTTTTTCTCCTCCATTTCTTTTAAGGTTTGAAAAGCTTTCTCCAACTTCTTAGCCTTAATATATCCATGAACAAGGGCAGAATAAACCTGCAAGTTAGGAGTTACTCCAGCCTTCAGCATTGCCATAAAGACTTCTTCCGCTTCCGTCATTCTACCATCTTTACAAAGGCCGTTGAGTAAAGCTGAATAACCTACAATATTCAAGCTAATTCCTGACTGCAACATCTCGTTTGTCAGCTTCATTGCTTCGGTTAGATTACCTGCTTTACAATTTGCATCAACTAAAGAAATATATGTGTACTCATTAGGAAAAAGGCCAACTCGTCTCATGTCCACGAAAAATTTAAGCGCCTCCTGCATCATCCCTTCTTTACAAAAGGCATCAATTAGTGTGCTATAAGTCACGACATTTGCTTTCAACCCATGATTCTTCAACTCACGGAGAAATTCCAAAGCTCGAGGCAGTTTTTGCAATTTACAAAAACAATTAATCAAAGCGTTGAAAGTAATTATATCAGGCTCACAACATACATCTTTCATTTCCCAAATATGCAAACTGCTTCGTCTAACTTCCCAACCTTCCCAAACCCATCTATAAGAGAATTATATGTCACAATATCGGGCATCAAGCCCCGATGTTTCATTTCTACAAACAAGCTTCTAGCTTGATCCATATCACCTTCCTTGCACAGATAATTAATCATTATATTATATGTGAAAACCGAAGGGGCAATCCCGGCCCCAAGCATGTCCTCAAAAAACTTCCTTGACAAGTCCACCTTTCCCGACTTTGAAAGCCTATGCAAAAACACATTGCAGGACCGCGGTTTCGGCAAAACCCGAAACTTCCTCATCTTCAAGAAACACCGGTTTGCTTCCTCAAACATTCCCAACTCAACTAAAACACTAAACAACGCATCGAAAACTCCAAACCCTAGAACACAAACACTCCTCGTCGACCACAATACATCGAACACATCACAACCCGGTAAAACCCGATTCAACGACACCAATTCTCTAAGAACTCCATTGGCATCAAAGTACATTCTAGCATAAAAGAGAATGTGAACCAAAATACAATACGACTCGGTCGTGTGGCGAAACCCGGTTCTATTCCCAGCCCATTTGAACAATTTCAACGCCAAAACCGGACACTCCTTAAGCTCTACCAAAAACCTCGAAACCCAAATCGGGGCAATCACAGAATCGAACAAATTAATGTTCAGATCATTCCATTGGTCTTGTTCAACGATTCTACACAAGTTCTCTTTATCCAAAACTTGGGGAGAAAAACCAGAGATGGGTTTTGAAGAAAATGGGAAACGAACAAGGAATGAAAAACCGGTGAAACAAATACAAGTATGGGAAGAGTTTTTGTGAATGAAAAGTAAAGAAGGAAAGAAATTGGAAAAAGGGCTTACTCGGGAAGAAGCTCTGCGACCGATGTGGAAGAGATTGCAAAGAAAGAGAAGCATATTTGTGAAGAAGAAGAGAAAGAAGAGAGGTTTAGTTGGCTTCATTTTTCAGAGAGATGGGAGTTGCATGGTTGAGAGAGATACTGGAAGTGCCAAGAGTTCTGGGCATTTATATGATTTGGGAATTTGAGCTACTCAACGAAGAAGACGACTCAGAAGAAGATGGAGAAGAGAAGTTGGAATGGATGGTCTTCTTATTATTAGGGTTTATGCCCAAACAAAGAAGAGGGCTGCGGTTTAAGGTTTTTGTTTTTGTTTTGTTTCTTTTATTTTATTTTATTGGGAAAATTACTTATTTAATCCCTAACTTTTTGAGTTTGTTTAATTTGAATCCATATTTTTTTTTACATAGTTGGAGTGACCTCTAAATTATTAAAATATTTGATATAATAGTCGTTTTCGTCAAATATTGGATCGAATCTGTTAGTAATATTGGTAAATGATGACAACTAACAGATTCCGTCCAAAATTAACAGAAAATATTACTATAGAAAACATTTTTAATAGTTTAGGTTATTCCAACTCAAAAAAAAAAAAAAAAAAAACATAGATCAAAGTTACACAAACTTAAAAATTTAAGGATCAACCTAGCAATTATTCATATTTTATTTTTGGATCAACTCATCGATCCCCCCGAATTTTAAGATCATTCTCACATTACACCCTAAATTCTTAAAACTCTCACTTTAATCCTTAAATTTTGAATATATCTCATTTAATCATTTTTATTTAAAATTTTAATTAAAAACAGACCGAAAAGATATGACATAATCTCACTAACTTCCCTTTTAGTAATAATTCAGTTAAAAAAAATGAAAAAAAATGCATGATCGTACTTAATTCCCATTTTTTTCATCTATTTTTAATAGAAATTCTTATAAAGAGTTTATGTAGGACTTATTCAAAGTTTATAAGATAACGTGAAAGTTTTTATAATCCTAAGGATAAAATAGTAAACACCTTAAGGGATATAGATGAGAATACTAATTTGTCATTCATTTGTTGCTTAAGTGTATCTTTATCATTCCCTCTCTTTTTTGGGGAAAAATAACATTGAGATGTATAATTGTATTAAGTGTGATTTTTTACACTTTTGCCCTTTATATTTTTCGAATTTTAGTAAGAGTAATTGGTCCAAATGGTCCTTGAACTTTTTTATAAGGTAATAATTTGATCCTTTTTATTTTTTTAGTTTTTTATTTTGGCCGAGACGACCCTAAACTCTTTAAATGTTGACAATCTTAGTCATTTTCGTCCAATTCCGTAAAGTTTCTAAAGATAAAGGTCACGTGACCTATCACATAAGTTTTATTAACCATCAAAAGACGAAATACCCTTTTTTAAACAAGACCCCACACCAATATACATTAAAAAAAAAAAAAAAAAAGGGAGAGAGGTGAGAAACCCAAGCTTCCCCCACTCCCACACTCGCTAATCTCAGGCACCCCCATCCTCCTAGTCGCCGATCCCACCCGCCCAAGACGCTGATATCGCCTCCTCCCCAACTGGCTGATCTCAGGTGTCCCCCCAACATAGCCCGATTTCATGCGCTTCCACTTCCCCCCCGCCCCCCACACCCAAAACCCAAAACCAATATACATATAAAAAAAAAAAAAAAGAGGAATCTCAGGAGCCCCCCACCCCAGTGCTGATTTCAGGAGGGTTGAGAGAGTAAGATCTGGATTTATGGTCTTACAGATCGGGTGGGAGCAGGCAAGACAGAGAAAATGGTGAGAGAGATGGATCAGAATGAAAGAGAGAGATGAGAGAGAAAAGAAATTAGGGTATTTTTGTTAAATTAAAATTACTGTTAAATTACTAAAATATCATCTCAAATTAGATTACATGCTATTGTACATGACTCATTCCGTTAGAAACTTACTGAATTGGACAAAAAGACTAAGATTGCCAACATATAGAGAGTTTAGGTCCTATAGTCCAAATTAAAAAAAAAAAAATTAGACCAAATCGTCACATTCTTAAGAGTTCAGGGACCAGAGATCATTTTGGTCAATTACTCTTTTGATAATTACTACTTAATTTTAATTTTAATAGTTCAACCATATAACTTGCTAGAATATTGAAAAATGACACATTTTATCAACTTTATTCTGAATTTTGGTTGAAGTTGAGGAATTCAGAGTTGGATAATTAAGAGATTTATATCAGAGTTTGAATGGAATTTGAAATTTTTGAATGGACGAGCTTTTTCATAATCAATATAACAACTATCAGTAAAATAGATTACATTACATTATTTCAGCAAATTCAGGTAGATTGTTAGAAACAAAAGTTAAGAAGATAAATTCACCAAAGAAAAAAAAAAGTTCAGAAGATAAAACATTAAACTATCAAATTCTTAGATAATGTGTAAAATGGCCTAGCATAATATTTATTCATTCTGAAAAAAAGAAAAAAGAAAAAGTATAATCCTATAATACGTTATTCCAATCATCTACATGTATATATAATAGAATAATCTCAAAAAATAACACCTCACGGAGTGGATAGGGTGACAAGAAGTAAGGTTACCTTTACTAGATATCTCTCATTCATCATTTAGGTTCAATTTTCATTACCTCCCTTAAGGTCTATTTTCATTGTCCCTGCCTATGCGTGCTGAAAAACTTGGAGATGATGAGACCGTCACCTGATCCTTATTTATTTAATGAAAAAAAAAAACCCAAAAAATAAAGAACACATATAAAGTAAAAGTTAAGTTTATTTTTAATAAGGGGTTGTAGGCATTATCTGACATAGTTAACTCTATTATAAAGTGTTAAATATAAATTTTTCATCTCAAGTTAGTGTATTTGTCACTAATATAGAAGAATAGTCAGAATTCAAGACTTTTATTTATTTATTTTCAAAAAAGCCAATTTTTTAATGATTTCAAAATAGTTTATCGCCAAATTATTTTTATAATTGCAAAACCGTTTAATTAGGAAAAAAAATACTTTTTTTTGTTGAATTAAAAAAATACTTAACTTATTAATTTTTTTTTACGCAAAATTGAATAATTATAAGTTTAGAAATAATAGTATTTTTTTATTTTTTTGAATTTTGGGATGGACGAATTCGAATTATTCTCGTAATAGTGGAATCAGGTGTTAAAATACTGTTATACTGTATAGGTAATCACTAAAATATTTTAAATTAGAGAAAACTAATCTGTTAAATTAGATGACTGCTACAATTTAAATGGGAGAATTTTAGGAAGTAAAAAGGAATTAATATCATAAATTTTTTTGAATAATAATTTCATAATTTTTAGATAAAGTAAATAAATAACATAATTATCGATAATCTAAGAGGAAGTCTATTGTCACTATACATTTTACTTTCCCCACACGTATGTTAATAAATTTTAGTATTACTAAATTACCTATTAATTGAAGTGCTTGTAAAAACAAATATATTTAAAAAAAAATACTCTTTACTCGCCTCATTTGAATAAATTAAAAATACACTATCTTTTCAAATACATAACATATTAAACACTCAAATTTTTTTTTTTTTTTTTTTGGAACTTTTTCATGAGAAGCCATCTGTCCAGGATAACCCCTTCTTCGCTTCCTTCTCCTTTTCACCGCTGTGTAAAATATATTTGTGCTGTAGTGTTAGGTTGTCTTATTCGAGTCAAGATCTGTTGTTCTAATTTATTATTTTATTGGTTATACGTTTAATAGTATTATATCATATCATCTAAATTTAAAACTTTAGTCACATAAAAAAAATTAAATATTAAAAATTATTGAATAAATTAATGAGTTGTTAACACACTATGGAGAGGACAACCATTAAGACAGAAAAATGATACAATAGATATAGGGGGTGTTTGGTGTGTAAGTTTAAGTTGAAATATTTTAGTTTTAATAGTAATTTTTGTTGACTTTTTAGAAAAGATAAAAAACTTTTTCAGAAAAAGACAAAAAAAAGTACAGTTTTACTTGAGTGAAACGAATTCGGCAAACACCTCGTAGACTTGTTTTATTCTACATTATCAGTTGTACTCAAAGTAAACTGACTTTTTCATACATTTATTTCAATATTCGTTGTTTATTTGATATTTGTAGTTTTTGAATTTTGATTGAAAAAAAAAAAAAAAACATAATTTTCTACAAGTAGAGAGGTGGATTTTAAAGATGAACCTTGCAGGTTACCCATTAAAGAACAATTAAAAGAGTCACCATCTTCATATGCTTTCGCAGTTAGGACAAATTCCCATTACCATTGAAACTGTGTTTAACATTTTCAGATTTGAGAGACTAAGGGTGCATTTGGTGCACATCTCCAACTCAAATTTCCATATCAGTTTTTTTTTTTTTTTTTTTCTCTGAAAAAATCAACAAAAACTATAATTAATTTTTAAAAAGTCAATAAACTTATAATATAAAAATTTCATCTTCAATCGGAAAAACCAAACGGAGGCTAACATCGGGTGTCGCAAAGGCCTTCATTGGGTTAAGTAGCACCTTCGTTTGTAATGAAAAGAAAAATAAGGTATTTGGACATTTTATCCAGTTTAGGGGGAGGACTTTCTTGATCGTCTGCAGAGGCTTTTTCTAGTGTCCTGTTGAGAAAAACATAGGACATGTCCGTTAGTTAACGCTGACCGTATAGATTGATCTTGATGGTTGTGAGGAGAGCAACATACATGCAATATATTGAGTGTTCAAGGGGGTCACTAGTTCAATTTAATTACTTGTAAACGATAGGCAGGAGGGAAATTCAAAAGGGCAAGCAAAAAACAATGCTTGTCTTTGTTTGGTTGGTTTGTTTTTGTTGGAGAACTGAAATTATTTTGATTAGAGTGGAGTTAAGTTTTAGAATTGTGCGTTTGGTTAAAAATGAATTGTTTGTAGTTAAAAAGTATAAAAACTTGAAACATATTCGGAAAAAAAAAAATAACAATATGGATTTTGTTTCATTTATCTCAAAATTTTATTAAATTTTTTTTTAAAATCATCTCCTTTTGACTTGAAATAATAGAGTTATTGATTTTTAAACTTTGAGTCTTTAATTTAGAGTTTAAGATGTGAATAGTAAAATTAAATTTATTTTTTAAGAAAAAGACAAATAAAACAATTAGAATTGTTTGGTTAGAACGAACTAACCAAAAACGTCATCGTAGTGTTTCACGGTTATATTTCGCCATAACAAGTATGCTAGAGTTGATTCCTCACTTAACAAGAATACAAGCAAGAATACTTGAGCAAAATAGTGATTATAATGTAGGAAATATAAATAACACAGATATTTAAAAAGGTTTGCCTTTAATTTGAAGATCATGTCCTCTCTCGAATTGGGGAGAATAAAACGAGGTAGAGAAAGTACACCAAGAGCTTTATATTCCAGAAAATACTTACTAAGGGTTTTCTAAGTGGCACACATGCCTATTTATAACCATCTCAAAGTTTTTTTTTTTTTTTTTTTTTTTGTATATTTAAGTTTAAATACAGATAATTGAATACGCGTTGTTGATAAGCCGTGAACCCACATAATTTGATCTTTATGTCGTATTCTTATTGAAATGTAGACTGATATGTCTGTTGATTTAAATCCCGTGATTTATGGATTTTGAATAATGTATGCGTCCTTTATGGTCTTTTATCTTATTTAGGGTGTCTATTCGGCCCTTTAGCCTAGATACTCTATGAATACTGAGAATTATGATATCTCCTTAAATGGATAAGGGACCGAGTAGGTTAATTTGACACCCTGTCAAGACTTTATCTACATTGGCACTTTCAAGTTTCAACACATAAGAACATGACAGTAAAAACAAAGAAAAGTACTATTTAAATTTGAAGATGCATATTTACATATATTTTGAAAGAAAGATCGGGACTCACTTTTGATATGGGATTTCATATATTTGCTTCGTTTGACTTTGTTTATTTTAATAGCATATCTAGATTGTCGAGCTTTTATACAAATACTTTCGTTCTAATCAGATATATCAAATTACACACTACTCATTATTATTATTGTTAGTTTTCTTTTTATTTTATTTTTATTTTTTTCATATTAATTATGCAAGTTAGCATCAGATTAAACTTGAAATTAAATTTCCCATATATGTACGTTCTATCCTACAAATATTGCTATTTTTTATATCATTAGATTGGATTCCTTCTAATTGTAGGACTAGCTGTACAAGTGTCCTCTCTCCTAAATTAATTGCTTCTATTATTCTTCACTCTGATTCTCTCTCTTGATCTCTTGCCTCTCTCTCTCTCTCTCTCTCTCTCTCTCTCCTGTCATGGCCCCCCTAACTTTTTTTCTTTTTCTATTTTCTTTTTTTAAATTTTAATATAGTTGGGTTTATTTTATTTTATTTTATTTTTATAAATTTTGATACAGTGAAAATATGTATAAATTAATCTTGACACCCCTTAAATATTTTAGAAAGATTTTATTTACACCAAAATATTGATAAATATCCTCATAAAATCAATAAAGATTTTTAATGTATTTTTATGCTAGAAAAAAATTATCTTAAAATCATTAAAAATGCTCATACCCTACATACCTATAAATGAAAATATTTTTATATAAAATAATTAGAAAACATACACCACATTAATCATAAGATGAAAATATTATTTTAAAAACCTAAGAAATTGTTCTAAACTCTAAATTGTTCTTGATCAATTTATTTTCTTAATTTTTTTTATAAGTACATGAAAATTTTCAATAAAGGATTCAAGTGAAATAAAAATAAAAGAAAAATATTTTTTTAAGAGTCAACAATTATTGAAATATGTATTTTTAATCTTTTTAATTCATTAGTATTATGTGTTTTTTTCTTTCTTTTCATTTTAGTATTTGAAAATGATTTTCTGTGGTTTTTTATATAAGTATTCTTTTTATTTATTTTTTCTTGCTGTTAGTTTACATGATTCTATATTTATGTTTTTTTTAAATGCAGTATGACATTTCTTGATTTTGATTTAGACATTACTTGAGTTTTTCTTCTTTACTATTTCCTCTTTTTTTTTTTTTTTTTTGAGATACTTTATGTTTGCTTTTTTAGAATGAAAATATATCTTTCTTTTTTTCTTTTTTAGATTTGTTAATTTATTTTTAACAAAAAAAATTAAATTTAAATAAAAGTGGGTGTATGAGAGGGTTAAATGTGATATTATATAAAAAATATCTATATAAGGATAGATTTACTATGTTTATATTAAGAAACATTTATTATGTGGGGGATATTTATTAATATTGTTGGTGCAAATATAGCCACCCATAGGATCGATTATAATATAACAAGTTATACACTCATATTCCGGAAATACAGAAACAAATAAATTTCATAATTGAACTAACAAAATAGAATGGGATAAAAAAAAAAAAAAAAAAAAAACTAAAAGCTTCACTTTGTATTGAAAAATCTAGGTAACAGTTTTTGTGAATAAATATAACCACTCATATTTTATTAAACAAATAATTTGGATTTTAAAAAATAAAATAGTTTTATTAAAAACATAATTATTGATGGGTCTAATGTCTTAACCAAAATTTTTTTTGACCTCTCTGCTAATAAATCTTGACTCCGTTGCTGATCTTACTCCTCAAAATCTGAGGTGTATTAAAGGATTGTATGGTGAACGCGGTCCGGACATGATAGAGATGTTACTACTTACACATGAATAATCCAAGTGAGGTTTTGTGTGTTGTTATCTCGTTTGAAGCAAAAATTAAAAGAGCTGCGTAAGGAATGATTTTAGCTAATTCTTTTATTTTTGGTGAATATTTTAGCTAATTATTTTCGAGTCATATTTAATTGAGCACGTTTTGATTTTCCTTAGAAAATATATTGTCTATTAATGGCTAGCTAGTATTTTAATTTTTGTCTTTTGGGATTTTGAACTTATAGGGTGGTTTTATTAAATATAGTTTTATAATTGATGTTTTGACTAAAAAAATAAAACAAAAATCCTCTCTCTCTTCTCTTTTTTCCCTCAAATTTATCATAAATTAAGGTTTCCCTTTGTGTGAAGCTTCTGCCGCCGTCGCCGCCGCCGTGACTGGCGAAAGTGATCGGCGGTTCAGTGATCTTGCAGGAATGGAGTCAGAGGGTCCTAATTGGGAGTTTCTAGACTAGATTTAACCCGGAAAGCTTCTGCGGTTTGGGATTCGGCGCGGCCTTGGTGATCCAATGGTTGGTGTGGCAATCTCTTACCTTCAATTGAGCCGATTGATTTTTCTGAGTTGTGGCGTGTGGTTGAGTGGTTGTTTCACGTTGAGCGAGAATTTTACGGCCGATATTATTTAATATTCATGCTTTGTTTTTGTGCTTTAGTTTTAATTTTGCAATAAAGGAGGTAGTTCCCTCACATCTGATTTGTTTTTGTGTGTTGGTTCCACTTAAGTTGTTTTCTAGCAGTATATGTCTATGGGTTTCATTAGTATTAGGGCTATGCAAAGTTTATTGCAGTCTCTGTACAGTGAGTGACTATCTCTCAATCAATCGGAATATTCCATCGATTGTAGATGTTTTTTTGAAAAGAGCTTTGTACATGCTCGATTGTAGGATTGTCGAGAAATTTGAAGAATTTTCCAGTCATCGGGTCTCTGCTTATGTCCTCCTTGCTTAGTTATCAGATTTACTAATGGAATTGATCTTAGTCGAAGGTTATGTATCTTATATCACATGATTATTTCATCTTTGGTATTAGTGTTTGTACCTAATTTTAATTTAAATAATAATTTCCCTTTCAAAAAAAATTAGGGGAACAATTTTTTTTAATCTTATTATTAAATAATAAATTTAGTCTTTATGTATAAGAACCTTTTAAAAGATGTACGTATGAGAAATAAAACTTATGCTCCATTTAGTTGGTGGAAGAGTGGATTATAGTAATCTATAGATTGATATGGAGAATTGAAATGATGGAAGATAATTATTTCTAACTGTCATTTTGTCAAAGATTATTACTTAGTAATAAATTTTTAGGGTCAAATAGTCATTTTAGTTTAAATTTGATGGACTTGAAGGGAGAAGGAGGAAAATATGCCTAGAACCTCTAACAATAAAAACAAATAGCAGACAACTTTTTGGGTGATGGTAAATACCTTAAGTATAATAAATAATGTATTTACGAAATATATTTGTGACAAAAATTATCTTAAGATATTATTGTAAGTAAAATATTTGTGTAAAAATCATATTTATAATAAAAATACCTTTAAAAAATTTTCTTAAATAAACAATTTACCATAAATATGTTATTTAGTTCAAAAATTTTATAAAATATGTTATGTACTTTAAACATTTTTTGAAAATGACTTATTATTGTAATTTCCTTCTTGAATCATTCTACCAATGAAGGAATTCAATTTAATAGCCAGAGGTCTCATTCCATAACTTATCTTTCTACCGTTCTCCTTCCAATAAAATAATGAATTTGTCCTCTCTCTCCCTTCATCTCTCCATCCAACCAAACACACTCTGAATAAAAGCAGCAATAAATTTCTCATTCTTCATCTCGAACTACAGCTCCAATACCTAAAATTCTCACCAGAGTATGAATTGTTGCATCAATGGTTATCTTTTAGCATCCAAAAGAAGGATGAGACCAACATTTTGGATAGGACTAGAAAGAATGTGCTAGTTTTTTGGACTATGCCCGAAACCCGCGGACCGCCCAAATTGTTTACCTTTGTATCTTTGAATTCTTGGTAATAATGAGAAGCCCTATCAATTATCTCCTTGGGTGATTAGTTTTCGACAAGTGAACTATTTAATTGTGTTCAAACCAAATACACAAACATCCACTTTTCAAATTGTAACCACCATTATTGGAGAAGTGCCATAATAGAGTATTCTGTCTTAGAAAGGAATGGGGGGGACCTTTCTCCGATTATATGTTTGATATGAGTTCCGGACTTTAAAAGGATATGAAATCAAGCACCCAATTCATATTCTATTATTTTCTCTCCTACCGAACATTCATAATCTTTCAACTAATTCTCTCACTTCTCGTCCTTCTCCCTCCTACCAAACAAGTTATAACATGGAGGCGACAGATTTTATAAAGCTAAACTAGAATTTTCTTTCCTGACGGATGAACAGATACCTTCGGTACCCCACAATAGGTTCCTTCCAAGGCAAAAGAAGGGTAAAACCAGTGGACTCAATCCCGAAATTACATCTTGGAAAAATAGCAAGCTATCATAAGTGACCTGTGGCAAAGGAAGTTTTTTGAGTGGTGGCACTGTAAAAAGAATTTAAGATAATTTTCAATAAAGCAAGGACATAGTTATATATTTCCATTATTTAGTGAGTATAATTATAATATTATTATCAAACAACTACAAAATTTTTAGAAATATAAAGATTTAACAATAATTATCCAAAAATTGAGTGGGGCACGTGCCCTCGCTCGATATGATGTAGCTTCGTTTGTGGCTGCAGCTCTAGCAAGGAGGGATGTAGGATGCAAGTAAGCACTCTCTGCCGGTGGCTATGAACAAAGTTGATGTCTGTATCCACAAAAGTGTTTTCTTTAGTTCTTAATTCTTAATTCTTTAATCTTTCATATTTTTATAATTAGCTCTATCAATGCTACAACAACTAGAGTAAGAAAGAGGAAAGTACCAAATGTCCATACCAAACTGCAGACTTTGGCAAACTTTTTTTTGTTATTTAGAGCCGAGTTTCTTTGTCTTAATTATTTAATAAATCAAGTAAAACAACTATGTAAACAGTTCCATTTGAAAAAAAAAAAAAAGGGATAAACACAAAGGAAAGCATTGTTACTATAGCAATATATGTAGGACAGAAATTAGAAAATTAAATTTTTATTACGATTTCTGTTTTAGTTTACTATTATTGTTCCTTATATTCTTTTTGTCGTTGTTTATATTTAGTCTGGGGTTGATTTGAATTTTTAATAATTTATTGTTAGGGTTAAGGTTAGGATTTATTATTATATTTGAATTAGGATTTCTAAATAAGTAATTATTTATCAGCCAATAATTAAGGCTTTCTTTTGTTAATTCACTTTATTTTTTATTATTTATATAAGACTTCAGAATTGTTTTGAATTATTTACTATTTGGCTATGTCCATATTGAAGTTAGAAAGATCAGGAAATATATTATTTTAATGCTGAACATTAAAAAATATATATACCATATTGCCTTGTCGATTACGACCCATAAGCTTGTTGCTTTTAGCTTGGATTTCAACCTTTGAAATAATTTATTCTGTCTTTTTTATTTTTTATTAATTTATTTTTAAGAGTCAAGCTTCTTGTTACAAATATTTCTAATTCCATTGATTGTCATGTCTTTTTCAAAATAATGAACAAATAAATTAATAAAACCTTTTAGGGGAATTGATTTCTATGAAGTGGCATCATGTCATTGGTTCCTTTTGTCAAATAAATGGCCAAGTTCAGGAATTAAAACATTTGGACTTTGTAATAACATCAAATGGAAAACATGATGTCAACTATCTCACCTACTATTAAATTGATATTTGTGACAAGACAAAGGTCATGGGCAACCAAACTAGAAAAAAAAAAAAAAAATGTCTTCAGAGCACAGAAAAAAAAAAGAAAAAAAAGAAAAAAACACTTTTCATCAATGCTTCTAAACAGATAAATAACTAAAAGGACAATTACTTGTAGTCTTGTACTATAGTGCTTATCTCATTCGTTAAAATTGGACCGAAATAAACACGTGTTAAGTGGTTAAATTTTTGTGTGTACAATTAGGCTTCATTTGAGGTCACATTTGGAAACGGTATTTTAGAGGTTGGAGATGGTTTTAGTTTTAAAATATGTGTTTGGTAAAAATTAACTGTTTGTAATGAAAAAAATAAAAACTTGAAATATATTCGGAAAAAAAAAATAGTAATATAGAAATTTGAAAAAAAAAAATCTCATTTCGACTTAAAATGATAAAGCTATGAATTTTTAAATCTTGAGTTTTTAAAAAATATTTGGAAAAATGACTAGCAAAATTAGGGGAAAATAACCAAAAATATATATTTGGAAACATGTTTTCAAATGTGACCCCAAACGTAACCTTAATCTCGTTGGGATTTGACTCTTTATGATTTTTATTTCTCCTTTTCATGTTCTTTCAATATGATCAAGACCATATTTGTTAAAAATTTAATTTTAATTATATCACATCAATTAAAAGACTATATTAATTAAATATGTATAATAATACTATTATAATGACGTAAACAGAGACATAAATAAAAAGAGATAACTGAATATATCTTGTCATTACTTAAGGCATATTTAGGGATAAATTGAGTTTTTAATATTTCCCAACATTTTCATCAACTCACTTCAATTTCATTGCTCTCACTTTCTTCATAGATAACTTTTCAAATGTAAGATATATTTGTTTAACATTTTTCTCTCAAAGAAATAATGTCGATTTTTTATTTCATTTTGTTTATTTGTTTGTTTGTTTTTGTCTTTTTTCTTTTTTAAAATTTAATTTTATAGAGAAGAACATGTCGTTGCCAAAGCTTACCACTTTAAAATAATGAGACACAGTATCAAAAAACAGTTTCACAATATACCATTAAACTAAACAAAATTTTGTTAGCTCTAAAAAAAATAAAAGAGAAATTGTAACATTTATGTCCTTTTATTGAAAAAATATTTAAACATTTTAAAATATTCAGATTAAATATTAAATTTACAATAAATAATTTATAAAGTAAGTTTACGTAAGTATGCTTTGTAACCTCTTCGTAAATAATTCACCAAATATTTTAAATATACTATTAGGCTTTTTAGGTTTCAAAAAAGAAATAATTATCTTCTTTTTCCTTAAAAACTTCAAGACAAAAAAATTGCTTTAATTTTATGGAACCCAAAAAATTTGTTGTTAAAATTTTAAATACACAATTTTCATTAACAAAAAAGAAAAAAAAAATCCTTCAAAAAAAAAAAAAAAAAGGAAAAAATTCCTTTATAGTTGTATGAAAATTAACATAAATATTTCCTTAAAAAAAAAAAAAAAGATTTCGTGGTTGCACACCTAGTCTAGTAGTAATATCATATCTAATTTCACCAAAAGATATATAATTCAAATCCCTTTTTCAAGTTAAAAAAAAAAAAAAGATTTCCTAAAAAACAAGATTTGTAGTTAAATAGTTTTTTTAAAGAAGTTTTTTAACAAATATTCAAAAATTTTAAATTAGTTAAAAGATCAATTAATTTTCTTAAATAATTAATTAATAATTAATTATATAATATAATTAATTTAATCAATTAAAGATTGAGAATTGTCAAATTTCATAATATTGATCAAATTTGAAAAAAATAATAAATAATCATTTTATTAAATAAAAAATTTACACTGTTTAAAAAATTTAAAAAATCACCTAACCTGATAAAAAAAAAGAATAAAAAAATTGAGAGAAGGAATGACGGAATGACGGAATGACGGAATGATATGAAATCTACAGGACATCCGCTTTCTGTTGTTGAGTCAAATAAATTACTCTTTTATTTCACTCCATTAATAAATTACTTTCCTTTTACAATTTCCTTTCCCTCCCTTCTTCCCTGTACCCGCTCTCACATTTTCACCATCTCTTTTTTCTTCTCTTTTTCTTTTCTTCTCTTTTTCTTTTGTCCTCTGTTTCTCTCTCTTTCTCGGCCTCTATTCTTAGCTATTTTTCGGCTTCTGTGCATTTGGGGTTTTCACTTTTCATTGTCCTAATAAAAATTCCAGTCGCATTCCCGAACTGGGTCTTCTTCTGGGTCGTCGAGATCAAACCGCCTCAAAAATTATATGTCGACGAATTCAGCCGCTGGTGAGTCCGACTCAAATGGGTTTTTTTTCCTCGCTTTCTTTTGCTGAATTGTGACATCGGTTGATTCGCGAACTCGATCTTGTTTATATCCATTTCGGTTTGTTTGTATCTCGTAATGGGTTTCATTTTGTTTTAAGGATTTCGGAGCCTTTTTGGAGCTTGTTTTGGATTCTTGTTGATGGTTGGAGAAATGGGTATGAGAGAATTTTGGTTATGGTAGAGAATTTAGATTAGTTTTTTGGTTTGGTGAAAAATGAAAAGGCCGAAAGGCGAGCCTCCAGTTTCGAGGAGGTTCAAATTGCCCCATCTTTTGTTGGGATTAGCTGCATTGTATTTGCTATTTATATCATTTAAGTTTCCAGAGTTTTTAGAGAGTGCAACGGTGTTGAGTGGTGATGATAATGGTTATATTGAATTGGATGGGACAACGGCAGGGGAATCCGAAGATTCCGACTTGAACAAGCCGTTTTTCGGTTCTGTTTATAAGGATACGTTTCACCGGAAATTGGAGGATAACCAAAACCAAAATGCCCCGGTTAGGCCTAGAAAGGTGCCATTGGCAGAGGGGAGAAATGGGTCCTCGCCTTTGAAGCCGCTTCAACACCGATATGGTCGGATAACTAGCAAGGTCATGAGGCGACAGAATAGGACGAGCGATTTGTCAGTGCTTGAGAGAATGGCGGATGAAGCTTGGACATTAGGCCTGAAGGCTTGGGAAGAGTTGGACAAACTTGATGGGAAGGAGACCATAGAGAGTTCAATTGTTGAGGGAAAGCCCGAGTCTTGTCCATCGTGGCTATCGATTACTGGGGATGAATTGGCAATGGGAGACAAAGTTATGTTCCTTCCTTGTGGGCTTGCGGCAGGTTCTTCGATTACGATTGTGGGAACACCCCATCGATCTCACCAGGAGTTTGTTCCCCAACTTGCGAAGTTGAGGCGTGGCGACCCGCTGGTCATGGTTTCGCAGTTCATGATTGAGCTGCAAGGGCTGAAGGCAGTGGATGGAGAGGACCCACCAAAGATTCTGCATCTGAATCCGAGACTTAAAGGAGATTGGAGCCAGCGACCTGTTTTAGAGCATAACACCTGTTATAGGATGCAATGGGGATCAGCTCAAAGATGTGATGGTTTGCCATCAAAAAGTGACGACGACATGCTTGGTATGTTATATCATTAAACTTCTGTAAGAAAGAAATCAAATGAGCGTTTTTATTTTTATTTTTTTAAAAAACCATAAAGAGAAAAACAGGTTTTTACACCAAGTAAATAGGAAGTGCATTTTAAGAAAACACTGCCAAGGAGCTTGTAAGTAGGGATGCGTACGAGTTTCTTACAAGTATAAGGTTTAGTTATTGATATTAGAAAATTAACATGATTTTAGAAAATTTAATCTTCTCCCGTCCTTGTAATCGGCATAATTTTTGAACTTATTGATTGTTTGTTACTTATTTTAAGATAAACCATTTTTCTCACTAATTCCAGATTTTAGGAACATTTATGTAACTTCAATATTATCTCATGTTTACTGTGTGGGTTGTATGACCTCCATTACTGACGTAAACTGCCCACAAGTTCCTGAATAAAGTTGATATTGAAACCAGTAGGTTAATTGTTCTGGATGGTATATTCTGTTTCTTTCGTTAGTCAGTCTCAAATGAAGCTTCGGAAGTAATTTTCGATTTCTTTTATGCTGTTATTTTCTAGGGATAGCATATGTCAGTTTAAGTCTTGTACGTCCCTCCCTCTTTCTTCTTTTTTACCCTGAACTTGGTCGTCAGGCTACATGCTTTAATTTACTAAAATTATTGTTGTTGAATGTCAATTCTCAAAGCAAAAATATATAAATCTGTGAGATCGTGATTATGCCTTTTTATATGATTTCCCCGGAGAGTACTCTCTACTTAATCTTATTTGTAAAGAAACCAATTTCATGCACCGCTTCTATATCTCATTCTTCCATATTGAAATTTTACTCCGGGAGTCTTGACCGATTAACTAAGTGCCAGTTCTCAATTCTTCTATCTGCGAGGCGCATCTTAATAGTTCTCCCAGATATCTAGAACTCAACTTTCAAGAAGCACCCTTGCTAAACACACAACGCGATGCGCTCTTTCCCTCTTAGTATAACAAAATTTCAGCGTTTTGAGCTGCCCTTGGTAGTGGCAGATAGATAATTGACACTTTTCATATAATAGTTAGTGAATTTGAGCAACTTTGTGCGGTGATTGTGTTCTATTAGCACGTTTTATATTCTTTCGAGAAAGTAGAAACTATGTTTTAATTTGCATTCTGTAATTATTAGTTGTGTATTTTTTCTCTGCTCAATCAACTAAGCTTGGCATTATTATGGTTATAACTTTTATATCTGCAAATTTGCCAGTTGATGGATATAGGAGATGCGAAAAATGGATGCGTAATGATGCTGTAGACTCAAAGGAGTCTAAGACAACTTCATGGTTCAAGCGATTCATAGGACGTGAGCAAAAGCCGGAAGTGACCTGGCCATTCCCATTTGTGGAGGGTAGACTTTTTATTTTAACCATACGAGCTGGTGTAGAAGGATACCACATTAGTGTCGGGGGTAGGCATGTGACCTCATTCCCATATCGAACAGTAAGAAGTTCAACTGCTGTTTCCAACATATTGTATTGATATTATATTTTATCCCTTCGCTTTGTTTTCTATTTTACTGTGCCAATCATTTGAATGCTTCAATTTTTTTTCTTTTATTTTAGGGGTTTACACTGGAAGATGCAACCGGATTAGCAATTAAAGGAGATGTGGACATTCATTCTGTTTATGCTACCTCTCTTCCTGCATCACATCCAAGTTTCTCACCTCAAAGAGTGTTGGAAATGTCGGAGAAGTGGAAAGCCCGTCCTCTACGAAAGGGCCCAATTCTAGTCTTTATTGGAGTTCTCTCGGCTACCAATCACTTTGCGGAGAGGATGGCAGTGAGAAAAACTTGGATGCAATCCTTAGCAATCAAGTCTTCACGTGTAGTAGTTCGCTTCTTTGTTGCACTGGTAAGGCTTCTGCATATAGCTTTTTGATGATCAATTAAGAGTTGGGGGGTGGGTGGGCGTAAAGATAGACTAAAAATAGTTTTGGGCAGAAAAAAAAAAAGGATAAATCTAAAAATAATTAAAAAGAAAGGAAAAAGATGAGACTAAAAGTAACGTGGTTGAAATTCTGCTATAAAAAGCATTTCATTTTCATAGTGGGAAAGAAAGTTCATTTTGCAGAATATTAAGAGCGCATTTGGGGGGACAATTGGAGATTGAGTTTTGGAGGTTGGAGTTGAGCTGAGTACAGTTTTGGAAATGTGCAGTTAGTGGAAATGAACTGTTTGGAGTGAAAAAGTGTGAAAACTTAAAATGTGTTTGGAAAAAATAGCAATATGGATCTTGTTTCGTTTTTCTTGAAATTCTATGCAATTATAAAAAAATCATCTCATCTCATTTTGTGGGTTTTAGCTATGTTTGCTGTGAATGTTGCTATGGGTTATTACATAGAAATATGAGCATGTACTGATTAATTTGTTTAAATGTCCTTTTTTTTTTTTTTGGTCCTGTTTGGAAATATCACGCTTTCACTATTTTCTCTTCACATGTAGTGTTTTTACTCATTTGTACCATTGAATATGTAGAATCCGAGGAAGGAGGTGAATTTGATGATGAAGGAAGAGGCTGATTACTTTGGTGATATTGTGATCATACCCTTCATGGATCGCTATGAGCTTGTTGTTCTTAAAACTATTGCTATTTGTGAGTTTGGGGTACGTTCACGGATTTATTATCTGATGTTCTCTCAATGTATCTTTTTTTTTTTTTTTTTTAATTGTTATCTTTATTTAAATTCTGCATTATGAAAATCCGTTCCGTTCAAGTGCTCAGTTCCGAACCGAGTTTTTATTCTCTGTGATTAATTGCAAAGCTTCAACATCTCAATGCAGGTTCAGAATGTGTCGGCTGCATACGTCATGAAGGTTGATGACGACACATTTATCAGGGTGGACACTGTTTTGAAAGAGATAGAGGGAATTTTTCCCAAAAAGTCCCTCTATATGGGTAATCTCAACCTCTTGCATCGGCCTCTCAGAAGTGGAAAATGGGCTGTAACCTACGAGGTATGCAAGTTTACTTGAATTTTGGTTGAAATTTTAACTATACTTATTATCTTCTTTGATTCAAGAGGTTTATCTGAAGTGGGTTTGCATTTCTGGTCCCCAATCGCTTTGCTTGAGTCGCTTTTCTCTTCTTGGATTTTAAACAGGAAAAAAAAAATTTTCTAATGTTTTGCTTTGCACCGATCTGTTTATTTCAAGGGTTAATCTATAATACAGCACTAGAAAATAAAAAAATTTGTAACTAGCACTAGGTTTGATTTTTGATTTTTTTTAATGTCACGATCGCGTCATTAATTACCACGAGTAATTTATAAAATGCAGAGTCATGAGATTAGGTATCATTATAATTATTAGACGAATCTGGTGAGTCAGTGACACTAGAAAATAATTAAAATCAGTGTTATTTTTTAAGTAACTCCTATTTGAATCTTCTTTTCTTGGTTGGTCGATTACGGGAAGTTTCAAGGTTTGGTTTCTGGGAACCATCCGCATTAATCCGAAAAGGCATGATAGAAACAAACGAAAGTAATTTTGTTTCCCTCCGTACACTACTTACATTTCCATCATTTTTACTATTGTCCTAAGCTAGTTTGTCCTTGTGATGGGTGAATTAGAAGAATGAAATTCTAAAACTACATTTTTCCCGTTCTTTTCATATATCTTGAAAGGTTTATTATTGTCTAATTTGTGACAGGAATGGCCGGAAGAAGTTTATCCTCCATATGCCAACGGTCCTGGGTACATTATTTCCAGTGACATTGCTAAGTTCGTTGTCTCTCAACATGTGAACAAGAGCTTACGGGTTAGTCACTCAATTCTTCAATTTTCAATACCTTCTTTTGCTTGTGTTATTAGTAGAATTATGCGGTAGGATATAGAGGGAAGGAAAAAAAAACAAAAAACAAAAAACAAAAACAAACAGAAAAAAACATCCTGCTGGTAAAGTCACAGTTCTAAATCGTTAGTCACCCTAATGGAACTTGATGAAAATCTGACTACACATAACTGTTTGCTGGTGCCTTTTTTATATTCTCGGTGTTCTTGATCTTAAAATGTTTAGGGATTTTTTTTTTTCATATAGCTTTTCAAGATGGAAGATGTGAGCATGGGAATGTGGGTGGAGCAATTCAACAATACAGTGAAAGGCGTACAATATTCGCATAACTGGAAGTTTTGTCAATACGGATGCTTAGTGGACTATTACACGGCGCATTACCAATCCCCGAGGCAAATGATCTGCCTTTGGGACAAGTTGGCTAGAGGTCGAGCTCATTGCTGTAACTTCAGATGACATTTTGTAGAAAATTGCTCTACCTCCATTGTAGTAGTTTCTGATTTTTGCCCTCCTCTTTTTGTCCTTGCTGATTTGTGTCCATAATTTCTATCAATTTATGAAACTTATCCATGAATTTTAAGCAATCATTTACCCCGCATCCGAAGTTTGAGTTTGAGAACGGAAATTCGATATTCGTAAGGTTTTCCGATGGGCTTGACAATCCACCAACCCCATCTGACTTGGGAAACTGTTGATGTTGTTTTAGACTTTCCAACTGAGGCAAAAGTATGAAAGCAAATACTAGAAACTCGCCCAAATAAATTAAATCAACAGGACCCCCAAAGCCGAGGTAGGGAGGCCTAGAGAGAGCAGAAGTCGGCCTTCACACACAAACCGGCATTCAGGCAGAAAGGGAGACCTTCCCAAACGGCGAGGCACTCAGCATTAACAGACTAAAGCCGCCATGGAGGATCAGCACAAACGCCCCAAGTACACAGCCCGATTGGTCTAGCAAATTAGCACCCAAACACACCCCGAAGTCTTGTAGAAGCCTCAACATTAAGTTTAACCATGCCAACCCTGGGAGGAGATGAGAATTGACGAAGAGCGGGAGGGGGAGCCTCAATATTAGAATTACCTCGAATTTGCACAAGACTAACCCGAAAGTGCTAAGAATCCAACTATCTTCTGCGGCCGCACGAGATAAGATGGCATGGAGGGGACACTAGGGGTAGTTCTTGCATCTACCGCAAAGGGAAGAACAATTCAAACCTCTCCGAACCGGAGTTGAGAAGGCGGGCTGAAAGCCATGAAAGCATTCCATAGGAAAATCTTTACTTCGTGAGCAAAACCAATCAATTGATCAAAGCACAAACATAAGACCATGAAGTCTCATTGCAATACTGTGTAGTTGTTCTACAGTAGGATATGAAAAATCACCCTTTTAGTAGAACTATATTTTAAACCGTAATATTTCCAATATATTTTGTCAGTTTTACATACACTATTTTGATGTGATTTAAATATATCTAACATTCAGAAACATGCACTATCGGTAGTGATGTTCTATTATAGAAAGTTCTTTAATCATTTAAAGTTTGAATTTAATGAAAGAGTTGTTGCAGAGTTGATTCATCTCCAATTTTCAACCAGTTTGAGTTTTTGAAGAGAACTTTATAACCTATAAAGTTATGTAAAATTACTGGTTGGAATTGCTAATACTTCAGTGTAAAAGTAGCAAAAGTTTTGTTTTAGAAAATATTTGGTTACTGAAACTTTATATTGAAATATCAAAAGCTTATAGTATCCACTGCATTATCATGTCAATTAAGTTCATTTTTTGTTCTTACCAAAAAAAATAATAATAATAATTTATGATGATAATGACGTTTCAGTTGATACACTTTGTTTATAAATAAAGCAGATATAAATGAAGAAGAACCTAATGGACCACGTCCTTCTTGCAACTTTACAAAAAGGGAAAAAAAAAAAAAAGAAAGTTAAAAAAAGAAACACTGTTATTGAAGGCGTAACAAACACAGTTAATCATGCTTTTTGCTATTTCAACCAAAAAAAAAAAAAAAAAAAAAAATCTTTTGCTCATAACTTTATTGTCTTTCAATGATAGAGCATCATGACGGTTTTTGACGGTTGAATTGGTCAAAATCATTATCAAAATTTGAAAAAAAAAATTTTGTAGAATACAATTTTTGATATAGATTTAACGGTTAAAAAACCAATCCATGTCAATTGTATATTTTTTCAGATCCGACAGTTATTTTCAATAGCCGAATGTAGTATATTAGGCTTTTGTGGGTGGGAGCCATTAATGAGTTAGGCTACAACAAATGCTGCTATACTATATAGTGTGTGTGTGTATAGAAGTTTTTTTTTAAATATTTTTTTCACTTGTGCCATGCTTCAGTCCCTGCTCATCTCTCTAATAAATGTTGTTCAAATTAAGCGTTGCAATCAACATAATGATAGAAAGAACCGTATTGGAATACATTTTTTTATTGGAATTTAACGTGGATTGACGAGTTGCATGGCGAGACCAAAAGGTGATATAAATTAAGCTAAAAAATCAAACATGAATTAAGATATTGTCTAATTCTTGATCGTCTGTTCCATGTTAACTTTGATTCATGTCAAGATCAATGAAACCGAATCGTAATTAGAAATTTCACGAGACTCCCCTAGAAATTAAAATTTATTCATAATATTCTTCAATGATTTGTTACATGGTTATTAGATCTCCGGATGAAAAATTCTAACTCCGTCACCGGACTAGTATCATGAAGTTTTGAAGGGAAATTAACACATGCATTGCTCGTAGAACTTTAATGAGGGGTAAAACTTGTAATTTTGAAGATTTTTTTTTTTTTGGGTTTTTTATATATATTTTCTAAGCAATTCTCTTGATTGTATTTCTCTCTCTTTCCACCCTTGACACCAGTTCGCTCGCTAGCTTTTTTTTTTTTTTTTTTTTGGGGCCCAGAACAGTGTCACAGTCACAAGGTCTATGTTCTTTTTAATTGGTAACCTGGGGGGTGATCGTGGGACCTTGTGTTGGAGTTTTTCGTTTGCTTTTAGCTTTTAGCTTTTAGCTTTTTTTATAAAAAAATTTAATTTTTAATTTTATAATTTGGTGTATAATTTTTCGTTTGTTGCTGATTAGTAAATACAATTGCCAAGATTAATACTTAAGCTTAGGGTGGTAATGAACAAAACTAAACAAAAAATAGATTGTAATTTACCCATCACGAAAAGATTCAGGCCAAAAAATAGTCAAATTTTCAATGTTTAAAAAGTTATTTTTTGGGTACCCATTAAAATCTTTACATTAATTAATCAAAAGCACGTATAATAGATAAATTAATTAAATGTATAGATAGATTTATTCAATCACGATACAATTGGAAAATATCAAGCGAATCCAAAGTCTATAAACTGAATGAATTAGGCTAGTTTTTTCACCGTCTAAATGGGTCATTAGTTAAGATTCCTCTCGTCAAGTTAATACAAATATTGTTAGCAGGATTCTCTATTCGAATTCCATCTTTTCGATATCAATTCGTGTGACATGTGAATTATCATTTTTTTTTAATTTTATCTATTCAAAAAAGTGTTGCATCGTTTTATTTGTAAAAAAGTTATATAAATACGAAAATTAACCAGCAATGTTGGTATTAAAATTTGGTAAAAAAAAAAAATTGTTTATATTCGTATACTATTCTTTTTGTGAGTTGTGCCCAGAATTGGTGACTAGACGGAACCACCAGAATTGAGGCCCTGCGATTTGATGGCAATCTAGCACGGCGATCATTGCTTCCAAACCAAAAGATTTGCCAACATTCTGATCGTTGGTTTCACTTTTAGATTTTTGGAGGCTTAGGTTTTAACTAATTATTAGACTCAACTTGATGATAAGAAATACACATACAAAAAAAAAACATACAGGATCGATATATTAATAACCTCCATTAAATAATATTTTTGGCCAATCTTGAGTTGGGACTGATATGATAAATTAATTATATAATACATTTAAGGAAAAAAAAAAAAAACACATAGAACCCACTTGATATATAAATTAATAATGTCCTTGTACATCAATATTGTATATACATATATATATATATATACATGACTCAATTAGCAGGCCTTTGTAAAATAGTACTCTAATGTTACTTGTTTCCTCTTGAAATTGATGTTGATTGGACTTCATGATCTACTTTTCGATAATTAGGTAATATTCGTATAATCACAATACACAATATCAAGTCCAATGTTTTAGTGAAAAAAAAAAAAAGGATAAAGAATACCTTGATAAATTAATTTTTAATTAATAAATATATTCATTATAAATTATCAATTTATCGATTAAATAATATCTCGATTAATTAATAAATTTTTATGCTTCCAGGGTGTTAATTTATTGAGAGTTAACTGTAACTAGTTGTTGAAACGAGGATTAAGGGCATCATTTGGCACCCTACTTGATTTCAAAAAAAAAAAACTTGTTTATAAAAATTATTAGTCCTCGCTTTCTCTCACTTTCACTAGCTTTCTTATCTTCCTCATTGTCGCCATGAAACCCGAGCATCTCTCAGTGTCATCATGATCAATTCGAGCATCTCTCGTTGTTGCCTTTAACATTATCGGAAATCGATCAAACATGAACTTCTAAAATTTTGCAGTTTCACTTATTTCCCATGACGGGTCAATTTCGGTTTCAATATCATGTGGATTATTTTATGTAACTCAATTGGTTGGATGAAACCTAAAATTGTCCAACCATACACACGATCAGTCCTGATTTTATGTGCAGAGCCATTCAAGCTCTATGCATGAGGTTGAGCGTCGTGGCCATGGTGCTATGCAACAAACAGTGTATGGTTATTGATGGTAAGACATTTAAGGATTTCGTATGGGAGATGTTATATGTAATAATAATATTTGGATGATTTTTTTTTTTCCTTCCTCGTTTAGGCTTTAAAATATCATTAATTTTTATTTCAAATCCAATTAAGATGATTTTTTTTACCACATATCCTATTAAAATTTAAAAGACATTGAGATTTTATAAGATTTGTAAGAACTCATGTTTTATACATATATCTAAATGCATACTAAATGCTCTGGTTTAATATTTTTGTTTAGATACGAACATCCAAATATTATTTTAGATGATAATTCAAATATTTTATTCGAAATGTTATCATTAAAACGGTTTAAACGAGCAGAGCTTTTTAAGCTTGTGTTTAGTGCATCGATTTGAAATGAGATTTTTAGATTTTTAAATTTAAGTTAACTGATTTTTTAAAAATTAATTATACTTTCTGTTGATATTTTAAAAAAAGATAAAAATTGATACGAAATCTTCAAATCAAACGAAAGTTTTTTTAGAGTAAACTTACGTTTGATTCACCGATTAAAGATAAAATTTTTAAGTTAAAATTAATTAATTTTTTAAAAAATTAAAAATTAATTATTAATTATGTTAATTTTTTAAAAAATATTAAAATTAAAATTAAAAAATTCTGTTCAATTTAATATAATTTGAATATAAAACAAACCCTTACAAATTTTTTTTTTTTTTTTTGTCTCCGTCCGTTCCAAAACTGAGGTGCTGGTAGCGTGGCTCAGAAATTATAAAAGATAATGTGGGGTCGACTAGGAAACTTCAATCCTATCCATTTAACTGCCAGTCTCAATCTTTTAGATCCTCCACGTGGCAGGGAATCATACGTCCAAAACGCTGACATAGCGTGTGGAGTCACTCACAGTCCCGTCGGAAGGAAACGAGAAAGCGGCATTACCCGATGGCGTGGGGCCCATGACTTGCTCCTCTCTACGTGCCGACGTTGCAAGGTCGTGAGTCGTGACTGTGATTCTACCTAGTCTGACGGAACTGTGACCAAACCAAGCGGGTCCCACTCTGATCAGTTTTGTTTTTTTCTTCCTGGGTCCCACAAATGCCGGTTTCACTGGCGCTGGAGCAGAAGCAGTCAAGAGTCCGTACTTCTATTGTCTGTCGGCAACATGGATTAACTGCCACGTACGGTTAAGGCTTCGTTAGATTCTGCCACGTGTCATTCAGTTTATTTTTTCTTTTTCCGTTTTTGTTTCCCTCTCTCCCGGGTTAGCTACTTGTGAACTACTCGTCAAAGATTTTTGGAGCCAGTAGTGAGTATTTATTATAGGTTTGAATTTGAATTTTTAACATATTCCAAAGCTTTCTTTGTATAAATGGTATTTATTCTAGCTATATTTAACGGCGTTGAGAGAGTATATTGATGTCGGCTTAAAAGATTTTAGGATTCGTTTGATAAGTGAGTTTGAGTTGAGTTTTTGAAGATAAAATAATAAATTTTATTAATTTTTTATAAAAGATAAAAAATTTCTTGGAAAAAAGATAAAGATTTTTGAAAAAAAAGACAAAACTTGAGTTTAGAAATCAAGTTTAAGCTTGGTTTCTAACAAGCTCTCAGGCTTTTAGGCAGAATTTTGACTCTTAAGTCAGTATTAAAAAAGAAATAAAAATTATATGAAATAATATTTTTAAAATGTTTTTAGAATTAAAATGAATTTAAATTTTTTAATAAATAATAAAAAAATTAAAATAAAGTTAATAATATATACCTTAAATTTTGATCCCAATTTCTAAATTTATTTAGAATATTTTTCATAAGAGTTTTTTTTTTTTTTTTTTTTTTAAGATTTGAGATAAAGCTCTTTCTTAAATTAAAACTGTTCCGATAAACCATTTAAATACTTTTAGAAATAAGTTTTAGACTACAATAAATCAAAACGAAGTTTTTTGGAATATGCGAAACAAGCCCTTTATGCATCATTTCATAGAGCTTTGATGAGAGGCGTTTCTAGGTTGGGTTTTAGCACTTTTATGTCTGGTTTTAAACTAAATGGAAGTTTTATAATCTAATCATAATTTTAAACCGGACATTATTATAAGATACATAATTTAAAACGTGTCATTTTAAATTATAGATTAAAAAAAAAAAAAAGCTTAAAGCCAATCGCATAATTTTAATTTTAATTTTACTTATAACACTATAAACATGTTGTCACGAATAAGAAACGAAAAGAAAGAATGTTATCCTTTCTAATCTCTTTTACTTACAAGATTTAAAAGATAGCAATTTGTTGGACCACGTCTATAAATAATGAGAAAATGGAAAGCTAAATTAAATTACTCCTCGTATCTTTTTTTCTTCAATATAGTATAAGATCGAAGACGTGTCTTATCCATGTCCCCATCTTTCCCTAGGTATTTGACGTCAATTGACTAATTACCCCTGGAATTGTGTTTCCTTTTATTTGAAACAAAGCCAAAACTGACTTTATAGCATAAAATATGCATAAGAACCACTAGTAGAATCTATATGTTTGTCATTTTCTAAAAGCAAGTAAGCATTATAAAAAAGGAGTTGGACTTCCTATTTCCAATCGATAAATACACACTAAAAACTATATCAAAAAATATATCAATGATTCCCTTTTTTTAATCCTTTTCTTTTCTATTTCCCACCTTTTTCCTTTTCCATTATATTCCATTACAAGTAATTAAGCAAAGGTTGATCCATTCCATATCCCTTCATCCTTTTTAGCTTCTTTTCTTTTCTTTTTTTATATTTTTTTTTATCTTTTCTTTTTCCAAATATTAAAGATTTAGCATGCGTTTGGTTAGTCTATATGGGTTAAAATTTGAGTTAGAGTTGAATTGTGCGTTTGGTTAATTGGAGTTAAAAAGTATTAAAACTTGAAATATTTTTTTAAAAAATATCATTATGCATCTTGTTTCATTTATCTCGAAATTCTATGCAATTGAAAAAATCTTTGGACTTGTATATGCAAAATTATAAACTTTTAAAGTTTGAGTTTTAAGTTATAGTTGAAATTATAAATAGTGAAACTGAGTTGACTTTTCAGAAGATGACAAAACGGAGTTGAGTTTTTTCAACTCAAATTGGTGAACCAAACACATGCAAAGGAAGATTTGGAGTTGAAATATTTGATTTGAGTTAAGTTGGAGTGACTTATGCTTTTCGTGTGCATCTGTGGTTGATTGGAGTTAAAAATTATAAGAATTTGAAATTTGTTTAGAAAAAAAAATCAATATGGATCTTGTTTTATTTATCACGAAACTTTATGTGATTTTTTTTAATATCTCATTTGAACTTATAAATTTTTAAAATTTGAGTTTTGAAGTTATAATTGAAATTGTAAATAATGAAATTAGAATTTACATTTTAAAAAAAGACAAAATAAACTGAGTTTTTTTTTTCTCCATCCATTTGCATGAGGGAATCAACATGCTTAGTTTAATTTTTTTTTTTCTAGTCTCATCAATAATAACATATCATCCTTATAATAATGGCCATTTAAATAATTATATGGCTATAAAATAAGAGGAGCTAGGTTAACAATATATGTGGGAGGGTGTAGGTAAATAATATCACGCATCAAAATGTGCTACTCTCCCCCCCCCCCCCAAAAAAAAAAAAAAAAAAAAGATAAAATGTATATGTTTTAGTGGAAAGTAATAAAGATACAGACGGTTCACATTTGATTTTCATGAAACCTTCTTAAATAAGATGCGACTCTTCTTTACCTTATCCACCAAATAAATTGATTTGAGTATTTGTCTTATTTGTGCTTTAATTCATTTTCTTAGAAAAAAACAAAGAGAAATGTTAAATTCACCCTTTATAGATGATGATGATCATCAACGCTGAAAATGATCGATTTAAGAAATATTTACAAATTCCTCGAATTTTTTTTTTTAGTAAATTAAGTTTCTTATCGGTTATGCATTGAACCCAAATTTAACTTGTCAGCGGAATAATAAAAAAGTGTTTAGCACAAGTTGTAAGATATTTTGCTTGGTTGTCTATCAAATGATTAATGATCATTCATACCAGTCTCTTTCTCCCTCTTTCTAAGCAAACTTTAAAAATAAAAAATAAATAAATAAAAAGAGAGAGAGAAAAAAATAGTACACTTTGATTCATGATATTATGTTTACTATTTGTATTTCAGATAATTTGTACGTGTGAAATAAATAAACAAAATAAAATAAAAAAGTGTCACGTGGTAATGATTAAATTACAACCACATGATAGCCCCATAACAGTGACGAAAGTCATTGTTGAAGAGATAATGTTGACTCTTTAAATATGTATAGAAGTATATATAAATACAGATATCACGATTAAAGTATATATATATATATATGTGTGTATATATTTACGTGTCACAATCAGAGGAGGCCACATGAATCTTTTTCCAAATGTAATATCTGAGAAGACCTTTATAAAATAATAATTGGAATTGATTGGACTGAATAGTAACTATCTATTGTACCGACATATATACAACACATTCTTCACCGGCCTTTCCTAATTTAGCTCCAAATATAAATGGTTAAAAGCAAGAACAAAGTTCGAGAATGGTAAATTGGTAGTGGCGATTGACGTACAAAGCTAAAACTTTTAACTTAATTTGGATGATGAAATTTGATTTAAAATTCTCAATCATGACATTGTTGATTTTATTTAATTCATTAAGACAATGCCCTTATCTAAATTACATTTGCTTAATCATCCACTCTAAACGTACTACTTTGAAATAAAATTAGACGTCATAAATATGAGAAGTGTAATTTATCATTTTCTTTAAACTACTAACTATTTGAATTAGATTAAGATTCGTTCTTCACTTTTTCTCCTTTTATCTCGCTTCTGAGCAACTGCTCGAAACTCGGAATATATAATATAAGAGGATTGAGGTCCAAATAGTGTATTTTGTAGTAAAGATATTATTAACCCAAAATATTACATCTAATCCCAAAGAAGTGATAATTAATTAGTATCTGCCCAAAAAATAATGCTTTTCAATGGTCAAGGGTGGATTTGGAGACAAATAGATCAATAACACAAGAAGTTTGAAATTTCGGAAACATATTGATCACAATAGTGTGAAAGAATATTTATTAAGATTTCCCATTTATAAAAAGATAATTGTTAATTTCACTTTTTAAAGTTGTGATCTTCATGGATAAGAAATACGGAAAATCCATCCAATTAAATTCCTTCTATTTCTTTTCGTGCACAGAAAAACATGCCAAAAGTTTTGAGAGAATTATTCACTTTAGATGTTCGTGACTTTGTTCTGCATGCCTTTCCAACTGGGTCCAAGTTTTGTCGATATTCCACCCAATCCAACAGAAATGGTTTTGCTCAAGCTCAAGAATAAGAACTTGCCTTTCCTTACGCCCACTGAACTGTAGAATATTTACTCTACATGAGATATAGAGAGAGAGAGAGAGAGAGAGGAGAGAGAGAGCTACAATTTGTCCGAATATTTCTGGACAAAAAGAAAAACAAAATTTAGGTACACATACATATAACGATAACAACTTGGAGTGAATTAAGCGTTCAAATTCCAAAGATCCATTTGGAGTTAGAATTGTTTGAATTGAATATGAGTGAATGTTTAGAAATATATGTTTTGTTCAAGTGTGAATTATAAAGTGTAAAATTTGAAATACGTTCAGGAAAAAATATACAATATGAATATTGTTACGTTCTTCTCGTTATCATGAACATTTTGATATAAGAATCATTTTATTTCGATTTGAAATAAGAAAGTTATGGACTTTTAAAGTTTGAGTTTTTTGAAAATAAAAGAGAGAGAGAAAAATATATAGATTTGAAATGAGATGAATGAAAAGTATTACAATAATTTCAACTCTACAGATTGTTTCAAACGGTTGCACTCATAGAAGTTTGAAACATATATCGTATTAGATAATCGATTCTCTAAAACAAAAATTTAGACTAACTATAAGAGATTGCCGACGATAATTATATATTTATACTATATATATAATGTGTGTGTATATGTTGGTGGGGCTTGAAGAAGTTAAGATTCCCTCCCCCCCTAAAAAGTAGTTAGGACTTAAAACAAGTTTATTCCCCATTATTGATTCTTCTTCCACTTAAACTCTCTATCTGTATCAAGATTCATATCTATGTGGGATCAATAAATGATTAGATAATATAATAAAATGTCACTCACAATTGCAAGTAGCACGCAAACTGTCTTTTTTATTTTTCTTCTTTGGGCTTGTAGAGATAGATTATACATATTTTGAAATTTCATTTTTTTTTTTGTAAGCTAATATATAATTTTCACTTTTGAAAAAAAAAAAAAAATCAAACGTTGAGAGACGACGTATGCATTTCATTGATCCGCTTGAGTTGAAAATTTTGAGTTAAAGTTGAGTTGTGTGTCTGGTGTGCATTTGACTGTTTGGAGTTAATAAGTGTAAAAACTTAAAATGTTTTCAAAAAAAAAAAAATTATGGATCTTGTTTTGGTTGTCTAGAAATTCTATGTAATTATACATATAAAATCATCTCATTTGGATTTGTATATGCTAAAATTATGGACTGGTAGCCCGTTTGGGGGACATTTGGAGATGTAGTTTTAGAGGTTGTGATATAGAAACTTGTTCAAAAATTTGAAATGTGTTCAAAAAAATATGCAAAATGGAACTTATTCTATTCTCTCGTTGTTATGAGAATTTTGAGACAAAAATCATCATATTTCGATTAGAAATGAGAAAATTATGGACTTTTAAAGTTTGAGTTTACTATATATATATATATATATATTTGGAAATGCAAAGTAGTTTTAAAATAAAAAAAAAAGTTAAAAATAGAGTTAGAGATGCCGAGAGGGCTAAAATTTGAGTTTTTAAATTATTATTAAAAATATAATAATGAAATTGAGTTGATTTTATAGAAAAGGATTGAATTGAGTTTTTCAACTTAACTGAATTTACCAACATAGGGGATGAGACCCATTTTGTGATTTCGTCATTTCTTTACGCTGTGTGTTTTGTCCTTTCTAACAGTAACTGAGAAAACATTTAAAAGTCTCCCTCCGACAGTTTTGGAATTAGTTTTGAAAGTTATTTTATTTTATTTAATTTTATTTTTTATTTTTAGATCATAGATGTAAGTGTAAATCAAATATCGTCCCCAATTTGCCTCAACCCCCCCTTCCACTTCCACCCCCTTGTCGACAGGTATTTATTCTGCTCTCACTAGGCGAGCAAGAAGGGACTCGGTCAACGGTCAGGGTGATTGCGGTGGGGAGGGTGGTGACTTGGTGAGTAGGGGCGAGGAGTTGTTTTTTATTCCAATTTTTTCAAAATATAATTATTCTTTATAAGGCTATTTTTTCGGTATGTTTGAGGTCAAAATTTATTATTGATCGAGAATATATATATATATATATATATATATATGTGGGTATTAAATATAATTTGATGATAAAAAAAAACAGAACTTCAAAAGGTTTGATATACTTTCTAAATATAAGCAGAAAAAGTAGATAATCCATCTTATTTAAATTAGAATTTCTTTAATTAAGTTTTTTTGTAAGGGTATTTTTTAGATATTGTTAAGGTCAACAATCAAATATTGATGAAGAAAAGATCTAGATTTCTATATTAAATGAAATATGTTGTAAATGTATAAAAATGCAAGACTTACAATTTCTTTTAATAATATAGACATGTTTTAATCTATCATTCAAGGTTTGAAAAACATTGTGTGGTGAAACAAAAAATAACTGATAGTACCTCGATTCTACATTAATTTTAGTACGTTACTGAAGTTAGCCTTTTTTTTTTTTCCTTCAATTTAATGTCGTCCTTTCAGCAGAAAAAATTTTGCAAAAATTAGTACGTGGCCTACTCTCTCGGGATCAATATGATATGTCGCAATCATTTATCATAATTGCTTTCTTATAATTCATCACATCCTTAAAGTCAGATCCACAAACTATGCGCTCCATATAAAACGATCCACATATCGTACACGTAAATCCACACAAATTTAAAAAACAAATACATATCATTTATTTATTATTATTATTATTTTTTTTGTGAATGAAAGGACTCCACAGACAAGAATCCCTTGTCTATCCTGCAATCATCAAATAAAACTTCAACAACTGAAGTTGGAGTGAGACCTAAAGAGAGGTAAATGAGAATTGAACCGGGATGAACGAAAGGAAGAAGCTAGTAAAGTCACCTACCATTGTCAACCCATCCATCCCTGTGGATGTTAATAAATACATATCATTTTGGCTTTTAGTTATTCTCCCTACTACTACTACTATTATTATTATTATTATTATTATTCTTTGGTTGTGGTAAATTATCCACCATATTTTTAATTTTAAATTAACCCTTAGCTTTATCAAACAGTTACAATACAATAAAAAATTTATAAGGTAGCTCAAATCAATGAATGATGATTGAAATACTCACAAATGCTTCACATTTTTAGCACTTTACTCCCTGAATTTTTGTACTTTAGTAAACTATTACGTAAAATTTTTCACATTTACAAGTAACCCTCTTTTTTATGCCAATAATTGTAAACAATATTATCAATTGGATCACATTGTAACAGTTTGACAAAATTAAATGGTTAATTATCAAAATTTAAAAACTTTAATATACAACTTGTCAAAACATCGAAAATTAAGGGGTATAGTGAATGCCATTAATCTTTAGTATTTTTGAGTTGAGATATGCTATGTTAGTTTCTTTGTTTTATTGACTATCCCTCAATACTAGTGCAACAGCTAATTTATTTACTTAAATTTCGATATTTATCATGTGTTTGATTAGTAGACTTAAGTTAAAAATTTTAGGTTGAAATTGTTTGACTTTTCAGAAATTAATTAAAAAACTGATTGATTTTTTAGAGGGAAAAAAAAAAAAGATGAGTTGAGTTTTTTGGATTTCAACTATAGTACTAAACATATGTTTAGTAATTATTAAATGATTAAATTCTTAAAGTGAGATAAGTTATTAAAATATTATTGAAAAAAATATTATATGAGACATGTAATTCAGATCAACCACAAATAAAAACTTACGTTTGTTTCGTCAATTAATGATAAAATTTTTAAATTAAATTTGATTGATTTTTTATAAAATTAATTATAATTTTAATTAATTTAAAAAAATATAGATAATTTAAATATAATTAAATTAAAATGCGAAATAAGATCCCAATATATTTGTCTCCATCAATGTCTCCTCCTCGAGACCTTTGGCCGTCTCTTCAAAGCATCAAAGAATACAACAAAACTATATAAAATAAATAAATAAATAAACCTTCTAAAGCAGGGAAAAAGCAGAAGCAAAAAAACCCACCAGCCAGCTAATCCCAGTTCCCAAACAAGGCACACAGATATTTTCTCTCCCCTCTTTCTCTCTCTAGCTCTGCGTGACGTTCTTTTAACAAACAAACGGGCATTGGCAATGTTCTTTTTTGTTGTTTTGTTTCTCTCTCTCTCTCTCTCCTCTCTTTCTCTCTCTAAGCTGCAAAGTAACATCCCAACTACCTTCCGTTCCCAAGAAATCAAAATCAATCATTTTCTTTCCTCTTAAAGCTCACACACACACACACACACACACACACACACAAACAGACACTCTTTTCCCTCTCCTTTCACACGCATAACTACTGCCTTTAATACCCTTCTCTCTCCTCAACGGTTACTTTTATCTCTTCTTCTTCTTCTTCCTCCTTTATTTACACTTAATCCTTTAACGTCTCTCTCTCACTCCACTTTCTCTCTCTAGAAAACCCAGATGGATTTCAGCTCCTTCGTGACGTCCGTGGGGACGTCGTTCTTGATCTTCGTCGTTTTGGTTCTGCTCTACGTATGGCTCTCCAAGAAGCCCGGAAACGCCGTCGTTTACTACCCGAACCGGATCCTCAAGGGCCTGGATCCGAATGAAAAAGGATCCAAGTCGTGGATCCAGGAGGCTCTCTCCTCCACCGAGCAGGACGTCATCTCCATGTCCGGCGTCGACACCGCCGTCTACTTTGTCTTCCTCAGCACTGGTTGGTTTCTTCCCTTCTCTCTCTGTCTTTTAAAGTTAGTTTTTTATTTATTTAATATTTACCTTCTTTTTAAAGGTTGTTTGATAAGAAAAGGTAATACTTGTATGGAGAATTTGAAAGGATTCGCCTTTTTATTTTTATTTTTCCCATCTCTTTATTTATTTATTTATTTTTAGTATTTTATTCCATCTCTTTTGGGAATATTTTAAGAATTTATTTATGGGGAAAAAAAAAAAACTTTCTGGGTTTGTTTTGTACGACGGAATTTTTTTTTGATTTTTGGGCTTATTTTAATAGTTACAGGTCCGGCACATGTAACAATCTGTATAGAAAATATTAGTGGTATGCGATATTAGTCTTGATGTTATATACGTCGGAATAGAAACTCTTTCTGTAACTAACCAATTGCGGTTGATTTTCTTAAGTAATTTTGTTTTTGTTTTTTAGTGTTGTGGACATCAATCTTTTAATATAATTGAATGTTGCTCAACTCCATGGATGAGGAAAAATTTTACCAATTTGGTTAAGAACAAATCTAATTTTTTAGTTGATAAGCTTTTTGTGTCGAATTATAATACGGAAATTTTTTGATTTTTGGGCTTATTTTAATAGTTACAGATCCGGCACATGTAACAATCTGTATAGAAAATATTAGTGGTATGCGATATTAGTCTTGATGTTATATACGTCGGAATAGAAACACTTTCTGTAACTAACCAATTGCGGTTGATTTTCTTAAGTAATTTTATTTTCGTTTTTTAGTGTTGTGGACATCAATCTTTTAATATAATTGAATGTTGCTCAACTCCATGGATGAGGAAAAATTTACCAATTTGGTTAAGAACAAATCTAATTTTTTAGTTTGATAAGCTTTTTGTGTCGAATTATAATAAGTGGAGTTTTATTTCCCTAAATATTTATATGATTGTTTTATCCATTTATGAATCTGCAAATCATTTGCTTATAATAAAATGTACAAATTTTCAAGTGAATTCTAATTTTTTCCTCTGATTGATGTGGCCAGTGCTGGGAATATTGGTTATCTCTGGCTTAGTTCTGCTACCAGCTCTCCTGCCAATTGCGGCCACCGATCATGAATTGCGGAACGTGGTGCTGTCCGGCGAGGCTAAAAATAAGACTTTCACTGACCTTGACAAGTTATCCATGGCAAATATTCAGGTAAATAACAGTTAATTTATCTTGAATGAGGAAATATTCTGCATCTGGAGCTAGTGGTTTTTATGGCATTTCCTATTACATTTCTAATTTAGCTCACCAAACCTTGATTTCAAACTTTTGGTGTATTTATATGTATATTTGTTTCTTCCCAAGTACAGAAAAAGAGTCCAAGGTTGTGGGCGTTTTTTCTAGGCGTCTACTGGGTTTCTTTCGTTACTTATGTCCTGTTATGGAAGGCGTATAAGCATGTCTCCGCGTTGAGAGCTAATGCATTGATATCCCCGGAGTTGAAGCCCGAGCAATACGCGATTCTTGTTAGAGACATACCTCCTGTACCCGAAGGGCAAACCAGAAAAGAACAGGTCGATACGTACTTTAAAACCATCTACCCCGATACGTTTTACAGATCGATGTTGGTCACAGACAACAAAGAGGTGTGTTTTTCGTTTTCGTTTTACTTACTGGTGTCTATGCTGTTGTCACTTGTCTCCGTTTCTTGTTTTCCTTTTCTTCGGTTTTTGCAGACAATTTAGTTGTTTCTTTTCGACTTATGTTGAGTTTGTTTCTTACATAGGTGAACAAAATTTATAAAGAGTTAGACGGATACAAGAAGAAGCTCGCGCGCGCTGAAGCAATATATGCCAAGTCGAAAGCAACAGGCAAGCCGGAAGGAACGAGACCGACCCACAAAACTGGCTGTCTTGGTTTAGCCGGAAAGAGCGTAGATAGCATAGAATTCTACAACGACAAGATTAACGAACTAACCCCAAAGCTGGAAGCTGAGCAAAAAAGTACTCTGAGGGAGAAACAATTGGCTGCCGCGCTGGTTTTCTTCACAACCAGAGTAGCTGCAGCCTCTGCAGCTCAGAGTCTACATGCCCAAATGGTCGACCATTGGACGGTCATTGATGCTCCCGAGCCTCGCCAAATAATATGGTCTAACCTTAAAATCAAGTTCTTTGAGAGGCAAGGGCGGCAGTATGTCGTGTACATCGTCGTGGCACTGACCATATTGTTCTTCATGATTCCTATCGGGATTATCTCTGCATTCACGACATTAAAGAACTTGAGGAAACTTCTGCCGTTTTTGAAGGTGATATTGGACGAGAAAGCAGTAAGGACAGTGCTGGAAGCTTATCTCCCGCAGCTCGCACTCATTATCTTTTTAGCCTTGTTGCCCAAATTTCTTTTGTTTCTATCCAAGACCGAAGGAATTCCATCTGAGAGCCACGCCGTAAGGGCTGCTTCAGGGAAGTATTTCTACTTCTCGGTGTTGAATGTGTTCATTGGAGTCACGGTTGGTGGAACTTTGTTTAGTTCATTCAAGGCCATTCAGAAGGATCCGGGCTCCCTCGTCCGTATCCTGGGAAATAGCATCCCAGAAAATGCTACATTTTTCCTCACCTTTGTGGCTCTCAAGTAAGATACAGTTTTCATTTCATGTTTTATTTCCATATCGGTTCCGAGTTATTTTGAAATTGCCTCGGGTTAACAGAGATCTGATAATTTTTATTGGTCTCTCAGGTTTTTTGTCGGCTATGGGCTTGAACTGTCCCGATTAGTTCCTCTCATTATCTTCCATATCAAGAGAAAATATCTTTGTAAGACAGAAGATGAGGTAAAAGCAGCTTGGACTCCAGGAGATCTTGGATATGGGACCAGAGTTCCTGGTGACATGCTTATCATCACCATTGTCCTTTGCTATTCCGTCATTGCCCCGCTTATTATTCCATTTGGGGTGGCATATTTCGGCCTTGGATGGCTTGTCCTTCGTAATCAGGTAATTGCCTTATCCACATATATATGTATATAGAGAGTACAACGGCTCATTAACTTAGCGATATGGGACTTAATTCACAATCTGACACCCTCTCCCTCAGTTTAGCGTGGGCCTGGCCCACGAACCTACCATCGCTTGTAAAATCTGGTTCTGATACCATGTTAAATAGGCTCGGGTAGAATTGCTAGCTCAAGGGGAGAGGGAGCCTAATCTACATATAAAGCATAATAACAGTAGCCTGCCCATTAACTTAGCGATATGAGACAAATTCACAATCTAACAGAGTCGTCTTTCCATAACAGGCTCTCAAAGTGTATGTTCCAGCATACGAAAGCAACGGAAGATTGTGGCCTCACATCAATGTGCGCATAATTGCGGCTCTCATATTGTACCAAGTTACCGTGCTCGGTTACCTTGGGGTGAAGAAGTTCGTCTATGCACCATTTCTCATTCCACTTCCCATCCTGTCCTTGATCTTTGCCTTCATCTGCAACAAGAAGTTCTACCGTGCCTTCCACGACACCGCCCTTGAAGTTGCCGCCCGCGAGTCCAAAGAAACTCCCAGCATGGAGCAAGTTTTCAGATCCTTCATCCCACAAAGCTTGAACTATGAGAAGAATGATGACGATCAGTTTGAAGATGCTTTGTCCCAAGTCTCAAGAACAGGATCAATTGTTTGAAGAAACAAATTTGTGTATCTGACAATCTTTTTTTTATTTTATTTTAATGTTGTTTCAGGTTGTTGTTGTTTTTTTTTTTTTTTTTTTTTTTTTTTTTTTTGAACTTCATATTCAGATAATTTGTTGTTAATATTATTATTATGTAACTAGAGGAACCATAGCATTTGGTTGTTTCTTGTAATAATATGTCTGATATCCTGGTTTCTTGGTGTGGTAATTTTCTCAACAATCCTGTGCTAATAATACCTTTTTATGTTTGGAAATTAGAAACAATAGCATTTTTACGAGGATGAAATAGTGAAAATTTAAAATATTTAAAATAAATAACAAATTTATTAGGCAAACAAGTTATTTATTTAAAGTAAAATTTCAATTTAGTGCTTTTTATTTTAAATAATTTTAACTAAAAATGCTATTCACGAGAGTAACCTTTGATTACAATCTTTTTTTTTTTTTTTTTTTTTGGGGAAATAGGGGACAATTTACTAACCAAATTGTTGACTTGCTATTGATTGAATAGCAAAAGACTGATATATGAATGTTGGTTCGGAGTACATTTAGAAAATCATTTATAAAAAGAAAATTTATTGGAATGGAGATGGATGTTAGGCTATAAAAATGGGAATGACGTCCGGGTCTGACCTGATGCGATTGAGTATGATATTACCTGTAAAAGATCTCATACTAGTTCAGTTTTAGACTAACAACTTAATAAGCCCAAAAAATAAAAAAATAATATAATACATAATTATTTAAACTTGAGGCCTAATAACCCAAATGCCTCGTCGAGATTGTTGTACACGGTAATGTACATACATTGAAAGCAAGTCTCCTCCACAAACGTTAAAAGTAGAGGAGAAAAAGGTTAAACAAAAAAGGAAAAAAATGAGTGATGAAAGGTATGCATTTAACCTATTGCAAGATCACATACGTGGCAAATTTAGAACCAACTCAAGTACTTTTATTCTTCTTCTAAATGAATTGATATCAATAGTTTTGTACATGGTAAAAGTAAAGTATGTCCAAAGCATACTTGTCAAGTTATAGAAATTATTAATAGTTGAATGTAAAACAACTTGCATTATTTAAATCTTGAAAATTGCCTTCCAATACCTTGCTCGACTTCATTCATTGGAGTTGGACAACAGAATAAGAAGAAGAAGAGAGAGGAATCAGAGCCACCCAAGAAGCCATTGAAGCAACCTAGGAAAGTCGTCAAGCTAGTTTGCGTTAGGCCCATTGTGAAATACTATTAAAAAAAAAAAAAAAAAAATAAGAGAGAGAGAGAAGAACAACCGTAGGTAATTAGAGCCAAAAATCCTTATGATAAAAGAATCTTTTACTCTGAAAAGATTGAACATATTATCAACCATTAAGAGTTTTAATCATATAGCAGTAGAACGGACTATCCACCACTGGTTAATTAGTCTAAACTCCTAAAAAGTGAGAATCATACTTTTTCCAGCCATCCTTGTGACACCATTCTTAATCGCTTCGCTCAGTAGATCTTATCAGTCGACTTATGTACTATGTTTATATTGACTTTTTTTCTTTCTTTTTGGTATCAAATATAATACTGTCCAAGCATTTTATTTTCTGTTTTAGCTTAATCTTGCTGATATATTTATAAAATAATTAATTTAATGGCATACACATATGATATACATGTATATATATACTTGCTAATTCATTTAGATACTTTAACGTGCAAAAACATTAATTATTATTGGAAATTTATTTATAGTTATTTAAATATTCTTTATTTAGATATCAGTTAAATAGAGTTTCAAAATTAATCTTATTATTTTATTGTTGAGAACTCACATACGTATTTGAATATTGTTTTATCCAAATAATGAAAGTAGTAAGTCAAGTCCCTTGCATGCTTGCTATGTACCTGCCAAACGTTCATATATGTGTGTGTGTGTGTGTATAATATCAATCATTTAAAATAATGATCTGATTATCTAGAATGATCATACAATCTTATTATAAGCTATTCTTCTGGAGGAGATAAAATAATTAAATGAAAAGTTGGTAACATTATGAGCGGATTCATTAATAATTATATTTAATCAATTCTAAACATGAAAGTGAATTAATATGGAATTAAATGACATAAGTAATATTCCTGATCTTAAAATTTTTCAAAAAAGCTCATTATGATTTGGATAATTCATATTGGACATTATTTGGACATCTATATTAAACATTAACTGAATACCTATGCTGGACATTATTTGGACTCATCGGACAAACGAACTTGATATTTTCCTAAATTTATGACCGGAGGAATGAACCGACCTATTGACCCATGACTACGATCAAGTTGGACTGTGCCCAAGCGATATGGAGAATGGACACAACAATGACCAAATGACATTTTTATCCATGGATTATTTACTGGACCATAACTGATTCTTTTACAAATTAATATCTAATTAACTGATTCATTACTTTTTTTTATATTTATGATGACTTCTAACTTATTTATATCTTTTATATGCTTATTTATTTAGTTATTTGCTTATTCACTTTTATTTATTTATTTATATTTTCTCTCTCATTTCAAGAATTATCACGACTTACGCATTCTTCGTTATGTTTATTATTATCTATCGTTTTTCATTCCGTAGAATTTAGTTATCTTATAGATAATCATAGCTCAAACATTTATTTTGACTTACTATGCGCTCATAGTATTTATAATATTCCTTCTACACGATTAACTATCATCTATCATGTAATAGCTAATCCTCTTTATTTCTTTTATTTGATCATTTCTCTAATCCATTAATAATAATCTATGCAGACATGTCATGATAAAGTCATTTTTATAATTAATTTCAAGCTGCAATACTTATAGACTGGTGCCTAATTCATCATTTATACATTATTTAAATATAATTTTGACCAGTGCCGACATAAATAAATAATTTAAAATTTAAACTCTGGTTCACTTCATAAAACGCATGTTATGCCAACACCCTCTCATTCGCACACCCATTTGTCTCTCTTAGGGTCCCATAGGCATGACACGTATGGTTCCCCTATGGACCCGGGAACAAATGTCATTAACAAAAGCACAAAGGAGCCACAAAGGAGCATTACAAAGCTAGGCAAGGTCAAAACAAACTTAAATCAATTGAACTAATAGAGAACACACAACGGCCTTTAGGTAGATTGGTAAGGTACTCGTTCTTCTTGCTAAATGTTTGGATTCGAATTGCCCTTACTGCGTTGGTTGGGGTATATGGCTTGATCAGCAGATAAAGTTCTAGCTTGAATTAGTCCAAATCTTATAGCCAAAGCTTCTGCAGCTTGAGGGTCAGATGGCGGAATTGTTTGCACAGCTGCCAAGAATAATTTTTCTCTAGTCACAAATCAGTACAGCAATTGTTCCGTTTGTTTGGGCCTAATGAAACATCTGAGTTGATTTTTGAACCAACCCCGGGGGTAGGGCGATCCAATTAGCAGGAAAATCATTTCTACCAATTGACAAAGAAAGATGTTCCATACATAGCTTTGAACCTGGGAAGTAAAAGCTCGGAAAAGTCACCGTGACGCACAACTTCATTTCTAGCATGCCAGATGACCTTCCGGGAACTTGAGGCAAAGAACAGCAGGTCTTTGGAGGAGGGAAAGTGTCGAGATCCACAAAGAAAGAGTTCTAGAAACTCCAATGTAGCAAGAGCAGTTTAGATTCTCCGTTCTTAAGCACCAAATGTACATGAACCATAGCGGTCTCGTACACCTGCAAAAGAGAAATATGCGAGCAATAAAACTACACTAGTTCACCACAAAGAGGACACCAACACTCCTCACCACCTATCCTCTGATTAACCGCACACCCTTCACCGGGATGACACCGCCGACCACCAAAGCAACTTGTGTCTGCTATGAATCTTTGTCGACCACAGCTGGATACGCAGATTTAACTCTAAACTTTCCATCCGAGGAGAGAATTCCGACCACAAAAATTTTCTTAATGCATTCGACATCAGCAGGGGAAAAGCACTCACGCAGCCGCTCAATAAGCCAACCGTCATAACCGTCTAGTAACTCAATTCACATGATGATAGCCTAGCGCATTCTCATAATTAGTTTGAGGTCTAAAGTTGTCCACATGAGGAACCTACGGATCGATCCGGAAGTTGACGGACGATCCATCCCCGACTTGAACGCATGCTCCTTTCGGAATCAGGTCCGTAACACGGAGATTGTCCTTCCGAAACTTCAAAGAGTCTGATGGCACTGCAACAGCATTCTTCAAATTTCCCCCACGTAAGTACTTCTCCCTAATGATTTTTGCACATAAACGGTCTGATCCCGAGATCAATTCCCAACCCCTTCTAGCCATTAAAGATCTATTGATATCCGAGCAAGTTCGAAACCTCCTGACAAAAAAAAAAAAAAAAAAAAAAAAAAAAAAAAAACCAAAAAATTAACTATTAAATTACATCAAATTGATCAAATTTACAAAGATATGCTGATACTAATCCGAAAACTGCGTAGAGTAACTTTTTTAGTGCCTTTGTCACACAAGTTCTCTTGTTATTTTGCCAGAAAACAATGTGTACAAGTACTTCCAAATAGTAAAAAGGAAAAGAAATATAGAAATTTGGGTCAATCTCTTCACAACACTAAAATAATAATAATAAAGTATAGTACGGATTTTTAATTCTTTCCTTTGAAGCATGTTGAGGTTGAAATTTGTACGCCATCTCTTACTGTACATGTATCAACTTCAATCATCCAAAAATTAATGATCAGCATCATCAATTAATAAAAAAGCTTAACTCCCTGATCGACATACATTGACTCCGTGTTGATCGACATCATTCAAGGACAATCTGAAGGTAGGAATCAACTGGAAGACAACTCAAATCAGCTCGCCAAGCAGATCGACTCAAGGGTAGATTAACACGAGAGTCGGGTCGACTCAACAAATTGAGTTGCTAGGTTGACTCCCTGAGTCAACCTGATGACCATTATGAGATTGTAGCGTAATTAGATCAAAAAAGTTTTCAAATTCAGTCCTGCAAGGAAATCAAGCAAAGATCTCTCGTAATCAAGTCAAAAATCAGCTTAAATAGTTACTTACTTGTTTCTAAGAAACTATGATCAGGAAAAAAGGCAACTTCCCATATGCAATTAAGCCTAATCTGCACAAAAGCAAACAACTAAATACAACAATCACTCCCTATAAATAAAGGACATCATTACATGCTCCTACAATCCAACTTTTATCGCCATTCACGACCATCTTGAGTTGTTCTCTATTTCTGCATTCTCTCTCTATGTTCTAGGTTCTCCAACTTCTCTCTTCTCTTTTATGCTTATATAACATAACATACATTATAACATTTCATGCTTATATAACAAAACGTTAGTTCTTACATTAAAAGTGAATCTTTATAAAAATGTGTTTATCTTATTTATTTTATGCACATTATTTTATCGTTTATACACAAATACACTAGATCAATTTTAAAGGACGGATCACATAACAAATGAGTCATTCACCCTCAATTTAAATAGATTGTAGATTTTACATGTACAAATCACAATACAAAACTGATATAATTGTCAATTGATTTCATGTGCAAACTATAATAACTTGTAATAATTGATGTAACTGGTGACGCAAATTAAATGAAAGAAAATAATCAAAATTTTACTGCTTACGAAATATTTGTTCGTTAATATTTTACTCATCTCTGGAGATATTTATTGGTTTATTAATTAGTTTTTAAAATGATTTTACTCTAATTTTTTATTTTATTTTATGGAAGAGTGATTTTTATTGTTATTATAATTTGCTAGAATTTTTTTTCTAGAATACTAGACAATTATTTGTTAATAAATATAAGGTTATCAATTAATATTTATTGAACGTGCAAGTTGTTTTTTCGTTTTGAGTTTGGGGATAGGAACTCAAACTTTACACTTTATAAAAAAATCATATATGAAATTACCTCTAAATTATGATTATAATTACATATGCTCGTTCTTTTATGTAGAGGAATTCTAGGATCACTTCTATTACTCTTTTGTCTCTCTTAATTCTGCACTTGCCATATGTCATCTTTTATTTATTTATTTATTTATTCACACAAACAAAAATACACATATAAAATCAAGACACAGATCAATCAAAAGACATTAAGGAGAAAGAATCTCAATGAACAACCACATCCATGCCATCTCTTTTCTCATGAAAATGAAGATTAATTAAAAACATTAGTTTCATTTGTAATTACAACTATGCCACTTTACTAATATTTCAAGAGATTTCTATTACTTTTTTTTTTTTTTTTTTTTGTGTGTGTCTTTTCTTTACCATTTAAAAAAAAAACATATATAAATATTTTTTGAAACAAATTAGGATAAGCTGCATTACAAATTATGTAAAGATGGTCATAAATTTTCTGCCGTCGGTAATACATTAATAAAATGACGATTACAATTTTACATGATGCATTGCTTATGTAAGGAATCCTTTTTAAAAAGTCTTTTATTTTTCCGCTCAGAGAAAAAGAAAATAAAATAAAAGAAAAGAAAAATACCTTGCTGTTGTTACCTAAATTTTTGCTCCCGTATAATAAGAAGGGCATATTACAACTAATTGATATTATTATAAATAGGAAAGTCTGTGGTAAAGTTCCTTTTAGAGATATTGGAAAAAATGGTTTTAAACCATTTTGAGAAGTCATTTTGAGGTCTAAATTTGAATGGGACCCACTTAGTAAAAATAACGGGTCTTGGTGGATTTATGTTCTCCGTCGTGAGGAGATCGAAATCATGTATTCATACGCTCAAAATGATATTCGGGTGAATGAGAAATTGATGCTCAAAGTGTGCCTAATGGAATAGAATTTTGTTGGAAAATTGTTTATTAATGTGGAGTCCCATATTGCTTAGGCATAAAAACTTGATGGACTTAATAAGAATTTGTACTTTTGGACTTGGGTAAGATTGTGTACCCAAGAGGCTTTCTCACGCGCAGGGGGGGTGCAAATCACAACCCCGGTGGGTGGGTTAGGGGCTCAATGTGTGCACCCACACGATGTAGGTGACGCGAATGTCGGTCCGTTGAGCTTACCCTTACGCGGGCTTTGTTTGCAAATTTTTTTTTCTTTTCCAACATAAATTCTGAATTTTTTTTTCCAGAATATCAACAGTCATCTGTTCATATTCAAAGGGTTAAGATTGGAGTTTAATGGGCAACATTAGTGCATGATTCATGCAAAATTAATCCAAAGACTAATGCATTGCATTAATTCGGATTAAAACCCAATGAATTTTGATTGTGTAACACCTCCTTTTAGAGCCTATAAAAGGAGGCCTCCACAAGCTTGAAAATACACACTTGAACACACAACACTAGCTCTTTCTTTTATGTTCTTGGCGTTTTCTTCTTGTAGTCGGTCGTGTAATTTTGGTGATAGAGGGAAGGCTTTGGTTTTAAGTTCGCCGGAAGTGGTTTTTTAATCGTGCTAGACTACCGTTGCTCGTCGTTGTATCCTGGGAAATAGATGTCCGTTCAAGCCTCGTGCATTTACCGGAGGGAACGAATATATTTTAAGGAAAACGTGTCTCACGTGCCTCGACGATCTTCTTTGTGTGTTGTTTCCTTCGAGATAAGGTTGAATTTCGGTGTAACAATTTTATTTATATTGTACTTTAACTTCTTGTTCATTGTGTATCCTCCGCTATTGTTCTAACAAGAGACACCACCTGTGATTATTATTTTGATAACCCCTCATGCCGGTGATCACTCAACTCGCGCCATCGCTGGCAACCTCTATCCTTGAACTAGGGCTTTGATGGCGAGCCAGAGAAGTTTGCAAACAGCTTCGTCGCCCCAGACCCACGCACATTCCTACATACCATCTCTATCTCCAAACCAGATCCAACTGGATTTTCCAGCAGTGTCACGTGATGAAGACGAAGATCTGTAGTGAGCTGCGTAGTTTGGCCGCTTCTCTCACCGATGCCTCGCCATCGTCTTTGCCATTTTTTTTGGTGGGGTGTTCGAAAGTTGATATAAGTGACTTCGTGAGGGGATCAGAGCGGCCCATCTGCCAGGCATTGAAGGCGACTTCATGAGCCATCCAAGACCACCAGACAAGGCCATCGGAGATCGAACGAAACGAGAAGAATCCACAGCCACAGCATCGAGGAGAAAAAAGCTGGAACCAGAACCAGCTTGGTTTCCTCGTCGAAGTTGGAGGGGGATGAAGCCCGAGAGCTCGAAGTAACTCTTGTTGATGGAGAGGAGACTGTAACGACCCGCCTAGCACAGGCCGTTACCATACATACATGCATTCATACCATAACGTGTCTTACTTATTAAGCATAAACAGTGGAATTTTTTTTTTATACGGTGCGACACACACACAAGGCGTACGTATGATATAACGGATATTAAATAATGTCGTTAGGGCGTAATTAATAAACATAAATTAAACACATAAAAATAATAGCAAAACGCGTAGCGGCATAATTCCCACATTTCACAGCTTGCCCCGCCACGCTCCACCATCTTGCATCAGCAGTTGCTAGCAGGTTGCTTACCTACGGCATAGACGTAAGACAATGAGCTTTCGCTCAGCAAGTACAACTACTATTTACCACGACAATCATAACATAGCCTATTTACTTAATCATCATAACATACCATAACATAACTTAATTATAGTATAACATACATTTCTTAGCATAACATAACATATTTATGCATGAACCGTTTATGCTTCATTATGTTTTCTTATGCTTTCATAACTTATCTTGCTTATCTTACTTATGGGTCCCATAACATAAGTGTCTGTACCGGACGCGTAACTATGGAGTGGTTAGGGCGGCCAGTCCATTTCCAACTCAAACCATAGTCCAACCCGACCTAACGCGGGTCGGTACGACACAGGCAAGCTTGCTTGCCATCATAACTTTCATTATCTCATGTCTTGTTCTTATTCTTATTAATTGGTGAACATGCTTCGTGATGTATCACACAATTAACTCATGATCTTATCTTAACCATTCCATAACCTTATCATAACTTATGTCCTTTCATAGCATGTTTCTAGCATATTGCATAACTTATAGCATAGTATAGCATATAATATTTCATAACACATAGCACATTTCATAACATATCATAGCCTATAACATTTCATAGCACATGGCATACCATAGCATATAACATAGCATTCTTCCTAACTTTTCATAGCATTTCTCACAACATTCATAACACATAGCATTTTCATGACATTTCATGACACATAGCATTTTTCATGACATTTCATGACACATAGCATTTTTCATGACATTTCTCAAACATACTTAAGTAAATATACACAACAAAACCTATGCTGTAGGCGGAGTTGTACTTACCTTATTTGCGTTTGTTGTGTCCGATGGCTGAATCCTATTAGGACACTGTTGCGTTCTACCTTCTGTTTTCATATAAAAGTAAGGGTTAGAAATGTTGGTAATATAACCAACACTCTTATATGACTTTAGTTATATATATATCCCTTACTTAATTTCACGTTATCCTACTTGGTTACATTGAGTAACCCTAGGGTTTAACCCCAACCCTAATCAGATTATTTTAATTTAGGTTCCAAAATCCCATTTTTAGAAAACCTCATATTTATGTATAAAAATCTTTTGTTAAATCTTGAAAATTTTGAAATCATAAAGTAAGATTGGTAAAAATTATTGACTATTGGAAACTGCCCTTGAAACAGCTTCACATCGCCAATTTATCAGTGTATGTGTAGAATTACCTTTTTCTGCATTGTTTTCCAGAAATCCTGTACAGGAATTCCCTATTTCCTGTACAGTTTTTGAAATCCAATTCCATTTAAAAATCAAAGCTGATTCTGAAAAAGTTTTCTACACAAAAGTTTTAGCTATCGAAAAACCCTAAAATTTTCATGTTTTTAGGAAAACTCAGTTAAGCCTTTAACACGTTCAAATCCCCTGTTGAACCAATCCTGGCCGTGCATGGGTCCTGGGCACGGTCAGGCTCGGGTTTCAGTGAAAACCGAGGCCATTGGAGCCTCATTTTGAAAAACCGTAAAGACCTCAAAATCTGCTTTTCCAGAAACTGGCCATTTTCTACCCGAATTGGCAGTTTTTGGTTTTAAATTCGTTATACGTCCTAATATGTGCACCCTACCTCAATCGACCGCATCGGGAGCCTAAAACAGTCATTCAACGTTTTTTTTTTCTAATGTTCAATTTTCATCATACAAATTAACATTAGCAACATACTTTAATCATAGAAAACCCTAGCAACAAAACAAACACCTAACATGCAACATTTGAACCACCAACCACAAATCCTAACTAATCAAGCACAAACCCTAAAATTCCTAACTAGGGCAGAAATTGAAAGTGAGCTTATGCTCATACAAACCATACTTAAAATACATTTGAATTTCTCAATTTAAATTTAAATGAAAAGCTTAGGGTTTAAGGGATTTTACCTAGCTTCCACCCAAAGTTTGGCTTGCTAGATTTGGTTCACCCTTGGTCCTTCCTTGCCACCACTAGGACCGGCCTCCTCCTTGGCTAATGGAGTCCAAAATTTTCCAGCCACTCTTGCACAAAAAATCCGGTCACCTTAAGCTTCAAAACCCGGCCATACTTGAATTTTTCTTTTCCTCCTTTCTTCCTCCCCACAACCGGCCACTTGGCCTCCAATGGGTATCAAAATTTTTTCCAACTTTTTACTTGCTTTCCACAAGAAAACCGACCATCACTCTCTTGTTTTTCTCTTGATCTTGGCTAGAATTTCTTTCTTGCTCACCTTCTCAAGTTCGGCTTTTTGAGAGAGAAAATTGACAAAGTTTGGCTAAATTTTCCAATTTTTTTGAATAATGGGTTCACCTATTTATAGGTGAAGAACAACTCTTGGAAATTACAAATTAGTCCTTGAAGAAGCAAGGATTTGCACAAAGGGGGGCTGAGGTGGCCGGCCATGGAGTGGTCTAGAACCACCAAATTCTTTCCAAATTTTTCTTTAATTCCCATAATGATGTCATTAATTAAAAGTAAGATGATGCAAGCCTCCTAAGACTTGTTTGCCTCTTTTTCTTATTGTACAATCCATTTTTAAGTTATCACAGATATTTTCAATACTGGATTCACTTATACACAGTATTGTTATACTGAACTACAGTCCAAAATTCATCTGTGTAAAAATGAACTGTATAAAAATTTTCTGCGAACTTGAAGCCACTTGGCCCTTGATACCCCTACTTAATGTGCTTGACTTTTCTATGGTGGTTTTGAATTATAAACATACTATATTATCCGTAAAAACGGTTTTACACAGTATAATTTCTATTCTGCTAATTACTTTACCATACCGTCATTTCTTTGACTTTTCTGGTCAACCATTGACTTTCTTGTCAACCATTGACTTCATTGGTCAATAGTTGACTTTTTGGTCAATCGTCGACGTTTTTAGTCAAACTTTGACCAACATGAAATTATGACAATTTTTACTCCTTTTTACTTAAAAGGTCATATGCTTGACTAAGCAATCATTTTTGAGTCTCATAAAACCATAAGAACTCACAAATCATTATAAAAACCCTTAACCGGGTTTTTCATAAATACCTTCATGGTACGAACAAATTTCTTAAAACATAAGAAATCGTAATGTTGTAAAAACTAGTCATTACAGAGACGCTCTCGCTTCTTTGTGAAGTTGTACCTAAACAACCTGAACTTGGCCGCCGTCGAAGGAGAATTCATAATCACAGGAGAATTTGTAATTCTTCCAACTAATCAAAAATTTGGAAGAACTATTATGCCGCTTCCCATCTCAAATAAAAAACTCCATCTCACCATCCATCTCAAGTGGACACCATTTATAACAATTAAAGGGATAACTGCAGGAAGTGCCTTTAAAAAAGACTCTACCTCTACCATAAATAAGCAATCCTGATTTAATACATTTTGCATCTTGAATTTGGATTACTTGAAAGACAGGACAAAAAAATTAATAAAATTTTGTGAAGTACTTCATTTAAAAAAAATAGTGACAATGTTAATAGTTCTACCAACGGTGAAATTGTAGTAAAAAAAAAAAAGTAGAAGAAAGGTCCTTAATTAAGCTTTATTTTCTTGAAAATAAATTGACACATGATAATTAAGTAAAATAGAGAGTGACCAAAAAAAAAAAAAAAAAAAAAAAAAAGCATATGATCCTAATCCTTCTCTTTAATGTTGCAATCCGTTATTTATTTTTCCGTATAAAGTAAAATAAAACACTTGTTTTGAAAACTGTTTTTAAAAATTAGAATAGATTACACATTTCCAATCTGAACTTTATGTTTTATCATAAAATATCCCATGAATTTCAATTTGTAACATTCTTTCACCCTGAACTTTGAAAAAGTTTGTGAATTTTCTTCATTAATTAAATTTTTGATGAAAAAAATACATATAATACTAGTTGAAAGCATCAGTTTGGGGTATTAAGTATAGAATCATGAAATGACAAACATTAACAGCATTATTGGCACCCATTACCCTCATTAAATGTGAAATAACGAAATTACTTATAAGAGAGAAATATGAGGAAAAAAAATGACAATCAACCCTAAATATGTACTTTTTAAACTTAATTATAAGTGTTTCTCATTTAATATATATAACTCATGCTTAAAATGAGTGTTATGTGTATTTTTTCGTCAAAAAATCAATTGAGGGGGAAAATTCATAAAGTTTTCCAAAGTTCAAGGGGAAAATGGTAAAATTAAAATTCAATGAGTATTTTGTGACAAGACTTAAAGTTCGAGGGGAAAAATATAATTCGTCCTAAAAATCAACTAATTTAATAGGTGATCAATTTTTTTTTTTAAAAGAAAATGATCATTTGTCATTTCTCCAAATTTAATCGATCAATAATTGATTATGAGATTTAATGATTTACAATCAATGATTTCTGGTTAACTATAATCAATAACTATTTGATCAAATTAATTACATTATGTGTCAATTACTGATTGATTATTTTAAAAAATGATTATTTTAACTAGTTTTTAAAAACTGTGATCATTTATTAAAAATCTTTGTAGAAAAGATTATTCAGCTATAAATCTATATTTTTTTAGTTTTTTTAAATAAAAATTTAAATACAATATATTTGTACATTCAGAAAACTTTAAAAAATATATAAATAAAAAAACAGTCTTTGTCCTCTTTCTCGCTTCTCTGTCCCATTTCAAACGCAAAGACTGAAACCCAAAATCCCCCATTTCTTGTCTGAAACAATCAAAAATCAAAACCCCACAAAAACCCCCCAAAAAACAAAAAAATCTCTCAGAAATGCCCACCTCAGTTTCTCCAACACCACCACCACCACCGCCAGAAATGGTGGTCAAGAACCGCTTTCTCTCCTTCCTAATATGGCAGTCGATCCCTTCCACCGCCATCTTCCTCCTCTCCAAAACCTTCCTCTCCTCTCTCTCCTCCTCCCGCCCCTCCCTCCTCACCGTCTTCCTCACCTTCTTCTCCTTCCACCTCTCCCTCCTCCTCTTCTCCGCCGCCCTCTCCCTCCTCTCCTCCCCCCTCCCCCTCCGGGGCGCCCACCCCCTCCGCCTCGCCGCCATCCTCCTCCGCCTCCTCCTCTTCTCCGGCCCCCCCGGCTCTCCGGACTTCCGACGCCGCGACAGGCTCTCCCTCGGCTTCTTCCTCTTCGTCGCCGTCTCCACCGCGTCCGGCCTCGTCGCCGCCGTGTCGGTCTGCTTGGTGGCCTCCCTCGGAGATTACGATGATGGGTTTGTTGGCAGAGTTGGGTTCAGAGGGTTTGTGATGGGTTTGCTCTATGGACTCCATTATGTTTATAATCGCCGCTGGGTCTTGGAGTTTCCTATTATTCAGGTCTGTTTTTTTTTTAGCCTTGATTTTTTTTTTCTTTTCTTGTTTATGAAGAGCATGAGGTATGACATTTGTTATGGCATTTTGGGATTTGAAAAGATTTTTATTGTTGTCAAAATGCTAAAATGTAGTGGAGCCTAGATGAGTTCTTGAACATTTTTAGGCTAAAGATATGGGATAAGTTAGGTCATTGAAGTCTTTTTAAAATGAACTTTTTTGGTCCTGTTTGCTATTTACTATCTAGGATTCATTTAGGAACTCTTAATTTTGTTGCTGACTGTCTCGGGGTGACGCGAAGCTTATACGACGGATCCGCTTCCTCGCCTTGCTTCTGGTACCTAGCCATTGCTGAGAGTGAGATGTAATAAATGCCTTTCTAGTTGGGTCTTTTAGGTGGCCCCAATTGTATTTTTGACCTTCCCCTCGGTTCTTGGTCTTGCATTGCAGTGTTTTAATTATACCTATAATTTGTTTTTCATTGTAGTGATGATTCCATGTTCATGAAGTTTAACGAGTGGTTCGAAGCGTAGGCACTATGGCATTGATCTGCCATGTTGATTTTTATTTTAACTTTGTGTGTTTCTTTTAGAACAAGGGGAAGCTGCACGACTTTTGAATAGAACCTGTTACTATGACTGAATGCTGTCCAGAGGAGCTTAATTAATTGCTTGAACATTTTCCAATCAGACCTAGGATAAAATAAGCTAAACATGTGTTAGTAATTAGGCGTCTTTAAATGTATATACTTTGGCTTTCTAGTACCTCTTATATATAATATCGTCTAATGAACAACTATTGCTGCAATTGCACTTGGTAGTTTGATGTTGGAATTTTTTTTTTTTTAAATTAATTATACTTGAGTATATGCAGTGGATCAAGATCATGTATTGGTCCAAAATTCTGACAAGTTACATCTATTTTGTTGGCATTGCTTCATATTACCATCGGAAAAACAAAAAGTTTCAGCAAGATTGTGAGCATTAGCTAGTGATGGCTTGTTAATGTGTTTTTAGGTTGAGATTCATTTGAAATGACAAACTGCTTTTTTAATATTCTTGTCGCCTTTTCACTGTCTGCCACCAGGCTGATGGATGATAATTTTAATTGTTTGTATCAACAGCGCCCGCCTTTCTTCAGCTTCAAGATGGGGCTCCCACCAGCTACTACTCGAGCTTTAAAGCTTTCAGGTGCTGCTTATCTATTATCAGCTGTCCTCATAGTGCTTCTGTCGGACCAATTTGCGAGCCATGCTACATTCGGAAAATTCATTGCTGAGCAAATCGTATTTTTCCTGGGAAGTTTTGCTGTGTTTCTCAGTTGGGAATTAAGTCACCACTTGCATCGGGTTGGTTCTCCAAGCACATGAACTTAGTTTCTACTTTCTGTTGCTATAGCACTCTTTTTCCTGCATATGGTTCACAGAAGCGTTAAATTCCACAACATTTGTTGATCGAAATGAAACTAAACTATTGTAAGCTATTTTTTCACTTTTTTTCTACATGTTTTTACAGTACCGTGAAATCTTGGCATGCTAATTTATTTCAATTGAAATAAGGAAAGAGTCTGGTATAAAGTATTAATCAGTAGATTATATTACAGATCAAATAATAGATATTTCTGATGCTCAAAGTTTTAGTAAGAGGTAAAGGAAGAATCATAGTGTGTTTCAATATTTTCCTGGTCATATGATTTTATGCACCATTATAGATAGTCAATGCTTAACATACCCATAAATTATCATAACAAGTCTTGTTTGTTTGAGTGATGGTGCAGTCATATGTTAACATGCATGTAGAATATGGTATATGCCATTTTATGACCACATTTTTGTGATTACGACCATACTGCGTTTTCTTCTCATCTGTGCTTCAGTGATGTATTGCTTGGTAGTCAATATTAACATGAATGATATAAGACGTTCCGACTAATGTAAATAATTTCATTCACATTGTGTACTGTTTGTCCTCTACTGTCGGGAGGATCGGAGAATATCTTTAAATCCCCGACCTTTTGGTTAAGTTTGGTGGCTCATAGGTTCTTGTGGTTAATGAGAACTTGGTTGAATTTTATAGCGGGAGAACACCTGCACGTTGGTCATACATTTAATAAGCTTTTTGTCGTAATCACGCCTACTAATTTATCTTCCCATTACAATTAAACATTTTAGACAAAGAATTCTTTTGATTTTCTAGGGATGAAAATGAGAGAATTTTCTTTTTGGCTATTGTAACACATTGGATAACTTGCAGCAATATGTTCTTTTATGTCTCTCATTTTCCTTGTTTGCAACTTGCAACTCAGGTTTCATAAAGATTTTGTTTTTCCTCTCTAATATTTTGTTTATATTTCCTGGTGTATTAGGTGTTGCATACAAAGAGGTTCGTATTTGCACCACCAAAAGGATCAGCTGCAGCGGAAACAAATCCAAGTGAACCCCTCCTTGCAGCACTGGAGGAGAGCAACCCGAGTTCTCTTCTTCAGTATCTTGCATACCTCGATCTCTGCATGGTTTGTGAGAATAATGTTGATGCGTGGAGGAGAGCTGCTTTTTTTGAAGAAAGTGGTGAGACTTACGAAAGAGTGAGAGCGGTAGGGTTGAGGCCTCTGGAGCAGCTTGCATCAAGGCTGGGTGAAGCTTTGGAAAGTTCTAGTGACAAAAGTTTGCAGCTATCAAATCAGTTGCGTTCTCCAACTGACGTAAAACCGGATCCAGATTGCTCAGCATTGTTAAACAATTTCCAGGTAAATAACTTTAGTATACTACTCTTGTGAGCAGGCTTCTGGTTTCAACGTCATATATTTGCTTATCTAAACCACCCCGGGAACTTCCAAGTAAAGTCTACGTACTTTTAAGTAAAGAGAGGTTCTCATCTTTAATACGTTATGTAGTATACTAGACGAATAAACTAATATTTTCTCCAACGCAGCTATATACATGGTGTGCCAGAATCGTTGCCTCACTGACTGCATGCTCGTATGAGGAGGATAGGTTCGGTGTAGCTCAGCTCTCTGGTAGTAATGCAGCTGTGATCTCAACACTAGTTTCTTGCCTTCTTGCCATCGAATCGTTCATGGGGAAGAATATCAACGTGCAATCCCCAAATAGCTTGATGGGACCAGCAGGTATAAAATGGGCAACGTCAAGCATGAGAAGAACAGATGTCGGTATGCGCAAAAAGAGAGGTGGCCATGTACATTCGAAAGCCTACCCCATTGCTGATGTTCTGAAGACCTCAATCTACGAGATCGTGTCTGCTTTCCACGGAGAAATGGTTGCTAGTGCTAAAGTAGGCCTTCTTGAGAAGGATTGGATCATTACTGGTAAGCCTCCGTTCGGCAGCCGCGAGCTGCTTCTGCAGAAATTGCAACTCTTCCTGGATTTTCGAGCCACCTAACTGCTAAGTTCGCCGGGGTTGAAGCATGCTTTGCTCGTATTTTCCTGTCAACCTGCCCCCATTTGCGAAAGGGGGTTCTTTTACCCTAGTGGAGTCAAGATGCGTTGGAACATGAAAATGAAGGAAATTATATCAATTTTGCTTTAAAAGAGAATGTCCGGGGTCAAGATTAGACCACCTGATTTGTGTGATAAATTCAGTACAGTTTTTCTTAGGCAGCAATGAAATGCAAAATGAGTTTAATTCAAATGTTTTTGTTCCTGATAGATGATGTGTTGGTGCTTTGCCTTTATTTGTCTCTTTCATCATGTAGAACGAGGGAGGGAGAGGAAGAGAGTGGGGTGAAAAATGTGGAAGGAGTGTGGAGGAATTAGCTGAAGGATTTCGATACTTACGGTAGTTTAGTCGGAGAGAAAAGAAAGGAAAGGATTAGGAGAGGGAATTCAAATCTTTTAACACAACCCAATTTTGATATGTTCTAAATTGGAGCGATTTCATACATTTTATTTAAAAAAAAAAAGAAGAAGAAGAAGATCACTCCCCACATTTTTCTCGCTGGGGTGATTTATCACTCCCTCGGTTATTTTCTGTGCTTCCCACGATACAAACCCTTGGAGAGAATTTATATATTCAATAATAATTATCAAGGTCCAAAATTAAACTGCAATTACAAAGTCCTTTTTCTTTTTCTTTTTCTTTTTTTTTTTTTAAAGGGAATTACGAAAGGTCTATTTCTAGCTTAATAAACTCGTATTAAAAAAAAAAAAAAGTATCTCTGTTGTTTTGGGAATTTTATTATATGTCATCCAATATGTATGTACACTTTGCTGATTAAACTATGCTTAAGATTTGTACGACCTTCCTTTGGTATTGTGATTTATTTATAAAGTTTTTATGTAAAATTTTTTAATTAGTATACTTTCTCAATACTTATAATTTTCCAAAATACAAAAATAAAAAAAAAATAAAAAAATCAAGTTTTAAAATAAATATTCTTAGTTTTCATGATTTTATTCGATATTTTCGTAAATGTATGTTCTTTTTTAATAGAAAAATTAACGGAAGAATTAGGATGTAAATGGTGTGCATTTGGATAGGTTCTTCCAGTATCGACCTTGTCCCCAACCCCCGTTTAGTATGGAATCTAGTGTCTATGTCCCCCTTTATTTGTCCTCATTCTTGTCCCCCAGTAAAATTATGTCACATCATATTCTGTTTGTTTTTAAGGAAGATGGGTATAACAGGATTCAGTTTCTATGTCTCCCTTTATATGTCATCATTCATGTCTCCTCATTAAAATTGTGTCATCTCATTAAAAATCGCCATGTCATGTGAAATTGATAACTCACACCACACTTAACAGCAAACCCACTAACATTAAGCCTTAGGGGTGCACGGCAGACGGTTTGGGCGGTTATTAGGCAGTTTTGTTTCTTGGCGGTTTATGAAAAGTCCAAACTGTAACTGCCCACAATTTAAGTGGTTTGGGCGGTTTTTTTGACAGATGGCTTGGGCGGTTTGATATTTGTACTTATTGATAAAATATCATTATAAACACAATTTGAGCTAAGTAAAAACTAAACTCTAAGATCATAATATAATTTAAAGGTGCAATCCGTACATAATTCAACATCTAAAAGTCCAATAGAATAAAGAAACATCCATATTCCAAAGTTATAACAAATATGAAGTAGAGGAGGAAATAAGGTTGGCATTTGACAAGAAAGAGAGTGTAAATTGAGAATAATAAAGATGAAAAATTATAATTGATTTGACAACTAATGAGAATGGGAAAAGATTCCAAATTAGTAAATATGAAAAGTCAGTGGTATTTTAAAATTCAAACTATATTTTAGACTTTTGAATTTTATGTCATTCAATATTTTAAATTGAAAATATACAAGTATATATATATATATACGTATAAAACTTTTAGTGGGCGGGGTAGATTCAAACCGCGGTCTCAAGTTTCAAACCGCAACCGTCCGTCAAAGATGGCAGATTGAAACCGCCTCATCCGTTTAAAGAGCGGTTTTACAAAAACCCGCCTATAGTAAGATGGAGCGGTGCGGAGCGGGCGGATGGTTAGGTTATGGATATTTTTGTGCACCCCTATTAAGCCTAGATGTTAACCGACTTTTGTGAGTTGTCAATTTCATATGAGGTGACGATTTTTAATAAAATGACATAATTTTATTTGGGGACAAGAATGAGAATATATAAAGGGAAACGTAAAAACTGGATCCGTTTAGTATCCATCCCCACCCCCATAAACCGCCTACGACAAGACAGGACGTAGCGGGGATGGTGCACCTTTATCCCGACTCACTAGTTTTAGGTTTTAAAAGAACAAAGAAGTTAAATAATTTTCATGAAATAAAATATGCTTCTAGCATCCAAAAATAAGTTGATACAACACAATAATAACAACAGAAATATTGACTTTCTACTCTGTTAGTGCCATTAAGTGGAAGGTTAAGGTGTCAATTGATAATTGGCTGAACAAAAGAATTAACAGAATAAGTTGATAAAGATGGGTTCATCAATTATTATTATCATCTTTTAATTTTTTTAAACCAAGTAAAATCATATTCTCATGGTCTTGTAACGCAAGTCCACAAACTATGTATAAAGAAGAACTGTATTTTTTTAAACTTGAATTGTTTTGGAGGTTATCCTAACACAATATTTGCGGAGCAATTAATTAATTTGTTTCTGTCAAAAAACCATTGAAAACGAATTAAATTTTGTGGGAGACTATGGTTTTCTGGTTGTACTTATTTAAGTGCGAGATGAAGGCATGCTAATGGGAATCTTGTCCCAACACTAATCGATAAAAAGTATTTTCATTTTGCCTTATTTTACTAGGTCGTGATTAAAAAAAAAAAAACACTTGTATTAAATTCTACAAAAATTTATAATTTGATACATTAGTTTTTACGATAAGGTCTCTTATTTTAGATTATCAATATTCGATGGGAATTTCTATTTTAGTTCAACGAGCTTATCTATAATTAATATAATTATGTATCGCATGTTACACATTTTTAAAATAGATGCTTACATAATTGTTAAAAATCTAATTCAATGATTAAAAAATAATTTATATCGATAATACAAAATAAGAATTCTTATTGAAAGCATCTATTGTGGAATTGAGGTAATGTTGATCTTGCAACGTCACAACATTTTAAAAAGGTAAGTTGCTTTGTTATTAATTTATTAAAAAGAAGCATCTCCTATGATAATAAATTCAATTCCAAGTGGACAATTCACCAACTAAATAAGTTCATTATCCCTTTAAAAAAAGAAAACTTTTTGAAATCATGTGCTATTATATTCGCTATTCTTAACAAACAAGAACAATTGAAACTCTATAATATGGTACATATATATGTCCAATTAAAAGTCGTCATTAATTTTTTAGTTAAGAACACCATAAATACTTATATCTTATTGTATTATATTAATTAACTTCAAATAATATTAATTTGTAAATGACTTCAAATAATACTTTATTCTCATATTTTTTAAAGAAATATTTTACACATTTAAATCTTAAAAACCTTCTTTTGACCACAAGTACATATTTTTTTACATTATTTTCTACCACAAATATTTACCAGAGTATATATGATCTTTTGATTAATTGAAAAAAAAAAAAAAAAAAGGAATCAACTTTTCCTTTCCTAATACTAAAACCAATCTAGTGCGTATTTATTTGTAAAATTTATTAACGAGATTCTCAGATATTAAGTTTTCCAGCCAATTATCACTATCATATTCTACAAGTTGTTATCTCTAATTTCATTGGAAAAAAAAATAAAAATCATGTCATTATAACAACGTAAAAGCTTTAGTTTACGAATTCAAAAAAAAAAAAAAAAAACAAAAAAACAAAAAAAGCTTTAGTTTACAAGTAATTTCTTCCCACTAGCGAAGAAACCTCCTCACTTGAAAACTACTACCTTTGACTAAAACTCCTTTTTTTTTTTTTTTGGTTCTAACTAGTCAACTAAACAAATATTATACACGTTAGGAAGGAGAATAGATAGATTACAAAGAGTTAATGTGAGAAAATCATATCCAAATGTTAGACAAATATTTACATGAATATTCAATACAAGTACGATAACATAATATACCCGATCAATTAAATAATTTCTCGTATAAAAACAAGATAATAATAAACTTGATATATCTAACACTCTAAAAATAAAAAAAAAACGTGTAATTAACACTATTAGTCTTCAAATTATAAGTATTTTATGTCAACTTGAATTCTGTACTTTTAATTTTGATAGATTAATTTCTGAACTTTTATTTTTATTTTTAACAATTTTGGTCCATTATACTAAAATTAACAAAGGATTTACGAAATTTAACAGAAGTAATCATGTGTCAATTGTGTGACAAAATAAAATTTTGCAGAATTAATTACACAGTGCAAAATGTTCTCTTTCTTACCCTTGAAAACTAGAATATAATTTTACCCTTGATGTTACAATTTTAAAATGTTCAGTTATCATGCGACATAGGAGATAAATTTGTCTTTGTTTAATTTTAAAAATCTCAGAGGTTTCAATTCATAGGAAATTCAGCAGTTTAGACCGGTGTGAATTGAGTCCTTGAACAGCATAATCCAAGCTCTCTTTTCACATTGGTTTGACTAAAAAGTGCTCAGTTAAGAATAAATCCTTATGTTGTGGTACACTTCGTGGAAATTTATTGTACCATATATTTCAAATTTATTAACTGGACTGACTTTGTCATTTGAATAGTTAATTATTTCATTTGATATTTTTTATTCTAAAACCTAGAGTGACTGATAAGCTACGTCCTTAATTTGCAATTTAAAATCCGTAAGAACAACTACTAGCATCACATTTATGTAATGATGATGTCCGTTTTGTGCGTCACCTTCGCAATATGAACATAACCATTAATGTGTAGGGTTGGTTGGTAATCATACAAATTTAACAGATATAATTTTGTTTTAGATACATATAATTACTAATTGATTTATATATAATTGTTTTGTAACTTTCTATACATATATAATATTGTATTATTTGAAGTGTGCATAAATAATCTTAATAGTACATGTTATTATTTTATATTATATTATTATATTATTATGATTGTCAGATATGAGACCTTACATATAAATATATTTATTTATATATTGATATAAAAGCTCTTTACCATCGCTGGTGATGATATGGGGTAAGGAGGTCTTATATGGAGCTCTCAGTTCTATCAGATCAAAGGGTTCGAGTCATACATCTTATCTTAAAATCTACCTTTGATATATATAGACTCCATAAGCCTCAACAACATTTTAGCTGATGTATGCCTAGGGCTAGAATCCTCACCATCCCTTCTATTAATGGTGCAAATGATGCTGAGTTGGGGACACGAGGACATCATTAATTTTTTTTTTACCGAGTAAAAAAATCTCTTACCTAAATTTAAGAGAGTTAATGTCTCTTTTGATCATGTTTTTTTTTGCTTGTTACGTGGTCACCACATCATCATTACGTGATGACCATATCATCGTCATGTAAATTTTTATATTTATTTATTTTTATTTTAAAAATATTTTTTATTTAATTTATTTGTTCTGCACGCGCAAATACAATTAGTTATTATGAAAAGTTCTTTGATGCTTTTTATTTTTGGCTGGGAGAAAAGTTCTTTGAAAGTTAAACTTAGAAAAACATACACGAGAATAAAATATTAAATCACGATTGATGGAATGGTTCATGTGTATCATGCAAAAGGAGAGGACTAAAGTGACTAGCAAGAATTGGATGTTTTTTTTTTTATTTATGTGCATGGTACACATTTGGATAGAAAAACATGGCGAAGTGGTTTTAACGTGTTGAAAGTCAAAAGGTTTAATTATTTGTCAACTATGTGGAAAATCATTGTTCTCCTTCTGATTTTAGCTCTTTTGTCCAGTTGTCATTTGTAGAATAATTTAATTCCCGATATTACGTTAAAGTCCTCTTTCGAAACTCTTATTACCTGAAATGCCATTTCGAGGAAATAAATGGTTTTGCCATAATTAATCTAAATTATATAATATTTTGGGCTTTTTGTTATGTTTGGTTTTGTTTTTTAATTTTCCTTCTCAAAATTAATTCCAATTGTTTCAAAGAATAATTATGCTATTATATCAGTAAATGAAGTCACTATATGTATCGACACATGTCTAAATGTGTCTAAATCAAGAGATTTTTTTTTTCTATTGAAAAGTAACCCATACAATCATATTAATTTGGAAATATTTACCTAAGTAGAATAATTCATACTTCATTAAATCTCTCCATGTTTAGACAATACACATATATATATATATATATGTATATAAGATCTGTCTCAAATTCGGCTTGCTCGTAACTGATTGATTTACAACGGATGCTTGTGGGCCATCGATTGCAAGCCAAGGGTGAGATGCATTGTGTCTTATGGTTGAGGGCAAGCTATAAAGATGTACTGACATAATCTGCACAATTAGCTGTAAAGCACAGTACATGTAGTAAGAATATTTAATAAAAAGAAATAAAAAAAAAGTTAAACAAAGGAAAAAAAAAAAAAAAAAAGAACAGACGAAAGGATAAAAGAAAAAAAAAAGTTGAAGAAAGTGAAAAGGGTTCTGGCCCCTGGGTTTCTTTTTCTCTCAGTTCTCTGGAAGAGGAGTCGGTTCTGGAAAGAACATAAGCAGTGTGAGTTTTTTTCGATTATTGTCTAGTTTAACAAGGGGAAAAAAAAGAAAACAAAAGGATGTGGTGGGAAATTTTTTTATTTTGTTCGGTTTTTCTATTGTAGAGGAGTGGGGAAGGGACAGAATACGGGGGCCATCTTGATTAAACTTTACTTCACATTCCTTTTAATATTCGATTACAATTCTACCATTTTTACAGACATTTAAACTTTCCAACTTAGTCCATCGTATTTTACCACGCCCTATATGCTAATGTAATTTCAAACACTCACATTCTTATATAGTCACAATTCACATTCATTTTTACACTTGTTTATAGTTTTGTGATCGTTTCACCACATTCATGATCGAATTTATATAAAAATGCATCCTCACATTTTTTATTAAAGTTGAAGTTACCTTTAGGCTCTCGTTTTGGGTAAGCAATGCATTAAACTCTGACTACACAGTGTATAACTACTGTTTACATAACAAATATACTCGGAAATTATCTGAATTCACTGATACAGTCCACTCTTGTCTTCACATTTGTAAAACATTCATCACATTGTAGACCTCCACCTCATCACCGCTTCCCGTGCGCCACCGGATCATTGGAGACCTCTCGTTTATATATATTTTAGTATTTCCCACTCTTTGCTTTTTCGCTAAATAGTCTTTCCCACTTTGTTATTGTCTCTTTTTTTTGTGTCCAATCATCTTCCGTGACAATGTCTGTTCATAGGCATCTTATTACAAAAATGTAACAAATGGTCAAATTTTTTTACATAGGATAAATTACTAAGTAGATCCCTAAATTTTTTTTCGTAGTTAGAATGTCTCTAAATTTTTAAAATGTTGCTACAATAATTCTGTATGTTAATTTTTGGACGGATTCCGTTAGTTAACATTACTTTTTGACCAAGTTACTAATAAATTCTGTTTAAAAATTAACAAAAATGACTAATGTAGTAATATTTTAATAGTTTAGGGACATTCCCTTTCGTAGCTGAAATAATCATAAACATTAAAAAAGTTACTACAGTAGTCTTTTTCGTTAATTTTTTGATAGAATCTGAAGTTAGCGTTACTTTTTGATCAAATTACTAACAATTTCGTTCAAAAATTAACGAAGATGACTATTAAATCAATATTTTAAAAGTTTAAGGGTATTCTAACTATAAAAAAAAACGTTCAGGGATCAAAGTTGTACAATATTAAGAGTTTAGAGACTTAATAAGCAATTTACCCTTTTACATATCAAAAGTAGGTCAATATTTCACCTACTTCATATTTATTAAATGACCTTTACTTGGAATTTAATTAAAGACAACCTTAAAAAAAAAAAAAAGTGTAACATAATATTTCTCACTTCAATCATAGCACTGTGGAAATTGATTTACAGATCCAACCTCTTGTAAATTTTTATTGTTAAAGAAATAATGAGTTATAGGGGTAGATGTTCGAATGCCCAGATAATCCAAGGGATTTGGATGTTCCCCAAAATGGGTTATTGTTAAATTTGAATTGTGAATCATGAGTTTAAATTCATGGTCTAAATACATGCTTAGTTATATTATAAATTTACGTTATTATTACTTTAAATACTTCTATTTCTTACGAGTAAGTCCAGATCTCCTGATTTAATTTCTTATATCAAATGTTCTGTCTACTCAATAATATTTTGACAATTTATCAATTTATTCAAGAATTGTTAATATGTAGTATTTTTTTATGTGGTTAAATTTTTAAATTTAGATGATATGATATGATATTATTGGGATAGAAAATCCAGGACAGAAGATCTTGTTGTAAAAATGGTTCTTTCCAATGACAAGAAAGTCATATATACGCAAATAAGTCCCTATACATACTATGCCAAAATTGGAATGTAGATCTCTATTTCATGCAACTTCAAGTGGCAATTTGGAGAATTTCATCTATAACAAGGGCAAAACTGAAAAACACATGTACATAGTATTCAAACACCATAGTTGAAGTGATATGATGCCTAATACTAAACTTCTTTTAATAAAATTTACACGTAACTATGATCCCATTTTGCAGGACAAGGTCCAAAAAAATATGCTTAGAATTCAACCAATCCCCTTATATTCGTTCTAGTCAACATGCAATATCCGCGTGGCCACATTTCTATTATAACATACTCGTCTTGGTTCTCTCTCTATTGTATACACATCTCTCCTCCATTCCTTTTCTTCACCAAATTCTTAAATCTTAGCTAACCCAAAAGCTTTTTCTCAAGCATTTCATCAGTCATTTGGTGGGCAATTTTGAACTACTGAACATGTCTCTGTCTACAATGGTGCACGGCAATTTTCCGGCGACGAACGGTGTCGTTTTGAGCCAACGTCGTCGTTTTTCGATCCGTGCCCACCAAGAACCGTCGTCGACCACTGCCCACAAACGAAAAGGCCGCCATTAACGAACCACAGCCACCCGCTTGGCCGAGTCGCTCTCGAATCTCCTTCACCTCCACATAGAAGCTCCTTCAAAACAAAATGTTCACGACTACTTCTCCAATTGGAACTCTAACGTTGTGATGTCGAAGAAAAACATTCGACTCCGACGATGTCTCCGAAGGAGGTGATCGCCGAAAAATGCGGGAAATTCATGGATCAAACGGTTGGGAGAATCTTCTTGACCCGCTTCATCCTTGGCTGCGGCGAGAGATTGTTAAATATGGTGAATTTGCGCAGTCGACTTACGACGCTTTCGATTATGATTCCTTTTCGGAGTATTGCGGGAGCTGCAGGTATAATGCACGCAAACTGTTTGATAAATTGGGTCTGAGAAAGAACGGGTATAAAGTCAGCAAGTACATCTACGCCATGTCCCAAATAGATGTCCCCCGCTGGCTGGAGAGGTCTCATCTGGTGGATTCGTGGAGCAAAGACTCCAACTGGATGGGCTACGTCGCGGTGAGCGATGACGAGGAGACACGAAGGATGGGAGGAGAGATATCGTTGTAGCGTGGCGGGGAACGTGGCTCCGTCCGAGTGGTACGAGGATCTTCAGAGGAAGTTGGAGCCGATTGGGATTGATGATGCTAAAGTTGAACATGGGTTCTGAGCATCTACACGTCTAAGTGCGAGTCGACGAGATACAACAAGTCAAGCGCCTCGGAGCAAGTCATGAAGGAAGTGAAGAGGCTTTTGGAGATGTATGGAGAAAAGGGTGAAGAAGTTAGCCTCACAATCACAGGGCATAGCCTCGGCGGTGCGCTTGCTTTGCTCAACGCTTATGAGGTTGCACACACTTTTCCTGGCCTTCCCATCAGCGTAATCTCCTTTGGTGCGCCGAGAGTTGGGAACATCGCCTTCAGAGACAAGCTGCACCAAATGGGTGTCAAGACATTGAGAGTCACAGTCAAGCAAGACATAGTCCATCGAATGCCGGGACTAGTTTTGAACGAGAGTTTGCAGAAGTTTGATGAGATCACGGGGACATTGGAATGGATATACACCCATGTTGGGGCTGAGCTGAAACTCGACGTTCGGTCATCGCCTTATTTGAAGCATGGCTTCAATCTGATCGGGTTCATAGCTTGGAGACGTACCTGCATCTTGTGGACGGGTTTCTAAGTACAACGACGACATTCCGGAACAATGCGAGGAGAGATGTAGCTTTAGTGAACAAGGCATGTGATATCTTAGTTGATGAGCTCAGAATCCCGCAGAGCTGGTACCAATTGGCGAACAAGGGATTGGTTTGTAATGCTCATGGGAGATGGGTTAAACCAAAGAGAGAGATTGAGGACATTCCTTCCCCTGTTAGAGAGGCACAACAAGCCCATTCCCTAGCTCTTTCTTTGCAATCAGATCACAATGTACTTCAACCTGTATTTAGCGCTTGAAATCTTTGCAAAATATATATATGAGAAAAAGAACCTAAAGTTGTTGATAAAATCTGCCTCCTATCCTACACTATATACGTTATATATAGCATAAGTTATACACATCATATAAAAACAAAAAAAAAAAAAAAAAACAAAACAAAATTGATTGTACATTATTGAAACGAAATCGTAAATTGTTCCGAGTAAAAAGGGTGAGACGAGACAGTAATTTCAATTTGACAAGATTTTAAGAATATATGAAAGTGGTGATGATTAGGAATTTCTATAGGCATCAATTTTGCCCCTGTGCTTCTTGGTTGGAACTTGATCCTCAAAATTCTACACACAACATAATTTCACCTATGCTAGGATTTGGTAAATTATGAGTTTATTATTTTTAAGTTCCATCCATTCAAGATTGTAAGAATAACTTCTTAATTACCATCCATTGTACAAGGGAAAACCTTTTGATTCCGATTATGATAATGTGATAATTACTTGTGTTGTTTTTAATGGGAAAGGGGAATTGGTTTGAAATTGCAGCTAAGCTTTAGGATTTTGCCGAGTTCCCTACATACCCCGTTGAGGGATCGAACACCTTGTAGCTCGAAAGATTTGAGGGTGTTGTCAATGATCAATCCCTACAAGGAAAAATGTAAGCTGTGTAGTAGTCCCATATCGCTTTTAGAATGGATGTAAGTGATAATTCATAAGTAAATAGACCATCTCTAATTGTATGAATCTTTTGGGGTTAAGCTCAAGAGCAAAACCATTGGGCAACAAGGTCCAAAACAGATAATATCATATCAAAGGAAAGAATGGGTCGTTGCAATGGTATCAGAGCTTATACCCAACCGGAAGTGTGGTCAACTAGGACATTAGGCCCCAAAAGAAGGGGTGATTGTAATAGTCATCAGCCCCTACAAGGAAAAAAAGAAAGTTGTGCAGTCTCATATTGCTTACGAATAGCTGTAGGTGATAATTCATAAGTAAAGAAACCACCTCCTAAGTGATGTGAGGCATTTTGGAGTTAAGTTTAAGAGCAAAACTATGTGGGCACAGGCCCAAAGCTGACAAAATCATACCAATAGGAGGCATATGTCATTTCAAATGACCTTATGAGGAAATGAAAGGAACATTTTGGAATTTGATTTAGGATTTAAAATTTGGAATTTGGAATTGGTGAATTGGAATTTGACATTAGAATTTCGAATTTGGATTTGTGACTGCACCTAGTTTTTTGTAACTGGGATACCTATGTATCCGTTTGTTGAATCAAGTCTCCATAATTCTATAGTTTTAATAAGTTTTTAGATAATTTACCTGTGTATGGTCTAATGAGAAATTTAACGGACTTTTGAAATTTGATTTGGAATCTTGATTTTGATTTTTGACTCTTAAAGTGAATGCTCTCGTTTAGACTTTGAGAAATTTCACTTGATTGTTTTGAATTTTAAATGTAGATAAGAGTATTAGGCCTAAATAGTCCATGAACTCTTTCAAAGGTAACTGTTTGGTCTCTGTTCTCTTTTTTTTTTTTTTTTTGGTCGAGATGACCCTAAACTTCTATTTTCCTAGCTGTTTCAATCATTTCCGTCAAACTCCATTAAATTTCTAATGGAATCTTACTCAAATGATCATTTGTAGTAAAATGACCAAAATACCCTCCAATCTCTCAAAAGTCCCCCCCCCCCCCCACCCACCCCCCACCCGACTAGGTTCGGCCCTCTTCGGCCTTTTCCGGCCTCCCCTCCCCCGCGACTAGGTTCGGCCTACCCCCTCTCGTGACTGGGGTTTGGCCTTCTTCGGCCTCCCTCCCCCCCACTCCCCCCCGTGACTAGGTTCGGCCCCCTCCGACCTTTTCCAACCCCCTTCCCCCACGATTGGGTCCGGTGCCCCCCTCCTGCGACTGGGTTCAGCCCCCTCCAACCCTTTTTGGCCTCCAAACCCGGTGATTGGGTTCGACACCAACCCCTCCCCCCCGCGACTAGGTTCGGCCCCCCTTTCAGCCTGGGCGTTCCCCTCCCCCAATCCTTAACTGTAGGGAAACCCTAATTTCTCAAAATTTTGATGAAATTACCTATTTGACCTTCAAAAACCAGGAAGCATGCTCCTCATCCAATTCGTTAATTTTTGACCGAAATTATTGAAATGACCAAGAAAATATAAGTTTAGAGTCTTAGCAAAAAAAAAAAAAAAGCACCAAACCGTCACATTTGAAAGTGATCATGGACTATTTAGGCCAATTACTCTTTAGATAATTCCTCGGTATATATCCTTACGAGGAATTAAAAGTACATTTTTTGAAATTTGATTTAAAATTTATGACTACACATATAGAAATCAAGTCATCGTAGTTCAAGAATTTAAAGTTTGTATTAGTAGATGAAATAATCACATAAAAAGTCCATTTTTAGAGTTTTGTTTCAAATATATCTGTTTTGTAACAATATTTCGTATTTGTCTATTTTTTAATAAATAAATATGTATAGTACCTATTTTGCCCTTTTATTATAATTAACATCGTTTCACTTTTATACAGATTCTTTTACTTTACTTTTTTTGTTTTTTAACTTTAATGATGAATATTTTTGTTGATAAATGTAAACTACCTTTAATAAATCCAAATTAGTTATAGACAACAAAATAATTATAATAAATATAAAATATTTAATATAAGAAGATGATTGTCATTTAAAAAACTAATGAATTCTTTACGTAAAACCTATTTATTTATGTAATCCATTACAAATCATATGGTTGTCATTTATATCTCAACCAACAAATTGAATAATAACACAACAAATAATATCGAATTCTTTATGATAAAACCCTATTTTGATATCGAACATATCTTTATGATAAAGACTGATTCATTATACGAAATATTTTTTTAAAAATGTTCCTTTTTCTTTATTTAGCTCATTCTCATTAATGTTAAAACTGATTTTCAGAAAACATGTATTTTTTTTTATTATGAAAATTTACACCTTTACAATAAATTAAAA